>CAUYUJ010007003.1:0-287500 GCA_963575745.1 Prorocentrum cordatum
GGGGCAGGCCTGACCACCGCCTTCGTCGTCCGGGCCTCGGTGGCCGATTGCCCGGACTGCCGGTGCAGTCCGGCCTTGCACTGCCCGCCGCTGCAGTGCACGTGCCCCAGCGGCGAGGGCACCCTGGCAGCCGCGGCCATCCCGGGGTGCCGCGGGGCTCAGCTGGCCTGGGTGGCGAGCCTCTCGCTCCTGCTGGGCGGTCTGCTCGGGGCCGCGACCGTCGCGTGGGCCGGGCGGCCTCGCGCACGGGCGCCAGCGGGGCCCATCGCGGCGTCAGTGGGGGTGGACCGCTCGCCGGGAGGTGGCGACCTCGCGCAACTCGCGCTGGAGCAGGCGAAGGTCTTCCGCAGGTCGCCGATTGTCGCCGCCTATTGAGGATGGCTGCTGAGCCGCTGGCTGGAGGATCCCGTCTGCCCATGTCTTGTGACAGAGGCCCCGCTGTGTACCAGGAGCGACTGGACGCATACCGTTCGGGGTACGAGATGGCCTCGGACTTCGACGACTACAGCGAGACCACAAATCCCGACGCGGAGGTGATGGAGATCCATTTCGTGCACGGGCAGGACGGCAGGGCGGGGGTCATCCAGGCGAACCGCGTCTACGGGTCTTGCCGCCTGCTCGCGACGGCCGTGGTCGGGAGCGCCCTCTGGGGCGGGGCCGCGTCGGGGTATGGACCGTTGCCCGACGGGCCTTTCCTTCCCACGCTGTCTGTGATGAGCTGTGCGGGGGGGCCGGCGGGCGGCAAATCGCTGGCTTGCCCGTCCCTCGTGGACCCCTCGCTGGTCGACGTGGCCGGAGGGGGCCCCGCGCCAGCGGCTCCAGGGGAGCTGGCGCTCCCCGGGGCGGCCCCGCCCGCCCCACCGGTGGCCGCGGCCGCGCCGGCGCCGGCAGCCGCGAGCCCAGCCGCCGTGGCGCTTGCCCCCGGGGCGGCCGCAGCGCCAGTGGGTCGGGCGCTGGCGGCACCAGTCACCGTGGCGGGCGCGCTGCAGCCGAGCGGGGAGCCCGCTCCAGGCTGGCCCTGGGTGGCCGCTGAGAACGTCGACGGCTTCGTGTCCTTCGGCGCGGAGGTGGCCGTCGAGGTGCCGGGCGGAGCTTTTCTCGTGGGACGCGCGGGGCGCCGCGGGCTTCCCACGCTCGCCGGTGGCGGCGTAACCCGTGCGGTGCTGCTGCAGGACAGCGAGATCGTGTGGTTCATGCAGGAGTGCCGCGGGAGGGACGCGTGCAGGGCCGAGGCCCCGCCTTGCGCTGGGCAGCCTGAGGACATCTCGCGGGAGTGTCGCGAGGTGGTGCAGCTGTGTCGCGGGGAGGCCGTCACGCGGTTTGCCGTGGCCCTGCTTTGGATGGCGCAGTGCTGCGCCAAGTTCCATGTGAAGAAGTGGGGCCTGGGCCTCCATCATGAGATGTGGAAGTCAAAGCGCAGGCTGAACCCGACCGACTTCAGGGTATACATGCACGAGACCCTGTCCAAGATGATCGAGACCATGGGCTCTGCCGATCACCTGGGCGTCTACAACTGGACGAGGGCGGAGCTCGGCTACAGGAGGCTCGGCCTTATCGAGCACTACTGGGACGACAAGAGTGCGGAGCAGCAGCAGCAGCACAACGTGAAGATGCCCCTGGAGGAGGCTTTTGGATTCAGAGGGGTTTCGAGGTTTCCCTCGCTGGTGTGCCCTGAGCTGCTCGACTTAGTGTCGGATGAGGTGGAGCTGTTCCACGGCATCAAGATGAACGCGAGAAGACCCAGGGAGGAGCGGAAGGCCAGCGAGAGAGGCCGGGCCGCTCCTCCCGCTCAGTCATGATGCAGGGTGCCCCCCCGGGACTGCCTCGACCCGGGGGTGATGCAGAAGAGGTGGTGGGCGGAAGCGACGACCACATGCAGCGGTCGCTCCTGCCCCTGCCAGTCCCTGACTGGTGTCGCGCGCCGGCCGCTCCCGGCGGCAGCGGCGGTCGCGCAGCGCGGCGTCGCCGCGCCAACAGGACGCTGCAGGGGGAGCTCGTGACCGAGCTCGTTGTGGCGCTCAACCAGCTGGATGCCGGCTCTGATGACCCGCCTCGCTGTGCGGGCCAGGAGCCCAACAGGATGCAGCAGCTTTGCTTGGAGCATCTCGCCGACAGCTGCGCGGCGATGGGCTCCATTCCTCCAGACTTGTCGACCGAGGTGGCCCTTCAGGAGCTCCAGGTCGGCGCTGGCTACTCCGACGGCGAGCCCGTCTCGGTGGCCCCCTTCGCGCACGACCTCGTGTCTCTTCCAGCTGTGGGCGGCGCGCCTGTGCCCCTGAGCCAGCTGTTGGGAGCCGACGGTCCAGACATCGTGCGAGGGTTCATTACTTCGAAGGTATTGCCAATTCAAAGCGCCGAGATTTTTAAGAGGGAGGCTGGCTTCGCACGCCCTTACCTGGATCCAGTGCTGCGACAGCCCGCGGCCTACCTGGCCTTCGTCGAGAGGATGAGGGACGGTGGCATGCTGGAGTTCAGGGTCGATGAGGGCGATTTTGAGGAAGTCGGACTATTCACCGCTTGGAAGAAGGATGGTCGCCAACGCCTGGTGATCGATTGCCGGGGCAGCAACTTCAGGTTCGCGGAGCCCGACAAGACCAGCCTGGCCTCGGGGGGCAGCTTCAGCTCCATCGAGCTCGCGCCGGGCGAGGTGCTGTGGACGGCAGGGGTCGACATCGCGGACGCCTTCTACAACATGGGCCTGCCGCCGGAGCTCCGGCACCTCTTTGCGCTCCCTCGGCTTCGGGCAGCACAGCTCGGGGTACGTGAGCTGGGCGGGCGCCCAGTGCCAGGCCGTGCTTGGGTACGCCCGTGCTTGGCTGTCCTGCCCATGGGCTGGACGCACGCGCTGGACTTTTGTCAGAAAGTGCACAGAAATATCCTAGTCCAGAAGGGAGGTTTCGATGGTGTTCCTGAATTGGTCGATGGCATGCCAGCACCTCACATCCAGGACGGGGCCTACACTGCATATGTTGACAATTTCATTTCTTTTGGTGTGGATCCAGATAGGCCCGCGGCCCTCCTGAAGTCGGCCGAAAAATAATATATTATTATAAAAAAATAAATGGGGGGGGGGGGGGGTTAATGGATATATATATATTATAATGGGGAATAATATATGGGGGGGTTTTTGGGTATATATAAAAAAATATTATATATATTATAAAATATTTATATATATATTTTTTATAAATATAATTAATATAATATTATATTATTTTTTATTATATATTTAATTATATTTCATTATAAATATATATATAATATATATATAATATATATAAATATTTTTTTTTATATATAATTATATATTATATTTTTTTTTTTTTTATTGGGGGGTTTTTTTTTTTTTTTTTTTTTTTTTTTTATTGTAAGGTGATGGAGAGGTTAGAAAGAGGGATAGATGCCATGATATTCAGACTATGGGGAGGAGCAGCTGGGTTGGGTCTTCGATGGAGAACGGGGAGCTGTGAGGCCCAAGAGCCGTCGTGCATGGAGGCTTCGTCTGGGGATCCAGGGTTTGCTGGCTCGCGGGCACGCCTCGAGACGACAAGTAGGGGAGATTGCTGGGCACTTCGCTTTCATTGCCATGTCGAGGCGCCCGCTCCTGGCCGTATTTAGTGCCGTGTATGCTTTCTCGAGGAAGTATTTCGATCGTGTGATGAAGCTGCCGCCGTCAGTCCGCCGTGAGCTTCGTTGGGCCGCCTCCCTGATCCCCCTCGCCTGGGCTGATCTCCGGGCTACCTGGTCTCCCAGGATTTACGCGAGCGACGCTAGCGAGGAGGGGAGGGGCGTGTGCCAGAAGGAGGCCGACCTGGGGGCCATTCGTGGTGCTGGGAGATACGGGGAGAGGTGGCGATTCCGACGAGGAACTACTTCTAGGCCTCGAGACTGCCTCTTCGAGCAGAGAGACCCGCCGTCCGCCGACACCGCGAAGGTCGAGCCGATCGCCGATTCCGTCGAGTCGCCGGAGGTGGAGCACGTCGTGTCGCCGGAGGAGGCGGTGGAGGATCCTGAGGATAACTTGTGGAACGTCCCAGAGGTGGAGGATACACTGTACGGGGGAAGGTGGCAGGTCGTTTCGAGCGGGGGATGGGCTCGGTCCGAGAAGATCATCGTCCTTGAGGGTCGGGCACTCGTTCACTCTCTGAGGCACGCACTTCGCGACTCGAAGTCCTTCGGTAAACGTATCCTCTTCCTTTGCGATAACATGGGGCTCGTGTGTGCTATGGAGAAGGGCCGCTCCTCAGCCGGGGGAGTCCTCCGCGTGGCCCGGCAATGGGGTGCCTGGTGCCTGGCGGGTGCGGTGCAGGCCTCGGTGCGCTGGATTCCGTCTGAGCGGAACGTCGCCGATGCTCCGTCGCGCCGCCACATCCCACTCGGGGTTTGGATCGACAACGGCGCGGCGGACTCAGCCGAGGGCATCGAGCAGTGGGCCATCCGAGACGCCGGGCGCAGCAGCCAGCAGGCGGATTGCCGCAGCGCCGGCCTCGAGCTGGCCGAGCTGGCCGTCCGCGAGCCTGCCATCGGCGGTCTTCGGGGTGCCCGCCGGCCCGCGCGCCCAGCGGCGAGACGGGCCGCTGGCGGGGCGGCTCCAGCCGCGGAAAGGGCGGCGCCTGAGGGCAGACGCGGCCCGGCCGCGCCAGGTGCTGCGGGCGCTGCCCTTGCCCGCGGCCCGCAGTCGCAAGATGGCGCGAGCTGTGAGGCGCGTGCAGGCAGCGGCTGCGGGTGCTCGTCGGGCGGCGCTCGGAGGCCCTGGGTCGCTGCTGCAGCGGGCGTCGGTGGCGCGGATGACCGTGATCCAGTACAACGGGCTGTGGCAGGACATCCTCCGCGCGTGGCTGCGGCGGCGTGCTGTGTGCTCGCTGCAGTCGACGCCCGGCGTCGGCGAGACGGATTTCGTGGTCGCGAGCTGGATGGACCAGGAGGTCTCGTTCGGGGAGCTGGCGCGGAGCGGCACAAAGGAGCTCGCGGTGGGGAGCTACTACCAGAAGCAGTTCGCAAGGTCGGGAGGGCTCTCCCTTCCGCGCCCAGTGCAGGCCGTGATGGGCTGGAGGCGGCTCGCCCCAGGGCGGGCGCAGCTGCCGCTGCCCTGGGAGGCCGTCGCGCTGCGCGCGCTGGAGATGCTGCTGACCGGCTTCTGGGCGATGGCGGCCTGGGCAGTCGCCGCCGTCAACTGCTGCTTCCGCCCCAGCGAGCTGCAGCGGTTCGGCGCCGAGATGCTCGTTCCCCTCGTGCCAGGGACCCACGTGGCGGGCTGGGCGGTCGTGATGTACCCGAACGAGGAGGAGATCAGTGGCAGGACAGGGCAGTTCGACGAGAAGGACGAGCACGTGGGCAAACAGCTGCTGCGGCGCCCCCTGGGCGTCCGCACGAGGGCAGTCGAGGCAGCGGCGCGGCTGCCGATCTGCCTCGCGAGGCTTTCGCTCGCGCTTTGGCCTGCCGCGGTGCCCGCCTGGTCCAGCCGCAGGTCTTCCTGGAGTTGTTCAGTGGGCATGGCGGGCTCTCGCGTTCGCTTCGCGAGAGGGGCTTCGTCGTGCTCGAATGGGACATCGGCCGTGGGCCCGCGTGGGACCTGTCAGCACGAAAGGCTCAAAAGCTCGTGAGAGGCTGGATCCTGGCCGGACAGGTCTGGGGAGTCTTCATGGATACGCCTTGCCAGACGTGGACGAGGGCCAGGGACACGGGTCCGCTGCGAGAGCGGAATCCTGCAGGACCAGTGCTCCCGTCTCGGCTCCGATCCGATCAGCATCTGATGGGGCTTCCTGCGGTCACCCATCCTGTCGATGTGGAGGCCATTCGAATTGGTAATAATCTCGCCCGGTTCAGTTGCAGTATTTTTGAGTTGATGCACTGGCTCCAGCGCCCAGTGGCGCTGGAGAACCCTGCGCGGTCACGTCTTTGGCTGCTGCCTCGTCTCAAAAAAGCTGCTGCCTGGAGTACTAGCCAGCTCGTGTATACAGACATGTGCCAATGGGGAACGCCATGGAAAAAGCCAACTCGATTTTTAGGAGATCGCGTCTCTCTGCAGCCCGTGGCCCGTGAGTGCCACGGCAAGCTTTGCTCTCGCACCAGAAGAAAGCACACATCAATTCATGGCCTCGCCGCAGGAGGCGGCTTCAAAACGAAAGCCGCCCAGCAGTATCCTCCTGCGTTGTGCGAGGCCCTCGCTCGCTGTTTCGATCACGCTCATGGCAACTGTAAGACGATGCCATTGTCCAGTCTTTTTGTTTAACGGTGAATGGTTCAGTTGTATATCGAGATGACCAAGGATTGTTTGGCAGGTTTGCGTCTTTTTGTACCCTCGTCTCAGTGACGTGCAGCTGGTCGTCTGGCTCGCCTCCGCCCGCTGCCAATCATCTGTGCTGGTGCACCTTCGCTGAAGCTTGCTCGGGCGTTCAGCGCCCCGATAAAAGGCGCCCTCTGGCCTCGGCAGCGGCGGCGGGAGGCATGCTCACTACTTCGTTGTTGATTGCCAGACGCCACAGCAAGAGAGGCCGCATTTCAGGGCCATGGATTAGCGCACACTCCTTTGCCATTCCATGGCCATTTGAGGTCTCATTGTTTGCGCTCCCAGCCCTCCCTCCCTCGCGCGTCTTTTTGTACCCTCGTCTCAGTGACGCGCAGCTGGTCGTCTGGCTCGCCTCCGCCCGCTGCCAATCATCTGTGCCGGTGCACCTTCGCTGAAGCTTGCTCGGGCGTTCAGCGCCCCGATAAAAGGCGTCCTCTGGCCTCGGCAGCGGCGGCGGGAGGCATCCTCCTCCTCCTCCTCCTCCTCCTCCTCCTCCTCTTCCTCCTCCTCCTCCTCCTCCTCCTCTTCTCTCTGACTCCTACATGACGTGTATATTCTGCCCTTTTCGATGCTGCGGCTTCGGGCGTCGCTCAAAGCAAAGTCGCTTATATCTTAGCTCCACAGCGCAAAACGCGTGAGTTCTTACAGGTTTACCCCCAGACTGGTAAGTTTAGCCCCAGACTGCCTGCCGCCGCTGCTCAGAACTCAAGCTTCTGGCAAAGCGCCTGCCGCGATCGCGCGAGCGCGCGCCTTCTCGAAGGCCGGCTCGACGGCTGACATGCACAGGGGCCGCTTGAACTCGCAAAAGCCTGGCAGCAGCAACAGAGGTTAGGGGAGCGCGGGAGGGGCAGAAGACGAGAGGAGGGAGAAGACGATGAGGGGGCCACTCTTCCTTCCTATTCCATCCTCCCCCCTCTGACGCCTTCTGCCGCCGCCTTCCTTAACGCTTTGCAGTCCGTACGCCAAATATTTTGGAGCTTGTTGAGATCGGTGGCGGTGCCCCTGTGCTCCTCAGGAAGCGCCCTGGGGCGGCTTTTGCTCACTATGCTTAGCGCCTGTGCGAGGTCCATCTGGCCCAGTGCCATGATGCAGATCGTGGCCACGCACGCCGAGCGGAACTTTCCCTGCTTGCAGAAGATGAGCACCTTAGCCCCATGGGCACCAGCCAGCGTCCTGACGACGACCAGGAGCTGCTGGTTAACGTGAGCCCAATTCCACGTGGCGCGCAGGATGACCAGCGCAACTCCCATGTCACACAGCCCCTCTGCCCACTGCCGCTTGCCAGCCCCAAGGCAGTCCACCAGGATATCCTAGCCGTGCCTAGGCCCGGCTGGGTTCTGCACGGCCGCCATGCCGCCGAGCCACCAGTTTGTGCCAACACCTATCTGGAGCTTCGACGGGATGACGTCCTGGGGGGCCGTATGCAGCAGATTCTGAGCCCCGCCAGTGTTGCCGCAGCCATCCTTCTCGAGACTCTGCCGAAATTTGCGCATGCGGTGCTTGAAGCAAAGCGCCTGCAGGACTGCGTCCTCTAAGTGCTCCTCGACAGGAGGCAAACGATGATATAATCAGCTCAAGCCCTGCGGGGGGGGGGGGGCCAGGAGGGACCCGGGGGGGGTGCAGCGCTGACGACCCCCAGTTTAAATTCAATAAGATATCCTGCTGGGCTCTGCCACTGGTCCAGTGGGGCACCAGGCGCTCGCCCGACAGCATCTCGTACGCCACCTTCTAGCTTAGTTCGACCCTAGTGGCAACCCTAGCCTATCCCAGGGGGCCCCGGGGCGGGGGGGGCTAGTGGTAACGAATATTAGCCCTGTCACAGCACCGTCTCGAGCGACGACTCAATGTCTTCGTCGTCAGAAAACGCTGGCTGCTGCAGCGCTGGCTCAGCGCCTCCCGCCTGGGAGGGGGGATGCATGCTGCTTCCTATCATTGCTACTACTACTACCACTACTACTACTACTACTACTACTACTACTACTACTACTACAACTACCACTACTACTACTACTAACTAGCGCTTGGCTTACGAGTTAGGGATCAACTGCACTACGCCCTATACTACTCTACTACTAATGGAAAGAGGGGAGAAATCAAGTAAGACACTACTGGTAAGCCGATTCGGGACTATACTAACGACTAACGACTACGACTACTGCGGACTACTGCCGCCACTACACTATACTTAACTACTACTGACTACTAACTACTACTACTCCTGACTAATTACGATACTACAGAATGCATTTACGACTACTTACTGACTACTACGACTACTACAACTACGAGACTACTACTACTTCTACTTCTACTCTCTACTTTCACTTCGACTTCTACTTCTACTTCTACTTCTACTTCGTACTATCTAACTCTCCACCTACTACTACTACTACTACTACTACTACTACTACTACTACTACTACTACTACTACTACTACTACTACTACTTAACTACTACTACTACTACTACTACTACTACTACTACTACTACTACTACTACTACTACTACTACTACTACTACTACTACTACTACTGCTACTGCTACCACTACAACTACCACTACCACTACCACTACCACTACCACTACCACTACCACTACTACTACCACTACTACGACTACTACTACTACTACTACTACTACTACTACTACTACTACTACTATACTACACCAACTATTATTCATAATTTTTAGCCTTTCTGTGTTCACGACGACTTACCTGACGCGATGCGACGCCACTCTTCATGGCCATCAGCGCGAAACGCAAGCCCCAAAAGCGCGAAAACACGCACGCCGGATGGTAGCCACCAGCAGGCAGCCTCGTTGGCAGCCGCTGGCCAGGATCGGGGGCGCGCGACCTCATGGGCGGCTCGTTCATCCGCTTCTCGCCGCGTCCGCACCGCGTTTGCCGGGGTCGCCGCCGCTTGACGGCGCGACCCGTCGCAACTCGGCCAAGGCGACTGAAGGCGTTTATTATCGAGGACGATCGGCCCGATCGGTTCTAACAGTGGGATTGAATTAAATTGGGTGGCGGGGGGGGGGGGGCAGGCACCTGGGGCCGACGCGGCTGCCATCGAGCGCTGACGCCTCGGCCCCGCGCTGGCCGACCATCCGTCGTCGATGGCCAAGGTCGCCAGATCAAAGCCAGTGGCCACGGCAAGCTCCAGGAACGCGTTCCTGTCCATGAACGTGTTCCCCGCAGGGCAGCTCCAGAAACTTGTGCGTCGTGCGCGTCGTCGTCGCACAGCAGTGGAATTCTTGGTATCCACGTCGTCGTCGTGTCAACGCGCGCGCCTGTGGCCTTCTTGGTATCCAGCGAGATGAATCGCTGCGGCACTGCCGCCCACGTCGCTTGACTCCACGCTTCGGGGGCGCATCCTCCCGGCCGAGGTCGAGCGCGGCACAGTGTCACACCCAGTCCGGAGGCGATCGCCATCCGGTTTCATGAAGATATGCTGCAAGTGGTAGTTGTATTTGCAATGCAAACCACTGGCACTTGCATGTGCCCTCCTGGCAGCCCTGGCCCTGGCCGCCCTGGCCCTGGCACTTGTATTTGCCTTAGCGCCGCGATTGTTTCCTCCTTCTTCGACCCCGGTGGGTCAGCGTTGCGTCCAGCGTCAATCTTCTTCACGACGTGCATGTCCGCGTCAAGCAGCATGACATTGTCGTATTCCGTCATATTGATAACTGACAGTCGTAGTAGCGCAAGGCCAAGCTTGGAGCCAACCTGCTCGGCAAGGACGCTGATGGCGTCGAACTCCTGTCCAAATCCGCCGTGGGCCGAGCCAGGTGCCCGGGGAAAATGAAGTCGAACTTCGAATGAAGGTACCTCAGGGGTTCAATCAACCGCTTGTCTTCTTGGGCCCGCACGTCTTCGGTACGCTCGTCTTCTTGGCCCCGCATGTATCCTCGATGGGCGCGCTCGACGTCGCCGGGAATCTTCGAGGTTGGGCGCGGATCGGAGGGCCGGGAATCCTCGATGCCAGGCGCGGATCGGCAAGGCCGCGAGACTTATTTGAGTTGGGGAACGCCACGCGCCGGTATTTTAATAGGAATATAAAAGAAAAACTGAAAAGTTCGCGGCGCGCGAAGCAGCTTGTATACGCGGCGCCGAGAAGTTCGCGGAGATAGCATGCGCAGCGCGCGAATGGAAAGACAGACAGAAGCTGGCGGGCACAGCGGTTCTTTACAGCGTCAAGAAGAACGAGAGGTGGAGGAGGAATCGACGAGCACAAGGCCCCCAGTCCCCGCGCGCTGACACAACACAGCGTTGGCTTCAGTAGCGGTAACAGTCCAAACAGCAGCAGCAATAATAGGAGCAGCAATGGCAGCAACAGTTGTGGTAAGAGTAGCGTAGTAGTAGCAGTCGTAAACAGAAAAGAAGTAGCAGTAGCAGCATCAGCAGTGGGACTAGGACGCGCGTGGTTTTCTGTGTTTCGGTCGCGTTGTGGTTGTTGGCGCGTGGCTTTAGTCAGCGTTTGTTTCAACTGAACCTGGACCTTCGCGTTTTTTTTCGATTGCTGCTACAACAGCAACAACAACTACTACTATTATTACTATTATCACTACTGCCACTACGACTACCTTTCCTATTGCTAGTACTACTACTACTACTACTACTACTACTACTACTACTACTACTACTACTACTATTACTACTACTACTACTACTACTACTACTACTACTACTACTACTACTAATACTATTACTACTACTACTACTACTACTACGACGACTACTACTACTACTACTACTACTACTACTACTACTACTACTGCAACTACTGGCTAACCTGTACCACTGCAGATATTAGAAAGAAATTCTGTCAATCAAAAATGTTAATCGTCTTTTTAACGGCATCATGTATGTCTACTACTATTACTGATATGTGTAATTCACAAGCAACAACAACAGCAGCACCACACAACTAATGTGGCCTCCACTTTTATCACCACTATCGCAATTTGTCCTATTATTTTTTTTTATTACTACTACTGCTACTATGACTATGATTTGCTTTACTATCCTTATTACAAGTGACAACAACACCTACGACTACTACTACTTTTATTACGGCTGTTGCTATTGCTTTTACTACAACTACAACTACAACTACAACAATAATAAACTACTACTACCACCACCACCACCACCACCACTACTACTACTACTACTACTACTACTACTACTACTACTACTACTACTACTACTACTACTGCTGCTGCTGCTGCTGCTGCTGCTGCTGCTGCTGCTACTCTTACTCTTACTACTCTTATTACTACTACTACTACTACTACTACTACTACTACTACTACTACTACTACTACTACCACTACTACTACTACTACTACTACTACTACTACTACTATTACTTACTACTACTATTTTCATTCTTCTTCACCTACTATATTTTACTACTACTTATTTGTACTTACCACTACTACAACTTACATACTACACCACTACTACTACTCTACGACTATGACCACGGCTTATAGTACTACTAATTACTACTACTTACTACTACTACTACTTACTGGTACTACTTATACTACTACTACTACTTACTACTACTATCACTACTCACGCTACTTTTACTACTGCTTTTTACTACTACTAATAAATACTGCTACTACTACTACTACTACTACTACTACTACTACTACTACTACTACTACTACTACTACTACTACTTTTTCTTCTTCTACTGTTGCTGCTGCTGCTGCTGGCTGCTTCTGCTGCCTATGCTGCCTGAGGCTTCTGCGGTTGCAGCTTCTTCTGTTGACTCCCCTGCTGCCTGGGCCCTTCTCATCATCGCCCCCCCTCCCCCTGCGAGCCTTAGCGCCGACGACGCGCGGCGGCGTCCGCGTCCTGGCGCGCGCAGTCCTAGCCACTGCCTGTGGAGTCACACTTAGCCCACCATCATTATTCCTCCTGCTGCTGCCCCCTGGGGAATTAATGATGAGAGGAACTAAGGGGGGATGGATGAATTTAAATTATCCCATAATGCCGGCGGCGGCTCCAGCCGCAGCTGCCGCCGCGAGGAAGAGGAGGCTGCCACTACGGGGGGGGGGGGGCTGCCAGCAGGCGGGGCACTGGCAGGGGGCGGCCTTGAAGGCGGGCGAGGGCCGCCTGCGGCCTTCAACTTGGAGGCAGGCTGGGCCTTAGCGGGAATTGGCTGGTCCTTGGGCTCAGCTGCAGCAGGCTGCTCCGGGGGCGCCTGGGTCTCCTATTAGGCAATTTCAAATGCATTTTTGCATTTCCAGAGCGCAAGAAAAATGGCACTTGAAATCGCTGCCGCTACTTACTTTGCACGGCCCAGGAACCACAACAAATCCGATGCATCCTCGAATGCCTGGCGTCGCCACCCGCGAGACAAATCAGCCCAATCGAGAATCTATCAGTTTCTTCGGCTTCTCACAATAAACAAAACAAAATAAGTTGCGCAGCAGTTTGCAGGAAGCAAAGATAACCTCCAGCATGTTCAAAACTGGCACTGGTTGACTTCAGTGGCAGCGTTGCAGTAATAACCCCCTTGTCCCTGTAATTATAGCAGCCTTGGGGCTAATCCTGCGTCGCTCCTCCTCTTCCCCCCCTGGGGGGCGGCGCCTCCTCCTCCCCCCCCCCCTCCTCCTCTTCCCCCTCCCCCTCCTCCTCGTCGTTCGAATCGCATGAGCTAACAGGCCAAACTTTTTCATTCAGTTGCGCAGCGAATAACAACCTTTGCCGCCCTGCCAGGTTGCTGCGTCATTAGCCCCGGGAAAATGTTGCAATCGATTACGAGCTTGCAGCGCCGCCTGCGCCATTGGCCCCGCTCAAAGCCCCATCCGCCGCTGCTGCCTCCTCCGCCGCTGCAGCAGGTCCAGGGGCCGCGCCGCCTGCTGCCTCTTCTTGCTCGTCAGCGGCAGGCGCAGCGCCATCAGAAGAAGGCGGCGGCGGCAGCTCAGCGCCGCTCGCGCAACCATTCGCCCCTTCATCTTCGTTTCACGAACCCGGCGCAGGGGGGGGCTGCTTCATCACGTCATCGAACCAAGCGTCCCGCTGTGACTTCTTGACCATTCCCAAGTCAGCCATGGTTAGGTCTGCAGCCTTGCCACTGCTTGCCCTGCCAGCGTCGCTGAACTTCATGGCCAGGATCACCGCGTTGTGGTCATAGGATTTCCTGTGCCATTTCTCCTTAGCCCTATCGGTCATTCCCTTCCACTTCTCAAGCGCCTTCCCTGCAGATAGGTTCTCCTCGTGGCGGCCATACTTGCAGTAATACTGGTGACCATCGCGCATCCAATCGAGGAAGGTGCCTGTTAGCTGGAATGGCGGAGCCGCGCGCTGTTCGCGCCATTGTGCGCGCGTCTCCTTCAAGCTCAAACCTGCCATCAATTTGTCGGCGAAGAAAATGTACATGTTTCTCACTGCTCCGTCAGCATCATTAGCCCCGCCAGGAGATTTAGCGCCCCTGCAGATCACGTCGGCGCTCTGCCACATCAGGCCGCTGATTATTGGCGACGCCTTGGCAGCAGCAGCTCGCCGCCTCATCGCAGCACCCTCGTCAGCAGATTCTCCTTTGTCAGAAGACTCCTCGGCCTCAGCAGCCTCCTCCTCGACCTCCTCTTTTCCAATGGCCGCGTCGCCCTCTGCAGTAGCAGCAGCAGGCTTCTGAAGCGCAGCTGCAGGCCTCTTGCGCACTCCTTCTTCCTCCTCGAAGTTTCCACTGGGCCGCTTGCGCACCGGCGGCGTCTCCTCCTGTGCAGATGCTGCAGCAGCTGCAGGCCTCCTCTTGCCAACCGGGGCTGCTGCTGCTGCCTGCTTCCTCAGATCTTTGCGTAGCAGCGGCCCGCGGCCCTGCCAGCCCAGCGGGGGCGCGGCGCCGCTCTTCTGCGCCGAGGCCGCCGCCAGCGCTAGCCCCATTTGCATTCCTCCTGCCAGCGGCGCGACTGGCAACGATGATGATGATGGCGGCGGCGCTGCCTCCAGCTGAGCAGCCCCCCTGCGAGGTTTTGGGAGTTTGGCGCGAAAGCCGCCTTCAGAGGAGGACGTCGAGTCTTCCTTCGGCATCGCAGCAAATTGAAATGAATGAGGCTATCTGCTAGTGACAGCTGGAGCCTCTGAGGCCGCAGAAGCAGCTGCACGTTGAAGCCTGACTCTGTCTATTTCCCACTTCTCTCTCTCTCTCTCTCTCTCTCTCTCTCTCTTTCTGTTTCTTTCTTTATTTCCTCAACTCTCTCTCTCTCCCTCTCTCTCTCTCTCTCTCTCTCTCTCTCCCTCATCGCTCTCGCTTTGATTGTATGAAAAACTGGCTCTGCTTGTTGTTTTTTTCATGCGTCTCAGATTAGCCCTGGTTAGTCCTGCTATATACTGCCAGCCTCGCGCGGAACACATCAGATCCGCAGGCCGCAGTGCCATGCTTGAGCCCCGGTTTATATTTATCCTGCAACCTAACTTGCAAAAGTAAAACTGCAAGTTGCCAGGCTTTCCCATTCTAAAAGTATGGGAGATAGAAAAGGCCCATGCGTCGCGCGCCCAAGGCCTGGAGGAATTGCCGAGATATGTTGTCTTCCTCGATGTTATGCTCGTCTGCGGCGCAGGCCTCCTCTGTCGTGGCGTCACGCGTGACGCCGCGACAGAGGAGGCCGCGAACCTCTTTCGAGCCTCCTGAGACGCCGCGGGGCCTATTCTATCGCGGCGTCACGCGTGGCGCTGCCACAAAGGAGGCTATTTTCTTAGCCTCCTGAGAAGCTGCAGGGCCTCCTCTGTCGCGGCGTCACGCGGGACGCCACGACAGAAGATGCTGCGAACCTTTCACCCAGCCTTTTACCCAAATGGGCATGTACACTGAGAAAAATAATTTATTCCTCGAAGACTGATCGCCGAATTAGCCCTATGCTCACTCACGCAATGCGCGTGAGCTTGTTCTTGTAGATCCGGGTGTCCTGCTTCAGGAAAAGGTGGACATCCCCAGGGCACATCATGTTCTGCTGCTGGTGGTGCCCCCAGCTCCCTCCTGGCCTCCTCCTCCTCTTCCTCTTCCCCCCCTTCCTCCTCCTCCTCCTGGCCTCCACCTCCGCCCCCCTGAGAAAATATGATCATCATTTAAAATTCCATCAGGTCATTCAATATCCACCATCACAGTCACACGCTCGGTCGTGGAGATCTTGCCGTAGGTGGCAGCCACAACCCAGCTCTTATCGGCTTTAGCACCTGGCAAAAACTTGCACGGCGACTCCTCCTTGACTGTGTACCTGGCGTTTAGCCCCACGCTGTTGTCGTCCGACCTGGTCACCGTATGGTTCACCAAGTTGTGCTCTGTCACAGCGTGCGTTTTCTCCAGGTACTCCAAGAACTCACAGAATTTCTGCGGAGCGTTTGTGAACGCGGCGCCCGGGAATGGCGGCTTGCCGAAGAAGCGGGACGCCGCGTTAGCCCCGACTGTGACAGGGACGAGGCTAGCCCCGTGCTTCTCCTCCGCTGACTTGAGCTCCTTGTCCACGAGCCACGTGCCCGCGCCCCGCGCATGCAGAGGGGTGCCTGTCTTGGCGATCATATCCGTCTCCGTGTAGAGGTAGAGGGCGTCCGACGTCTAAGCCACCATCAAGCCAGCCTGAAGAGCGTTGAGCCCCTGCTTTAAGTTAGCCCCAGTCTTCCTCGAGAGCTCCTCCAAGGTCTCAGGGTCCTCTGGGGCCAACTTCGGCAAAGTGACTGAGTCTTCGCCATCTGCGGGAGTGTCAGCGGCGCGCTTGTTAGTCTCCACCCAAAAGTTGCCTGTCGGGTTGTAGCGGGCGTTCCAGTGCTCCAACCACTTGTTAGCCTGCACCTTCACCTAAACAGAAACACATGAGGAATGCGCAGAAGCCCCAACGATCTGTTATTCTTCCACGGCGACACTGGACTATGGATATGGCGTGGGGCTCCTTACCGATGGGGCTCATCATAGGGCTGGAATTGTAATGGGACGTAGGCTTAATGACCAGGGGTGATACTAGTGGCCACAAGAGTGGGCTATGATACGCATGGCAAGGGGGTTGCGCCAGCGCGCGCCCGCCACCCAGGCATGGAAATTGAAATCCTACAGAAGCGCCATGCGAACCCAATGAGACATATTAGATATATTTGTTTGTGTGATAGGTTTTCGTGTAGCGGTCGCCTCTGGGTGGCCTGCGACGGGGGGCCATTCATTTTCACAGATCTGCAATTGCATTGTACTTACAATTGGCATGGATAACTTGAAGAGCGAGAGGTCCAAGGGACCAGGGGCGCTCGCCTGCGTGTCCAAAGGCGGAAGTGGATCATGCCCAGTCACCCGGAACCGCCCTTTCTTGATGAGATTTGTCACGAAATTCGTAAGGGTCTTGTCCAAGTAAATGGTGTTGTGGCGAATTGATGATGCAGAACCAAAGGATAGCAGCATGCTGCAGGAAAACTGAGGCACTGTGAAATGCCCCGGCGGCTCTGCCATCATCTGCAGAGGCGCGAGCGCCAAAGTGCCATCATAGGCGACCTCCTCGCGGAAATGCACCGCGTCCTTAGCCCGTAGCCCCAGCCCAAAAAGAAGAGCCACAACGAGCTGCGAATACATGCCCTGGCCGCTGTAACGCTGCTTGCCCATTTTCTCAGTTGAAGTGTCTGGGAAGCTATAGCCCTGAATTGGGGGGTTGGTGGGGCACACGTACGACGCCGTGGGAGTTGGCCTGCAGAGGCCCCCTGTCGTCTCATTGAGGTACAAGTGCGATTTGCTAAACCGACATGCGAAGTCCATGTTCTTCCTGTCCGCGCTGAAGCACAACGCGCCCTCGATCCGCATGGGGCCACCAGCCCAACCACCTGACGCGCGCTTCTCAAAGCAAAGCGTGACAGTGTTCACCTCGAGGTTCAAGTCTGGGTCATCTGTTAGGCCCTTCACCAATTTCTGAATCATGTAGCGGGGCGCATGGCGCTCTTGAGTAGCCCCATAGCCCCGCAAGAAACCAAGGACAACATGCACCGAGTTCTCTGCGTCGTGGTGCACCATGTTCTTAATGTGGCGTGGGAGGGTTGCAAGCAGATCCTCAGTGATAGCCCCGCAATAGGTTCCATTGAGCATGTAGACCTTCAGGGCAGCGCCAGTAGATCCGTAGTAGTCTTCTGCGCTGCGATGTGCTGCGCGAGCTTTGTTGTCTCCCTTCTCGATGTTAACGGCCTCCTGCACTGGAAACGCCTGGTTAAACATCTGCGAGATAGCCATGCGCATGTTCTCGTTGTGGGCGCGGTTCCACTGATATTGCGCTACCGCAGAGCTGCTCTCAAAACTTTTGACTGCATTAGCCCAAATCGAAAATGTACACTCCTCCCTGGCAATCTGGGCCATGAATTTCTTGTAGCTCAGAACTGCTTCCTCCTTTGCATGGGGGTCGTCGGCGCCGTCAGCCTGGGGTTCCTCAGGGGCATCAGAATGCTCACGGCGAAGCTCCCTGGCGCGGGCGCCTGCCCCAGAGGCCAGGCCACTGAGGATGGGAATCTTCGCGAAGGCAGCGCAGTCACCAGGCGAGCATTTGCGAACATGTTCCTCGATGACCTGGTCGATAGCCCCCCGGAGGAAACGCTGCTTCGTCTGCTCGCACGTACTCAGGCCCAGGAAGGACCTGTGGCTGATGGTTGCGGGGCCTCCTCTCTGTCGCGGCGTCGCGCATGACGCCGAGACAGAGAGAGGAGGCCCCTCTCGGTCGCAGCGTCACGCGTGACGCCGCGACAGAGAGGAGGCCCCGCAGCCTCTCCTCCCCCTCCTCTTCCTCCTCCCCCCCCTACTCCTCCTCCTCCTCCTCCGCTTCCCCATCGAATGCCGAAGCGCAGAGGAAATTTTTAAATCCAAAATGTCCCAGGAGCTCGAACTTAATAACGCATCCAATTGAAGCACACAACAACCACATTCGGATAACCAAGAAATTCAAGGGCCCTCATAAATTTCCGCCCCATGCAGGTTCCTCCCCCTCCTCGTGTCTCCGTCCAGGGGGCGAGTCAAATAGTTTTATCAGTGGCCCATGACTTTAGCCCTGAATCATTGTATGCCCACCAGTGGCAGAGCGCCATGGACACCTTCGTCTGCTGTCCTGGTTCGCGCAGTTCCTTGCAACATTGGCGGAGGTTGACCTGGCCCTTCTTGCGAGTGTTGCGAAGGATGGCGTATTTCGCCAGGAAATACTCACGGGAGCGGTGCAGCCACAAGGTAAACCCTGGCAAGCTGAGGGTTAGCGCCGACTTCCACTCCACATCGTCCACGCCCTGCGGCAGCTCGCTGACCATGCTGCTGCCAAACTCAACTGTAGTACTGCCACTGGGGCCAGTCAGCATGTCCAGCGTGATTGAGGACTCAGCCACCTTGAAAGTGTTCCAGCAAGACCGGACAAGTCCATAAGCCTCCGCACCACAGCGGCTCAGGGTGTGTGCCGCAGCGCGTTCTTGGGCCGAGATTTTTAGCCCCGTCGCCACCTGGCTGTCGTTGTAATGATTGATGACCCGATCCATCCACTCCGCGCCCGTTAGCACCAAATTCGCATCTTTCGCCTTCAACTCCGCTGCGATGGGGCCCAACATGTCGAGCAGCAAGTCTGGGTCCAACCGCTGCGTCAAGCCCCGGCCATGCTTCGCTGCGATGGCAGCGAATAGCCCCGACGAGCTGCGCTGATTGTCCCAAGATGCATGGATCACTGCGAACGTGTGTAGCACCGGCCGGATGCCGTCCACCTCCGCCGCCGTAAGCCACCCCTCTGCTGCTGGCACAGCCACCATGAAACAGGCCAGGACGCGAGCCATCCCAAGCTTCGTGCGGACGGTGTTCTCCTTGAGATTAGCGCCAGGCGTCTGCTATGCATCAAAGAACACATGGACCTTCTCTGATGCGGTTTTCGCGCCATCAGGAAAAAGGAGCGTCATCCGCTCCATGACGTTTGTCATCCTTGTGGAAATCCCAAATCCGCCCCCTCGACCCCCCCCTCCCCACGGGTTTCTTCAATGGAAGTTCAGGGCAATGTTGGGGGAATCATTCCCCTCTTCCTTCCTTATCATGATCGCCCTTGCATTCCTCGTTAAATTACTCGCCCTGCCCAGTCTCAGTCCTGGACATCCCCTTCACTGTGAGTTTGGGGCCCATGTGGAACTGAGCGAGGTGGAACATCAGACCATCGGCTGGGCCATCAGGAACCTCCCCGTTTAGCCCCTGACGGGGCATGCCGACGACGTTGTATATCTTCCTGTTCAAGTCCTCCATGAGAGCCGTTGTGTTGTACGTCTTCATGAACCAGTCTGCAACGTGTATTTGCGACGACAGCGCAGCCGGGTCGATGCGGAGACTGTCTGTCCAGATCTCCTCCAGCTTGGTGACGACCTTCTTCATCTCCTTGGAAACTTGCACCATTGCGGCTGGCAGTGTGGCGCAAAACGGGTTTGATTGTTTGGTGCCTGCGCGCAGCTTGGGCGCAGCTTGGGCACAGAGTCAGCACAGAGAGCAATGCCACGCAAGGAAGCAAGGATCATGAGACAATAAGATCACTACCGCGACAACTAACGGCCTCCAGCCCCCCTCCTCACCCGAACCACAACACACAGAGCGAAACTGATTGGTCCCAAGGAGAACTGCAAGAACATTGATTTTTCAAGGTTGCACACTAGAGAGGGGGTCGGGCCGGGATTGCCAGTGGAGCAGCCCGCCACCGCTTGAGGCCACCGCGCCGCCTCGCGTAGAAGACGAAGAGGCGGCCGCCCTGCGAAGCTGCCAGTTCGGCGCGGCAGCAGCTGCTGCAACAGCAGCAGCGGGCGCAGCTGCAGCTGCTGCCTTCGCTGCGCCCAGCGCGCAGCTCCGATTCTGCCAATCCATGCTCAACTTCGTCTTCTTGGCCTGCCTGCTTAGCCCCTGCAACGGTAACATATGGTCTGGCACCCGCAAACTCTGCGGCTGCGCAGGAGGACGAGGAACAGCCGGCGCCAATAATGCATCCTGCCAGGCAGACACGATTGCGCGGCCAAGCCGGGGTGTGTATGTCTGGGAACTCTTGAGTTCTTTTGTTCCGCTCCAACGGCCATCTGTTTCTTTCTTCATGAGCGGAACATGCGCCGGCTTCCTTCCTGTTTTAGCGCCGCAATTGCATTTCAATTCCAAGGGCGTCGCCCAGGAAGCTTGACCCATGGGTCCAGTGGCATATATACGGAAAGGCTTGAAAAATCGCAACCCTTTGCGTTTTGTAGAGAGGCGGCAATTATGAAACACGCCACAATGCGCTGCATTGTGCACGGAAAGGTCCGCCTGCCCTTGCGCGGCGCATGGATGGGCGCGCGAGTAAGGAGCGTAATGGTCCTGGGGTCTCCCTCCCCCTGGTCCCCCCCTTAATTTTCGGACGCTACACCCGCCGCCGTGCGGCAGCAGAAGCCCAGCTTCCTAGATAGTCCCATGCAGAAATCACGCACGGCTGCTTCCACATGACAGAATTCAACGGGTTCCCCCAAAATACATATACGTCGCGTTCAAATGCGATGAGAAAAAAAAACGCAGCAACCAGCGCCATGTGGTTCCCATCCCGCACTGGTGCGTAAGTGCGGTCGCCTTCAGGGGCCTTATTAGCGCGACGCGTCAGCACGGAATTTGCACATGTAGATGACGAGCACGCTGGTGCCATGATCAGGAGGCCGCCGACTTTTAGCCGCATGATCAGCCGTGCTGCCGCCCAGAAACCTGTGTCGGATGTCAGGTCCTGGTCAAGCCCATCCCCTTTATCTACGGTCTCGCACTTTAGCCCCTTTCCGCGAGCAGCGCTCGTTGCAGCCTTTCTGCCTGCCCATGCTTCCACCGCGTCCAAATCTCGCGCGCAGAATAAATTCAGGACGTCGCCAACTGTAGCCCCGAAAACGCGCAAGTCTGCTTGCCCCACGCAGCAGCGGCTGACAGCAAAAGACGCCAGGCCTGAGCAAAATGAAAACGGCAGCAGGCCGGCAGGCAGGCCCCAGGGGGGCTAAACTGAAAGTTTTCCTCAGGAGGGATCGCGCTTGGGGCCGAGAACCGGAGGCCCCCCCCGCAAAAGGGCAAGAACCGGAAGTTCTCCAGATAGCAAGAACCGGAAGTCGCCCCCAAAAAACAGCAAGAACCGGAAGTTGCTGCCGGAGCAACCACTGCAACCTCGGAGGTTGCAGCGGTTGCTCCGCTCCCGAAACGCACGTCGGCGCCCAGCAGCCGACGTGACGGCAAAGTTTTACCCCGAGTGTCGCAGGTGCTGTGGCAAACGTTAGGAAGAAGTTGCTCAACGTACGCTACAGTGACTTCCAGTTCTCCCCCCCCCCCGGGGGGGGGAAGAACTGCAACCTCGGATGTTGCAGTGCTTGCTGGGGTAGAGCTTTCGAGGACGGCCAAAGTTCCAAGGCCCCCCCCCCCGGGGGGGGGGGGGCACGGAACTTAGGCCATCCTCGTGAGGTCCGCCCCTTCAAGCACTGCAACCTCGGAGGTTGCAGTTCTTGCCCCCCCCCCCGGGGGGGAATAACCGGAAGCCACTGATGATCATTGATATCATGGTGGTGGCGGTGGTAGGTGGGGCACAAGGGGGGAAGAACCGGAAGTCACTGATGATCATTGATATCATGGTGATGGTGGTGGTAGGTGGAGCACGAACTGGATTATGTTGGAAGATGATGTAGGGAGATAATGGGAGATGATGTCGGGTGAGCGATGCAAAGAAATCGACATATGATATGGCGAGGAGATACATGATAGAGGACGTAGGAGGATGCAATGGGAAGATGATGGTGGCAAGTCCAGTTGCGAAAGACATAACGAAGGCAGGACGCGAGAATCGATGAATAATGGTGGCGTTGGATGTTCAACGACGTAAGACACAGGATATGGATGGTAACGGACGTTGCTTTGGAATGGGGAAAACAAGCCAAAATGCATCAGCCGCCGCCGCAACCAAAGAGAATGAAGTCGGAATTGCCATGCGATCTAAGATCGAGAAAGTCTGGGGGGGGGGGGGGGGGGGGGGGCAGGGCGCCGCCTGCGTTCCGCGGTTTATGACGCATGACGAACAGCGCTGCTGACGCAGAAGCTGCGAAACATTTTCCATGCAAGGGGCAGGTGGCAGTGAAATTGCAGGACCTCAGGCGCAACGGACTTGGTTCAGCGAGGGGCTATGGAAAAGGAAAAATTCAAGTGTCCGAGGGCGGCGCTGCGAACGAGACATACATGTAGGGGGAGGGGGTGCGCCACATTTTGGCATAGAAAAGGAAGAGAATTCATTTTGATTGATGACAAGCCGCGCTGCTGACTGCGCCCCTTGTTGCAGCGTCGCGCCTGGTGGCCGCCAGAGGCCATGACATTTATCCAGTCATCCCCCTCTCTCCGTCACCTTTTTTCCATTGCGTCACAATCTCGTTAGCCCCCACTGCTGCTGCCGCGATAATGGCGGTCCTCTTTGAAACGGACCATGAGGCGCCATGCAGAGTGTGGCAGATGAGGGAAATGCTCATTACCAGTCTGTTGAATACCCTGCCCGACGCACCGAGACGACGCCAAGAAAACAGCACGCGGCGGCATGCAGCGGTGGCTGCCTTGCACCAGACTGGTGTAATAATCCGCTGTAGCAGGGAGATAATATTGCAATAAACGATTACCTGGTCTACGCAATTCCTCTGCCATGCCCTTCAAGTCTGAGCGTCTTTTCTCGCGTGGACACGCGCGCGTTTCCTTCAAGCTTGACGGCCCATCTCGGGGGAGGACGAGCCCAGCATTAGCCCCAGGGAACACCAGGAGCGGGGGCTGGTGCAACATAGTCTTGTGCATATATATTTTCGCAAGGCAAAATACATCGCTAGCTCCTGGTGCGTCAGGTGATCTACCCGAAGCCATTGTAAGCATGGCTTTTTCCTCAGGGAATAAATGCTCCCTTCTCTTATAAGACGGCGTCAGGCTCTCTTGTTTGTTGGACCTCTCGGCAAAAGCATTGTGCAACTCGCATCCACATGGCGCGATCCAAGTGTGGAAATTCCTCGCGGCGCCAAATTCTTCCACGCCGACGTCCATGCCACAAGCCCGGAAGTGTTCCGCCATGCCGTCGTGCGTGATACGCGCCAGACAGGCAGGCGCATCCCAATGCCCAGCGCTGCGAAGCTTCTCGCAAATAATGCCAAATATCTAGTCCACATCTTCGTGGGTGCGCCCAACTGTTAGGAAATTCAAAGTGCATGTTAGAAATCGTTTAGTCTGAATGAGCAGCGCCAGAAATAATCCAGTCACGCTGTTTTTTTTTCTTGGCTTGTCGGGTTGTCAGATTGGATGACTAGATGTTCAGGCATGCTCAGGTTCTCGCGGGCGGCGCGCAAATGCACCATGTCCAAAGTTCGCACAAGGACCTCCAGGAAGGCATCTTGCCCATGACTTCCTGTTTCGTCGGCTAAATCCGCCAGCCCTGCTCCATGCAGGGGACTGATGCCTCGATAGACGCTACTGTAGGGAACAGTTAAGCAGTTCCTAGTTATTGCAGGTCCAGCAGCAGTGCGATGGCGAAGCCAAATGCTAAAAATGAGCGCCCCATCCATGCGCGAGGGACGCAGCGGGAGTCATCGCAGGCCGTGCAAATCCTTTTTGGTTTTTCACCAAATTTCCACCGGGGTATCGGCAGCTTTGATTTATCCATGCTATCAAATATAATGACAAGAACAGTGCCCTTCTGTCGACTCTCACGTCTTAAAGCCCAATATATGCATCTATCAGCGCATTGGTTTGCTAAGTGCACCCTCAAGCGTTCCGCCACGATATATTTGTCTTGCAAGGAAATGTGGGTAGCCAACACCTTTCTGCATGTCCAACAGCATGTGCACTTAGAATGTTCGTCAGTTCCCCGGAAACGTATAAAGCCTTTCCACTTGCGATGCCAGGACCTCCAAGAAGTCACCCAGGAAGGTCGGCGAGCCAGCGGCTCCAGCCATAGGGCCACAGTCGCGAGAAACAACCAATATAGATCGTGTAGACGGCTGTGTTGGAGCATCCGCACAGGCGGGCGGGGGCCATTGCCTTGGACAAGCGGGTTATGAATGAAATGTGGCAGCATGGAGGCAACGTCGCGCTCGCAGAAAGCAATATCCAAGGGCCTGTTATTATTAGTCCCACTTGCAGCAGTATTAGTCCCACTTGCAGCATCGGCAGCATCGGCGTCTTTGCTGCAATCCCTGAATTCATTCGGCGCCGGCTCCGCTGACGACGCGTAAGGTTCAGCGAAAAATATGTCGCACAAGTTGCTCTGCACTTCCCCCCTGGCGCTTGGCTTCTTTTGCATGCCTGGAAACGTCCTCCTCATGTCCGGAGCCCCTGCAATTGCCTTCAGTAACCTGTGTTTCCCAATTCCAAGCAGCCGGTGGAACGCTTCAAAACATACGTCTTGGTCTCCCAGTGCCCATTGCGTGCGAGTTCTCGCTGCAGACTCAACAGCATCTGGCGACCCCAGAGCTGCGTCCCAAGGGTCATCATCATCATCATCGCCAACCTGGTCAGCTTGAAGGCCCTCATGGCTACGCTTAGCGCCGCGGCGTTGCCAATCCACTGTCTTAGCGCCTTGGAGATTTTGGAACATTGTCATCAACAAGTAATCCTGGGCTTCCTTCGAGGGGAGGCACCAAGACTCCATGCAAATTTGGCAGACGATAGTAGTGCTGAAGAGGTTAGCGCAATTCTGGGCGCAATTGCAACAGCCATTTTTCAGGAGCGCCTGGATCCTTGCCCGGGAGGCGCCATTCTGGGCAGCCTCCCCCTCGAGCGCAGCAAGTTTCCCAGGCAGTTCAACAGGGGATGCAAGGCTGAGCGCGGCCATGTCCAGATTCAGACGGCGGCCAGCTCCAGCGCCGCTGCCGCCGCCGCCGTCGTCGCCAGGAAGGTCTGTGACCGTGGCGGTGGCGCCCCTGCGTTGCCAATCGATCGGCGCTGCGGGACTGCTGCCATCGCAGGCCTCCTCCACCACCCCTCGCTGCTGCCAAGAATGCGGGGCTGCTTTGGCAGCAGGCCCGCCTTCCGCCTTGCCCGCGCCTGCCTTATTAGCCCGACGATTCCCACCATCGCGAAACTGCCACGAAAAGGAAAGCGGGCGTGACAGCGCGCGCTGGGCGCCCCGCGTCTGCCACGACACGTCGCAGACAGAAGACAGCCACAGAAGCCAGGGCGACAGACAGTTACGGAAGCCCTGGCGCCAAAACAGCCGCGGAAGCCAGGGCGACAGACAGCGCGTTGCTTGCGAATCCCTCTGAGTTGTTGTCATATATTTCTCTTTTTCTTTCTCTCTCTCCCTCTCTCTCTCTCTCTCTCTCTCTCTCTCTCTCTCTCTCTCTCTCTCTCTCTCTGAGTCCCTCTTTCTGCTTATCTTTCTATGTTTTTCGTTCTCTCTCTCTCTCTCTGTCTCTCTGTTATGTTTCTCTCTCTCTCTCTCTCTCTCACACAGTCTCTCTCTCTCTCTCACACTCTCCCTCTCTGTCTCCTATCATTTTATCTTCCCCTATATCTTGTATAGATTCCTATGTCTCTTTTTTTCTCTCTCTCTCTCTCTCTCTCTCTCTCTATCTTCATTCAGTATCTATCTATATCCTCTAATGGTGAATCTCTCTGTTCCTCGCTCTCTCTCTCTCTCTCTCTCTCTCTCTCTCTCTCTCTCTCTCTCGCACCAGGTGCAATCTTATCTTGCATGCAGTGTTCCAGATATGCATACAGGCGTTTCAGATATGCAGATTGACGCGCACCACGTTTTATTCTCCTGCAGAATCGGCGCGCAATGGTTACTGAAGGAGAGAGCGTTGCGTGTCTTTTTGTCCTTCTTTCTTTCTTCACAATTTCTCTATCCCTCTGTCTCTCTCTCTCTCTCTCTCTCTCTCTTTCTCTCTCTCTCTCTCTCTCTCTCTCTCTCTCTCTCTCTCTCTCTTAAGGGCTAAGTAAAAATTGGCTGCCACTCTTCCCCTCCTCCTGCCATTTGTCTTGATGGCCACGCGCGCGCGCGCGTGGCGCGCGTCGCGTCCATGTCCTCGCCAGCATTCATGATGCGTCGTGATTTTCGAGCCCCACTTGGGTTCTGGCCCCCGGCTCGAGCCCCCCAGGCTTGCTTCTGTGAGCATGCGCCTATTCATTGTCATTTACATTTAGATATGTACAGATATCGCATGCAACGAGCATGTAACAAGCAAACACGCAAAAAAGGCAGCAAGCAGAAGGGGGAAAGGAATGCAGGCAGCAACCATGCAAAAAAGGAACAAACGTGCAAAAATGCAGCAAGCAGAAGGTCACTAAGAACATGGATCAACAAACGTGGGGGGAAGGGCCTCCGCTGGAGGCCAGGGAAGGGCCTCCGCTGAAGGCCATGGCGCCCATGGAGGCCAAGGGCCTCCGCTGAGGCCGCAAAAAAACGACAGGATATCCCAGGTAGGATGCGAACTGTGAGGGTAATATTGTAACCCCAGTCCTCAGCGCGCTTAGCAGCAGCCTCAGCCTCCTTCTTAGCCCCGCACTCGCCGGCCATCTTCTTCATCTTGGCATCGGCTTCAGGAGAGCATGGCGGCATCATTGGGGGCATGCCTGGCGGCGGCATCATTGGGGGCATGCCTGGCGGCCGGCAGATCTGGCCGGGGAGGAGCGGGCGCCATCCCCTCGGCCTCAGCTGCGGAGGCTCTGTTGCTGCGGTGCGAGCACTGCCCTTAGCTGCAGCTGCTGTTGCTGCTTTAGCCTTCTTAGCTGGAGCTTCTTCTGCGGCTGCAGCTGCCTTGTCGGCTGGGCCGGCCATTGGCTGCGGCGCTTGTAGCGCTAGGGGGCCAGCTGCAGATCCATGGGCGACTTCGTCAGGTGAGGTGGCAGCGTCGTCGGCGACGACGGCATCTGCCTTCCCTTCAGCTGGCACGGCAGCCGCCTTAGCCCCTTCAGCTGGGGGGGCCGCCACCTCTGCGTTAGTAGGTCCCGCAGCCGCTGCAGGGGCAGCCGCCTTAGCGGGGGCCGCCACCTCTGCGTTAGGCCCCGCAGCCGCTGCAGGGGCAGCCGCCTTAGCCCCTTCAGCTGGGGGGCCGGCCGCTGCAGGGGCAGCGCTGCCTGCTGCTGCTGAAGCCCCAGCCTTTGGCGTAGCCCCAGGCTGAACGGCCTCAGCATCATCATCTTGCGGCGGCTGCCGCGGCGGCGGCGCAGCAGGGGAGCGCGCGCCGCGGCGTGGCGGCGTTGCCGGGCGCCTGCTGCCAGCTGACGCCGCCTCAGGCAAGGGGAACTCAGAAACTCAGGAAGAAAGGGGAGTAGGCATCAGGAACTCAGGAACTCCCAGGGGGAGTAAGCATCAGGAACTCAGAAAGAAAAGGGGAACTGAAGAATCAGGAAGTCAGGAGCTCTGGAACTCAGGAATGAGGGATTCAGAGATCAGGAACTCAACAGAGAGGGGGTACTGAGATTATTGGGAGGGAGACGACGAAAAAAATACACAAAAAAGGGAAGCGAGGGCGAGCGTGGTCATCGATCGTCCTCACCCTCCTCCCATTGCTGCCAGTGGCCGCCGCTGCGGCTGCGAAGCTCCGCGATGACCGCGGCGTGGCGAAGCTC
This sequence comes from Prorocentrum cordatum, assembly GCA_963575745.1. Classification (NCBI taxonomy): domain Eukaryota; class Dinophyceae; order Prorocentrales; family Prorocentraceae; genus Prorocentrum; species Prorocentrum cordatum. The sequence continues at coordinate 27,839 of CAUYUJ010007003.1, forward strand.
CGCGATGGTCCTGCCAGCGCGGGGGAAGAGCTGAGGGAGGAGACGGTAATGAAAGAGGGAGGGAGGGGGCGCGGATCAGAGTGAGTAGGCGAGGACCCAAGGCGAGGAAAAGGCAAGAGGAAGAGGAGGCGAGGAAGAAGAGGAGGCGAGGAGGCGGGCAGATCCCCAGAAATTCGAAGAGTTGAGGACGACGGCCCCCAGCGAGGCCAAATCGCAATTGGATTCCACAAGCACAACATCAAACAACGTCAAACATTGACCCTACCCCTCAAAAAGCACGCGCGCACCAAAACAACATCCGGAGCAATTTTGGCCACCATCATTTGTTTTGTGGCGCAAAACGCGGGGCGCTAATGATGGCAGCGGACATTGGAGCACAGAGGGCTTGCCAATATTTTTCTACATCTGGGCAACACCTGAGCCACTCGAGGAGCGTCCTACTAGGAGGAGCCACCTAATTGGGCTGGAGCTCTCTGAGCGGAGGCCCGACATTCCAGAGCCACGGTGGATCATGCACTACCATGGAGAGAGCCTGGCGCCCTGGTGGGTGCCCTGCTGGCTGGACTTACCATATCCGGTGCTCCAATGTTCTTATTGGCATTGCGAACCAGACAACGAAGGCTTGCCTGAGATCTGGGCTGCCCCAGCTTGGGATCCGAATCGCAGGAGAAACAGGAGAACCGGTCGGGTTCAAGGACGCGACGACGCGGAGCACGCAATGCTGGTCTGGAAAGAAGAAGGGGCCAATAATTTCATTGGGCACCCCTGGGGGAGGTCAAAAGCCCTAGGGTTTCTAGATCAATTCTTGGTTCTGGGGGAAGGAAGGGGCGGGGGGCATGGAGGGGGAGGGGCCCTGGGAGGGCCTAAATTGAAAAAGGCCCAACTACAGGTGCATATGGCGCGAGCTGATGGAGGAGCCTAAAGGCAGGATGGGGCCCGTCAGGGCGCTGAGGCTAAGAACTTTTTCAACAACTATTCAACTCAGCCGTCGTCCCATCTTATGAATATTCTCTCCCTAGTCCCCTCGCCCAGAATAAATGCGACCCCCTGCCAATGACATTCTTTCTCCAAGGAGAGCAGATGCTTGGGGCGCGCGATGATGGAGCTCCTGGTCAGCCTGTGGACGCAACGCCTCCTCCTCCTGCTCCTCCTGCTCCTCCTCCTCGGCCTCCTGCCCATCCACCTGCTCCTGCTCCTCCATGCCGCCTCCTCATCTTTCTCAATTGCTCCCCATAGCCTAACGAACCCTCCACAACGGTCCACTTGGAGAAGAACGCAGTCAGCAAAGGCGCGCGAGGGCAGGGCTAAGATGGGGCGCCCTTGAACGGGGCTACAATACATTCCTGGCCGGCGGCGGTTCGACGTTTCATGCTTGAAGTTTCCTCTTCTCTCTTCCTCTTCCGACTTCCTCGTCCTGGCCCTACTCCTCCTCTCCCTACTTCCCAGCCCTCGCTCCTCTTATCTTACTCCATTTACTTTCTCCCATTCCTTTCTCCCATATCCCCTCTCCCTTCCTCCCTCGTCATGCTCCTGTTCCTGCCCCCCTCTGGGTTGACAGTCTAGGTAATCCTTCAATCATGTTCTTTTATCCTTCCTCCACATCTTCCCCCCTCCTTCCCAGGGCCGCCTCAGAGCCCAGCGAGTCGAGGAGCCTCGTGGGGCTCGCACTCCGGGCCCCCGATTCTGGTCAGAATTTTGAGGCGGGTCTCATCGCGCGGCCAGCGCCACAGGGCCCCCCTGGCTGGCGACGATACAAAGACAAATTAACGCGTATTTCATAAGCCGGGGGGGTGATACCATCTTCTATCAAGCGTGCCCACGGAAATGTTGAGCGAACGAGCCTTTCAAGAGGCTCGAGAAACGTTTGTGGCCTCCTTTGTCGCGGCGTCACGAATGACGCCACGACAGAGGAGGCCCAGCAACCTCTCTCCCCCTTCTCCTCCTCCTCCGACTTCTCCTCCGTCTTCTCCGCTCAACATGCTGAAGGAACCTTTCAGGAGGCCTAGCGAACGTTCGCGGCCTCTCTGTCGCGGCGTCACACATGACGCCGCGACAGAGGAGGCATCCCCCCCTCCTCCTCCCCCCCCTCATCCTCGTGCCCCTCCTATCCTCCCCCTCCTCCTTTAAGATCATTTGTTCTGCGCGCCCATGAAATCTGAACGCCGCCAACATTGCCATGCAAGCCCCAGACTGGGCAGGACCATTCATTTAGCTCCATCATGACCTTGAGCGCCATGGGCATGAACATCAGCGTTTATTAGCCCCTCGCAGCTGGTCTCTTCCTCAGATTGCCCCCCTTTCACACGGGTAACAACAAACCTCCTTGCGTTTGCCACGGAATATTGCTTGTCTTCAAAATCTGGCGCATGCGTCTGCGCTCTTCCTTAGCCCCACTCGTCGTGGAAGTCCCGTTGTACTCGGCGGCCAACTTTACCGCTTCAGATATGTTTGCCAGCAGCGTTGGCCGACGGATGTTTGCAACAAAAGACTTGCAGAATAACCGAATGTCACGCTTCCCATGGAAAATATTAGCCCCAAAGAAGTGAACGAATGGAGCAGTATTCGTTTCAAATGTAGGACTGCGCGCTGCAAAATCAACCTCCGTGACGAGCTTCACACAACGCAAATGAGCTAGATTAGCATCGAAAGCCCACTGCTCGCTGTTTGGGCCAGCCCAAGACTTATCATTTGGCGCTGCTGCTGACATTAGCCCCGCCCACTTGGATATCAGCGGCGCTGCCTGCGGCAGCTTGAGAATGAAAACCCCGGCGCCCATCTGCCCCGGGGGCGGGGTGGGGCAGCGGCTGCAACTATGAATCTGTCTCAGAAAGCACCAGAAAACAAACCGCTCCCAAGAAGCAAGACAAAACATATTCCTGTTTTGACGCCTGGGCTCCAGGTATTATTTGGGAACCAACTGAGCGCGCAAACCAAACGACCAACAAAAAAAACGCAGCAGTCAACGCTTGCTACATCTAACAACAGACCCACCTGCAAATAGCTAGCCCGCTTGCTCTAACGCTAGCAAACGGCCCCACCTGCAACCAACGATATCACCAACAATACCACCTGCAACCAACCATATCACAATATCACAATATCACAATCCAAAAAAAAGAAAAACAAATGATCTTACCCAAGCTCACTGAATGAGGGCGCCGCGGACGATGCGAAGCATGAAACATTACATGCATGATGTTCGCCATTCTTCTCGTGGAGCCACGTGTGCGGGCAATGCTTTGTTAGCCCAAGAATGCTTTGAGCGCCGATTGTGCCACCTGCCGTGCATGGATTGTGAGCCCCCAGCTCCCGGTACCCAACAAAAGAAACGATATGGTGGTCCACCCCTGTTGCTTCCTCAAATATCGTTCTTAGCCCTGGAAACACCAGTTGTTCCAATCAGTGTTTATTGACTTGCCGGTTCGGGGCCGGCATGATTGCAGCATCTCAGTCTACCCGGGCCAAGTAAGATATCGATTCGCAGGATGCAAACGCTGCGCATATTTTCACTTTCCGCCAGTCAGCGCGCATGTCGCAGATAACTTTTAGCACATCATTAGCCCCCCCCCCAAAAAAAAAAAAAGTCGCTTCGTCGTAGCCCCTGAATCACTTGCCCAAGCTTCGCAAAACTGGCCAAAACAATCCTTGTAGAATAATGCGTCGCTGCGATCGTCATATGTGACGATGACCTCGAGCGAACACTTAGCGCCTTGGCTGCATGTGCGAACAGCGCTTTCCAGTTTCATCTTTGCAGCCGAAATTGCGCTAGACAGGGGCGCGCGAGCAAGCAGACATTGAGCCGAAATTGCGCCAGATAGGAGCGCTGGGGTTCCGAAGGTAAAACATTGTTTCAGCTGCTTCGGACTTCACTATTTGATGTTAAGAAGGATCTTCCTACCAAGAATCCAAAACCAGCAAACCATCATTACCAAAAATCAAGCCGCGATCAAATGATTAACAACTACCACCACAACCATTACATCATCATCATCATCATCATCATCATTACCATCAGAGGCAATTGTGGTTCTAGCCTCGCAGTTGGGCTAAACCGATCCTCGCAGTTGGGCTAAACCGTGCCCTGGCCATGGCGTTGCCCGCGATTCAAGATCGCATCGGCTATCTCAGGGATTGCAGATGCGGGATGCAGACGCTGTTGCGGAATAGGCCAGCGGGGATGGGGATCATGGCGTGGGAGGCGGAGCAACATAGCATCCATGCAGCCATGGCGCGGCATGGCACAGTATCGCTAGCACGGCATGGCGCAGCATCGCTAGCGCGGCTGCTTCGGATGCCTTGGGCTCCTTTGACACGATGAGTAGACCCTCCTCCCATCCCCTCCTGCGACAGAGCTGGTAACCTGCATCCTTTGCCTAATGATTGGAAAAGAAGCGCGAAGAGAACCCCGAGCACATTTGGTGGACATCTGAACCTTTTCTCACATTGAAGGCCCGGGGCCTGGACAGAACGCGTATACAAACACCGCCAGGATTGAGTTGTTAGTGGAAGGTCCCTCCCTCTGGAATCCCTTGGAGAGCCTTGTCCTGGAACCCCTTGGAAATCCATCCAGGCCACGTTCGGGCCCCTTGTCCTGGAACCCCTCTGGAACCCAAGCTTTAAACGTGCGTGGCAAATGTTTTCTGTTTTCTCATAGGGAAGCTTGGGCGACCTGTTGCTTGCATTATTTCCGGATGTTGTGTACCGATTGCACTTCATGCTGAATTTCAAGGATGCTCGCATCATGTCCCTGCTCCTCCTCCTCCTCCCCCTCCTCTTCCTCCTCCTCCTTCTCCTACTCCTCTTCTTCTTCCTCCCCCCTCCCCCCTCGAAGCAAGGAGCTGACTCTCCTCGGCATGGCGAAGGGATATGTCTCAGTTACTTGCCGCACGTGCAAGGAGCTCATTGCTGAGTGCGGGTACGATTGGATTTTAGAGGGGGACATCTGAGGGGCGCGGGCGCGGTGGACTCGGGCTGCATGGACGCCCTTCTGCGGGGCTAAGCGTCCAGGAGGAGGAGGGCCAGGGGGTGGAGAGGAGAGCCAGGAGGAGGACCTCCTCCCTCCTCCTCCTCCTCCTCCTCCTCCTGTCCTCTTTCTTAACCCTTTTCGGCCCTCCTTGTCCTCTTTCTTACTTAGCCCCCCCATCCAAAGAGAATCCGCCCTTCCCGAGTCCTCGTCGCGCTCCCATCGCTGCGACGGTTGCCGCGACCGCGACGTCCGCCGGCGCTGGCTCGGCGGCGGCCCCCAGGCGTCGCCGCGTCCGCGACAGCGTTGTCCGGCCTGGCAGCTTGCTTTCCACCTCCTCTCTCCTTCCTCTGCGTTGGCGTCGTCGTCTCGTCGTCGACGCCAGCGTCGTCGACCGTTCTCCTTCCTCTGTTTTTCCTGCCATCCTCCTGGGAGCGGGCGGCGGACGGATGGATTCATCCTCGTTCGTCGTCGCGCGCCCGCCTCTGATGGCCCCGCGGCGCTGGGGCCCACCGGAGCGCACGCAGCGCGTCGCGGTTCTCCTCTTGGGCAATTTATTTTATTATCCTTCTCCACTGGCGCCGGCGGAGGAGAAGGATCGTCGTCGTCGTCGTCCTCTTCGCCTCCCGTCGTCGTCGTCGTCGTTATTGTCCGCCGCTGTTGCAGTCGCTGTCGTCGTCGCTTCAAAGGCGTCGCCCCCATCGCCGTTTGGCGCAATCCTCCACCCAGCGATCGCCGGCAGCATCGGCCGCCCAGTCGCCAAAAAGTCCTGCTGGCCCTTGTTCTGGGCGAGTTGGCCTGTGACTGATTAGCTGATTAGCCCCCTCTAGCTCCCAGGGCGCCCCGTCCGACGTCGTCAACTTATTAGCCCCCTGAAGCTAAGCCCCTCCTCCCTGAAGCTAAGCCCCCTCCTCCTGGTCCCCCTCCTCTGAGCCTCGTCTGCAGGGTCCCTGAGCCTCGTCCTCAGGGCCCTGTCCTGCGTCCTCAAATGCACTCCTCTACCCGTCCTATGTCCTACTTAATCCTACCTCCCATCCTACGTCCCAAATGTCCTATCTGCCGATTAGCCTTCATTTTAGATGTGGGATGCGCGAAGCGCCCAGGAGATCTTGCAGTGGATGCCGCGCCGAGCGTTCCAAGGGGCGACTGACGCTCGCCCAGGGCGCGGGCGTACCTGGGCGGCGTCGCCATCGTTTAGCTCCTCTACAACCTGGCGCACAGATTTTCAAATCACGTCTATCCTGGGGCAAAACACGCCCCCCCTCGGGCAAAACAGTCGCAATGTTCTGATTTCTCTAATAGAAGCGTTGCGTTTCACGCGCATCCAGGGCCCCAGATGCTGTTGTTTGCGGGTCGTGTCCACCTGGAGACTGGCCTGCCTGTTTTCATCCTCCTCCTCCCCTCTGTCATGCGTCGTCATCGCCCCCTGGTCTGGTTCGGCCCCAGGCCTGGGCGTGGATCTGTAGCGAACATCATTAGCCCTAGAAGCGTTGTGTTTCGTGTGCTTGGCCTGCCCTGTTTTCATCCTCCTCCTCCCCTTTGTCATGCGTCGTCATCGCCCTCTCCGCTCTTCCACTGGATCTGTAGCAAACATCATCAGCCCCACACTCCCCCAGGCAGGGCGCGTGCAACGGTCGCCGCGCTGGCAGTCCGCGCAAGCCCCGCTGTACCGGTTCCAGTAGACCCTGGGCAGGAATTGGCATTTACTTTTAGGGGAAGAGGTTTTCTGGCTGGGCCTTTTGGAGATCTTCTTCTGGGCCTGGCTGGGGTCTTCTGGGCCAGGGGGAGGTGGGCGTCGAGTTCGGAGTTACTTCTGAACCGGCAGAGCTCCGTCTTCTGCATGTGGCGGGCGGCCATGGCGGCGGCCCGCCGCGCCGCGCAGGCTGGGGCCAGCCCTGCACTGCCCCCCCCCCAGCAGGCGGGGCCTAGCTAGGGCCAGCAAGCTGCAGGCGGCGTCGTCCTGTCCTGACCGGTCTGTCTCCCCCCCCTCCCAGGACAAAGGGGAGGAAGAGGGAAAGGGCCAGAGAGAACTAATTCTTCAAAGGCCCACCCGCGCATTGCTTCTCACAAATCGGCGGAGCTCGTCGCGCCGCGTGGCGCGAAAGCAGGAGTATTTATGATTTAGCGCTTTAGCTCCTGGTTAGCTTGGGAAAACCTCTTGATTAGCCCCTTAGCTCCTGGTTCTGGATTATTAGCTCTGGTTCTGGATTAATTCTGGTTCTGGGCAACCTCTTGGGATTTAAATTTAGCGCCTGGTTCTGGATTAGCTCTGAAGTTAGCGCCGTTGGGATGATCTCTCCTGCTTCAGCTGATTCGGCTCGAATTGTTCCGGGCGGCGCTAATCTGAAAGACGACGCGCGCGGCACTAAGACTTCCAGCAATGATGCTTGGAGGCTGCTTCCCGTGGCTCCAAGCCAGTGCGCCGACGCCTGGCAGTGCGCGCAGGGCTGCTTCTGCTGTCACTTGGCAGTGCGCAGACAATCCTTGGGGCTATGAGGATGGCCATTGGGTGGATTTCTGGGGCTCTGACTCAGAAGCTGCTGAAGCTGCTTACCAAGATGGGGAAACATCGCACTGCGAATTCCGTAGCTCTTACGGCGACACCATCATTTTGGTCTTTAAGAACAAAGGGGGCTACAACGAGTTGCTGTGCCAGCACTCCAGCCGGGGCGTGCACAGGCGCGTGCGCCGTGTGAACATCCTCTGAGGTGGGGGGCTAAGCATTGGCAGGCCGCCAGCGCGGCGCTAATTTAACTTAGAAGCAGCAGGCGCGGTACGCAGCGCCTCCTGAAAAAAATGAGAAAGTCGCTTTGCGAGGTGCTGGAGAAGGATGAGGAGGAGGCGGAGGAGAGGAGGCTGAGCTGTGTCCAGAGACTCCTCCAGAGGCTCCCGCCGCGGTCTGGAGGAGGAGGTGGAGGAGAACGACAGGAGGGGGGCTCAGGAGGACCAGGCAGGAGGAGGAGGAGGATCAGGAGGAGGACCAGGAGGAGGATAGGATAACGACAGGAGGAGGAGGAGGAGGAGGAGGAGGAGGACCAGGAGGAGGAGCGAGGAAGACGAGGGGCTGCGGGACGCTCCGCTGCGACAGAGGAGGCCCCGACAGGGTTCAAGAGGGTGTGTTTGCGTCTGCTGTCAGCCTCGTAAAAGAACGCAACGTAGAATTTTCAGATGGATACGTTTTTGTTTCTTTTCTTTTTTCTTTTTTTTTTCTACAGCGTCGATAAGAATCCAAACTTGTTTTTCCCCGTGGATAATTCAAAGTTTTTTGTTTGCTCAGTCCGCCCATCATTTTCTGAAAAGCATTCAATTGTGAAGCCCACCTCCCAAGCGGCCCGGCGGCCGGCCGGCTCGCCTGAAGCTTTTTTTTTATAGAAAACTGATAAGTTTTCATAAATGGTTGAAATGTAAAATCGCGACTTTGAATCCAGCCCGGCTTGCCCGGCCAGGCCGGCCGGGCCGGGCCGGGCCGACCGGGGCCGGCTAGTTAACCTGCTACTAATGCGTTTTACTAGAAACTGAAGTTTTCAGAAATATTTCAAATGTAAAATCCGGAGTTTGAACCCATGCCGGCTTGCCCAGCCCGGCCGGCCCGGCCCAGCCCAGCCGCGGTGAAACTTGAAAGTTTTGCTCCAGTTCGTAAATCTGGCCGGGTCGGCCAGGCCAGGCAAGCAGGGCTGAAACAACTCTGAAGTTTGCTGCAGTTTGTAAATCCGCTGGAACTGAGAATCTGAATAATTCGTTATCAATAATAGTGCTGAAGCTTAGAAAATTCAGCCGAATGCAACCGTCGTCTCGGGTCGACTACGACTGCCCCTCCCTCTCGTAAGATCATCGCCCCCCGTTCTTCCCGCTGCTGCTTGCTCCGCTGCCATTGAAGCTGGAAGTGGGCGCTACCATTGCGCTATTATTTCGCTACAAGCGAAGAGCAAACGGACGGCGCTAGGAAGTCAAGCGACGGCGTCGTCAGCAGGCTGCTGGAAGTGGTGGGAGGGGGCTAATAAGAAGAATGGGGCGAATGCTGTCACTTGGCAGTTCGCCGACAGCCCTTGGGGCTGCGAAAGTGGCCATTGGGTGGATTTCTGGGGCGCTGATTCCAAGGCTACTGAGGCTGCTTACCAACAAGCTGGGGCTGAATGGTATCGCTTTCGTAGCCGCGACGGCGAGAACATCACGGTGGTCTTCAAGAAGAAGAAGGGGGGCTACGACGAGGAGCTGTACCAGTACTCCAGCAAGGGCACGCACCGGCGCGCGCGCCGCGCGATGATCCTCTGAGAGGCTAAACTGCGCCGGGCTTAACTGCGCGGGACTAATAAGTTTGTCGAGCAGGCGCGCTGCGCAGCCAGCCGCCGCCGCCGCCTCGAGGTGGTGGAGAGGAGAGGCTACCAACTAACGCAGCGGAAGCGCGAGGCTCAAAATCAACCCCCGTCGCCCTTCATGCGGGCCTCCCTGCTCCTGCCAGCAGATCTGAAAGTAGACGGGAGGTTGAAAATGGCAAAGCCCGATGCAAAGTAAAAATGTAAGCAGCCCTATGTAAGCCCCATGTAAGAGGAATGTAAACCCCGTGCAAGAGGAATGTGCGCAAACCCATGCGAGAGGAATGAAGGGGCCCCAGGGAAGCCTCATGCAAGAGGAATGTAGGCCCCATGTCGCAATCAGCCCCCATGTAGCGCAAGCCTCATGCAATAAAGGAGTCCCATGTAGTAAGAGGGATGCAATGTAGCAAGCCCCGCGTAACAAGGCCCATGTAAGCTTCAGTGAGCCTCATGAGAGAAGCCCCATGTGAGCTTGTAATCGAATATGAAAGTAAAAATGCAAGCTCCATACGGATGGATCCTAGGTGCCGAACGCTCGCGGGCTAGGTGCCGAATAGCGCGGTTAGATAATGGGGGGAGCCGGACCGACCACCAGCGCCGGCAGAAGATGCCAACATCTGCGTCGTCTGCCAGGAAGTGGTCCCGCACCATGGGGCGGGCAGGGACACACCAACACAGGAGGCATAGTATGGCGCCCACTTCCACTTGGGCTGCCGCGCCGACTTGGCCCGCCACCTCGGCGAAGCCACCACTTGCCCGCAGTGCCGAACCAGACTTCCGACCACCGCCGAGTTACGGGCATGGTGCGCCGCGCAGGGCGTGGACATAGACCGACCGCCGCCCCCGGCCCACGACGCCAGCGCCCAGGCCGCCCCAGATTAAAATGGGCTTCGGAGCTGCGCGCGAGGCGAAGAACCACCACCACGGGGGCCGCCGCTGCTCCGAGCGCTCTGCTGCCGACGTCGCGGCCCACCGCCCGAATTCTCCGAAGTGCCAGACCGCCGCGTGGAATGGTCCCCGGAGATCGCTGCACGAGACACCAACGGGATGATCACGCAGTGGCTTGAGACATGGCTTTGCCCACGCTTGCTGGCGCGCTGCGCTGTCGACGCGATCGCGCCACGGGGTGGCCAACAGATGTGCGCGAGGTGCCTAGAGCAGGGCACGTGGACCGCGGAAGCCAGCATGGAGGTGCGCTTTGTGCGAACCAGACGCATGGACCAGAGAAGTGCCTTCTGCCCCACCGCCAGCCCCGCCAGGGCCAGAGCCGCCACCACCAGCCCCCCCACCAGGGCCAGAGCGAGCCGCCGCGAGGCCGCCACAACTCAGCCCTCTCGCCGGCTGGGCACCACCGCAAGCGCCCGTCCAGGCACGCACCAACTCGGCAGTGCACGCGCCCCTGCTGCTAGCGGCCGCCGGGCTTTTAGGCCCAAGCGAAGGGGCGCAGTGGAGCGAGCGCCGCCTCACACAGACCTGGTGGCAGCCGACGGTAGAGACGTTGCGGCTTGCAGGGCCTGCACTAACAGGGCCCTTTGTCCAAATGCTGGCGCACGCCGACGCTCGGCCCGGGGAAGTACCAGCGGTGTTTGCTGCAGACGGAGGGGAGCGCCCAGGGCACGTATCCTTTGCGCCAGTCGTCCAGGCCGTGGCGCACAGCAGCACCGGCTACATGCAGCCGCTGGTGCAAGACCTCCTCCTCGAAGCATTCGGCGGCGGCGCGCTTGCACGAGGAGTTGACGCACGCACAAACGAGCTGCGCAACCCAGGTCTCTGGGCAGACGCGGCGCCTCTGCCGCCGCTCCCACCGCCAGAGGCGCCCCAGGAGCCGGAGCTGCCTGGGGACCAGCACGCGAACGGCCCTGCCGCCGTGGCGGGCAGAGGCGCCCCCGGAGACAGAAGCGGAAGAGGCGCCAGAGAAAGCAGACGAGGAAGAGGCGCCAGAAGAGGCCGAGGCGGCGGAGGAGGGGGAGGAGGAAGCCCCGGCAGCGGCAGCGACGGCGGAAACACGGGCGCGGAGGAGGGAGACGCCAACGACGGCGACAGCACGTCCAGCACCGAGGAGACTGACCACGAAGCCGAACCAGCGCAGGCCCCCGCCCCGAGCAACGGACCCACCGAAGAGTCCCGGGCAGCTCTCGGGAGCATCGACCTCCAACAAGAGCTACGGAGATTTGTGCCGACACTACAGAACGTGCCACGTTTCCTGCGCGCGGAGACCCGGATGGCGTTCACCACGGCCCTGAACAGGATCAAACGAGGACGCGACCAGGGCAACTAAGCAACAACCCGCCAAGGATGGACACTGTTCCTCCTCGCCTCGAGGCTCCTGCTAAGCAAGCCCAAGGGAACCGGCGCCGAGGGCCGACAAGAGCTCTTGGAACGCGCCCAACGGTTCCGCCAGGGCGACTGGCTGGCCCTGCTACACGAGGCCAACACCACGGCCGGCGCGCGCGCAGCGCCGAGGCCAGCCACAGAGGAGCAACAGCAGGAGAGACGCAGAGAACAGGCTTGCGTGCACGTCCGAAACGGCAGCCCGTCACGGGGGAGACAGGTCTTGACCGCGGCGGCGATTGCGCCCGGCAACGGGGAGACACTAGACAGGCTGCGGGACCCGGCCCGCCGACCGCCTACCCTGAGCCACCGACTACCCGCCAACCTAGACCGCGCAACCGACAGAGCGAGACTCGACAAGACCAAATGAATTCCTCGCTTGCCTCCGGTCCGCCAAACAGGGCACGGCAGCAGGACCGTCGGGGGTCTGCGTTGAGCACCTCAAGCCGCTGCTGGAACACGAAGAGCCCATGGACCTGCTTGGATTCGCCGCCGCTGCCCTCGCGGAGGCGCGGGTGCCCTCCCCGATTGCCCGCGCTCTAGCCCTCTGCAAGATGACGGCACTCCAGAAACCAGACAACGGAGTACGGGGAATCGCCGCCGGCGACGTTTTCCGCCGACTGGTCACCAGGGCGCTCGCTCAACAGTTCGCCGAGCAGCTCGCGGCCGCAACTGCGCCCTTCCAGTTCGCCCTGACAGCGCGGGCAGGAACCAACTGCGCCGCCATGCTGCTGAGGTCAGTGCTGGACCACGACGACGACGCAGTGATTGTCAGCATCGATGGAGTCGGGGCTTTCGACCATGTGTCGAGGTCGGCCTTCTTCCAGGAGCTCCTTGCTCGCCCAGAGCTGGCCAGCTTAATGACCTTCGCGAAGATGTGGTACGGGCAAGACCCCACCAACCTCTGGCAAGACGAAATGGGGACTGTGCACGACGTGCACCAGGGAGAGGGAGTGGAGCAGGGGGACGCGCTGGCCCCAGCCCCCTTCGCTCTAGCCCTGCACGGAGCGCTGGCGGGCGCCTCCAGGACTCTCGAGCAAGGGGACTTCCTAGTCGCTTTCTTGGACGACGTGTACATCAAGACCACCCGGGCCAGGGCCAGAGCCGCTTTCGACACCACCGCCGGAGCATTTCACCTCCACGCAAACGTGGATTGCCACCTTGGCAAGTGCCGGGCTTACAGCAGGGGCGGAGGCGCAGCGCCGCCCGGAATCGGCGAGCTGGGACAAGACGTCTGGAGGGGTGACCTAGCACCACCCGACCGAGGAATCAAGATCCTAGGCAACCCCCTAGGCACCCCAGAATTCGTCCCCGCACACCTGGAGAGCAGACTACAGGAAGAGAGGAGACTCCTGGACGAACTGGCGCACCTGCCCGACCTACAGTGCGCTTGGCTCCTCCTCCTCCTCTGCGCCTCCCCGCGGGCCAACCACCTGCTGCGAACTCTGCCGCCGGAGGAAATCGCAGAATACGTGAGAGGTCACGACGGCGACATGTGGGCCACCCTGCGCCGCCTCCTCGGAGACCCCGCAATGTCGCAAGACGAAGAGCGACGGGCGCGCGCACTGGCAGCAATGCCTGGACGACGCGGAGGACTCGGGCTCCAAAGCGCCGCGCGCACGTCCCCAGCGGCCTACTGGGGCGCATGGGCAGACGCCCTGCACACGCTCCACCAACGGCGCCCTGTTGAAGCTGCAGCGATCAGGGACCTCTTCGACGGCACCAGGCCCGGCCGTAGGGGCAACCTTGCCGCAGCCGCCGCGGCCGCACAGCTGCTCGAAACCGAAGGCTCCCGGAGACCTTCCTGGACCGACCTGCTCCAGGGGCTGCGCCCAGAAGCGCCGCCGCGCTCGGAGGCCGCCGAACCGGGGGAATGGCAGCACGGCTGGCAGTTCCACGCTTGTTCCGCACGCAACACACACTACAGGGACAACGTGTTCATGCCCAGCCCCACCAGGGCCAACCAGGCCATGCTAAGGTCAGGCTCAGGACCGAGGGCCGCCTACTGGCTTCACACCATACCCACCACCGAGGGGCGCGAGTTCAAGCCCGCGCGGTTCCTGGCAGCCTTGAGCCGGCGCCTCAGGCTCCCGCTGCCGCTCCTCCCGCACACGTGCGGGGCAGCCGGCCGCCCAGGCTGCCGGGCCCGGCTGGACACGCTGGGCGACCACCTAGCCGCGTGCCCACGCACCGGGCTTCTCGCCAGACGCGCGAAACCGCTCGAACGAGCTTGGGCGAGGGTCGCCAGAGAAGCAGGAGGGAGAGTTGTCCCCCAACAGCTGCTGCGGGAAACTAACGCCGTTGTCCACAACCCGCTGGACCGCAGACAATTCGACCTAGTCGTCTACGGCATCTCGCCGAACGGCGCCCCGCTGTGCTGCGACAGCACCATGGTGCCCCCCCTCCGCAGGGGCGGCTGGCACCGGCCGCGCACCTTCGACACCGACGGCGCCGCGCTACTTGTGGCCGAATGGCGCAAACGACGCAGGTACCACGAACTCACGACCAGCCATTCAGGCCGCCTCATGGTCCTCTCCTGCGAGGTCGGAGGCAGGTGGGGCCGCGACTCCCTCCAGCTGGTACGCCTGCTTGCCAAGCAGAAGGCGCGGGCCGCGCCGGCCCTCCTCCGCCGCTCCGCGGAGCTCGCGTACACCGCTGGTGGGGGTTCCTGAGCGTCGCGGCCCAGGACGCGCTCATGGCCACCCTGACGGGCGACTGCTACCTAGCCTTGGGGGGGGCCGCCAGGGAGGACGACCCAGACCTGGCCGAAGTGCTGCTCGCAGACTCCGCCGGCCCACCCGCTAGCCGCCTGCCAGCGCGCCCCTGATGCTTGGCACCGCGGCCAGCACGCCCGCCACGGGGGGCTCCGACGAGCGCCAGGAGCACCCCCGACACGGCAGCGGGCACCACGAGGAGACCAGCAGCACCACCACCACCACAACGGCGACCAGCAGCACCATCGCTTCGACTGCGACCCGCAGCAGAACCACCACCAACACCACCACCACGAGAGCGACCCGCAGCACCACCACGACCACGACCAGGAGCACCACGACTGCGACCAGCAGCACCACGACTGCGACCAGCAGCAGCACCACCACGACTACGACCAGCAGCAGCACCACCACCACGACCAGCAGCACCACCAGCACCACCAGCACAAGCAGCACCACCACGACTGCGACCAGCAGCACCACCACGACTACGACCAGCACCACCACGACTGCAACCAGCAGCAGCACCACAACGACCAGCAGCACCACCACCACGACCAGTAGCACCACCAGCACCACCACGACGGCGACCAGCAGCCCCACGACTGCGACCAGCAGCGCCACGACTGCGACCAGCAGCACCACGACTGCGACCAGCAGCAGCACCACCACGACTGCGACCAGCAGCACCACCACCACGACAGCGACCCGCAGCACCACCACGACCACGACCACGACCAGCAGCACCACGACAGCGACCAGCAACACCACGACTGCAACCGGGAGCAGCAGCACCGAGACAGCGACCAGCAGCACCACCACGACCAGCACCACCAGCACAACCAGCACTACCACGACTGCGACCAGCAGCACCACCACCACTACGACCAGCACCACCACGACAACGACCAGCACCACGACTGCTACCAGCAGCACGACGACTGCGACCAGCAGCAGCACCACCACGACTACGACCAGCAGCACCACCACCACCACCACGACCAGCAGCACCACCAGCACCACTAGCACAAGCAGCACCACCACGACTGCGACCAGCAGCACAACCACGACTACGACCAGCACCGCCACGACTGCAACCAGCAGCAGCACCGCAACGACCAGCAGCACCACCACCACGACCAGCAGCACCACCAGCACCACCACGACGGCGACCAGCAGCCCCACGACTGCGACCAGCAGCAGCACGACTGCGACCAGCAGCACCACGACTGCAACTGGGAGCAGCAGCACCGAGACAGCGACCAGCAGCACCACCACGACCAGCACAATCAGCACAACCAGCACTACCACGACTGCGACCAGCAGCACCACCACGACTGCGACCAGCAGCACAACCACGACTACGACCAGCACCGCCACGACTGCAACCAGCAGCAGCACCGCAACGACCAGCAGCACCACCACCACGACCAGCAGCACCACCAGCACCACCACGACGGCGACCAGCAGCCCCACGACTGCGACCAGCAGCAGCACGACTGCGACCAGCAGCACCACGACTGCGACCAGAAGCAGCACCACCACGACTGCGACCAGCAGCACCACCACCACGACAGCGACCCGCCGCGCCACCACGACCAGGACCACGACCAGCAGCACCACGACCACCACGACCAGCAGCACCGCCAGCACCACTAGCACAAGCAGCACCACCACGACTACGACCAGCACCACTACGACTGCAACCAGCAGCAGCACCACAACGACCAGCAGCACCACCACCGCGACCAGCAGCACCACCAGCACCACCACGACGGCGACCAGCAGCCCCACGACTGCGACCAACAGCGCCACGACCAGCAGCACGACTGCGACCAGCAGCACCACGACTGCAACTGGGAGCAGCAGCACCGAGACAGCGACCAGCAGCACCACCACGACCAGCACAATCAGCACAACCAGCACCACCACGACTGCGACCAGCAGCACCACCACGACTACGACCAGCACCGCCACGACTGCAACCAGCAGCAGCACCACCACGACCAGTAGCACCACCAGCACCACCACGACGGCGACCAGCAGCCCCACGACCGCGACCAGCAGCGCCACGACTGCGACCAGCAGCACCACCACCACGACAGCGACCCGCAGCACCACCACGACCACGACCAGGAGCACCACGACTGCGACCAGCAGCACGACGCCTGCGACCAGCAGCACCACCACGACTACGACCAGCAGCACCACCACCACCACGACCAGCAGCACCACCAGCACCACTAGCACAAGCAGCACCACCACGACTGCGACCAGCAGCACCACCACGACTACGACCAGCACCACTACGACTGCAACCAGCAGCAGCACCACAACGACCAGCAGCACCACCACCACGACCAGCAGCACCACCAGCACCACCACGACGGCGACCAGCAGCCCCACGACTGCGACCAACAGCGCCACGACTGCGACCAGCAGCACCACGACTGCGACCAGCAGCAGCACCACCACGACTGCGACCAGCAGCACCACCACCACGACTGCGACCCGCAGCGACCACGACCACGACCAGCAGCACCACCACGACCAGCAGCACCACGACTGCAACCGGGAGCAGCAGTACCGAGACTGCGACCAGCAGCACCGCCACGACCAGCATCACCAGCACAACCAGCACTACCACTACCACGACTGCGACCAGCAGCACCACCACCACTACGACCAGCACCACCACGACTGCGACCAGCAGCAGCATCACAGAGACCAGCAGCACCACCACGACCAGCAGCACCACCAGCACCAACACGACGGCAACCAGCAGCCCCACGACTGTGACCAACAGCGCCACGACTGCGACCAGCAGCTCCACGACTGCGACCAGCAGCAGCACCACCACGACAACGACCAGCAGTACCACCACTACGACCGCGACCCGCAGCACCACCACGACCACGACCAGCAGCACCAGGACTGCGACCAGCAGCGCCACGACCGCAACCGGGAGCAGCAGCACCGAGACAGCGACCAGCAGCACCACCACGACGAGCACCACCAGCATAACCAACAATACCACGACTGCGACCAGCAGCACCACCACGACTACAACTAGCACCACCACGACTGCGACCAGCAGCACCACCACCACGACCAGCAGCAGCACCGCCTCGACCGCGACCAGCAGCACCACCACGACTGCTACCAGCAGCACTACGACTGCCACCAGCAACACCACGACCACGACCAGCAGCAGCACCACCACGACTGCCACCAGCACCTCCACCACCACGGCCAACAGCAGCACCAGCACCACCAGCGCAACCAGCACCACCACGTCGGCGGCCAGCAGCACCACCACTACTACGACTAGCACCACCACGACAAGCAGCGCCACCACAACTTCGACCAGCAGCACCAACACGACTGCGACCAGCAGCACCACGACTGCGACCAGCAGCGCCACGACTACGACCAGCCGCAGAACCACTACCAGCTCCACCACCACGACTGCATCCCGCAGCACCACCACGACTGCGACCAGCAGCACCAAAACTGCGACCAGCAACGCCACGACTGCGACCAGCAGCAGCACCACCACGACTGCGACCAGCAGCAGCAGCACCACCACCAAGACCAGCACCACCAGCACAACCAGCACCACCACGACTGCGACCACCAACACCACCACGACTACGAATCGCAGCACCACGACTGCGACCAGCAGCACCACCACCACGACCGCAGCCAGCAGCAGCACCACCAACACGACCACGACCAGCAGCAGCACCACCACGACTGCGACCAGCACCAATTCCGACCGGCAACACGACCCCCAGCAACGACGGGCACCACTTGCAACGACCAGCAGCAACGACGCGCACCTGCACGACGACGCGCACCGACGACGCCCACCGCCCCTTCCCCTCGCCTTTCCCTCGGCCTCTGTCCCCTCGTCTCGGTCCCGTCTCGTTCGCCCCCTGCCCCCGCGTCGTTCGCCCCTCGCCGTTCGGGCCCAGCTCGCGCCCCTCGCCCCCTCGCCCCCCGCCCCCTGCCCGCCCCGCCCCCGCCTGGGGCCCAGACTCAGCCGCGCCTGCGAGACAAGGGAGCAGTGGCAGCAGGCTATGGCGCTGCTGATTCCCAAACTGGGGCCCAACGTCATCAGTTGCATTGCTGGGGCCAGCGCGCGTGCGAAAAATGGGCAGCGGCAGCGGCAGCGAGCCAGGGAGGAGAGCGAGGCGGCAGAGGAGGAGATAGAAGAGGAGGAGAAGGCAGCGGACGAGCAGGACCAGGTCGAGGAGGAGGAGGAGGCGAAGATAATCGCGCTCGACGTCAGCGGGCAGTGGCAGCGAGCCAGGGAGTTAGGACGTGGAGGAGGAGGAGGAGGAGGAAGATGGGAGGTGATGGCGGAGCCAAGCGTCATCAGCTACAGCTCTGGGATCAGCGCATGCGCGAGAGGCGAGCAGTGGCAGCGGGCTCTTTCACTGCCCAGCGAGATGTGGGAGGCGAAGGTGGAGCCAAGTGACATAGCTCTGGGATCAGCGCGCGCGCGAAAGACGAGCGGTGGCAGCCGGCTCTATCACTGCTCAGCGGGATGTGGGAAGTGAGGTTGGAGCCGAATGGCATCAGATACAGCCCTGGGATCAGCGCGTATACGAACGGCGAGCAGGGGCAGCGGGCTCTCCCACTGCTCCGCGAGATGTGCGAGGCGAAGGTGGAGCCAAGCGTCATCAGCTACAGCTCTGGGATCCGCGCGCGCGAAAGGCGAGCAGTGGCAGCGGGCTCTATCGCTGCTCAGCGAGATGTGGGAAGTGAGGTTGGAGCCAGATGCCATCAGCTACAACTCTGGGATCAGCGCGTGTACGAACGGCGAGCAGTGGCAGCGGGCTCAGTCGCTGCTCTGCGAGATTTGGGAGGCGAACGTGGAGCCAAGCGTCACCAGCTACAGCTCTGGGATCAGCGCGTGCACGAAAGCACGAAAGGCGAGCAGTGGCAGCAGGCTCTATCGCTGCTCTGCGAGATTTGGGAAGTGGGGTTGGAGCCAAATGCCATCAGCTACAACTCTGGGATCAGCGCGTGCGCGAACGGCGAGCAGTGGCAGCAGGCTCTCCCGCTGCTCAGCGAGATGCGGGAGGCGAAAGGTGGTGCCAAGTGTCATCAGCTACAGCTCTGGGATCAGCGCATGCGCGAGAGGCGAGCAGTGGCAGCGGGCTCTCTCACTGCCCAGCGAGATGTGGGAGGCGAAGGTGGAGCCAGATGCCATCAGCTATAGCTCTGGGATCAGCGCGCGCGAAAGACGAGCAGTGGCAGCGGGCTCTATCACTGCTCAGCGGGATGTGGGAAGTGAGATCGGAGCCGAACGTCATCAGCTACAGCTCTGGGATCAGCGCGTGCGCGAAAGGCGAGCAGTGGCAGCGGGCCCTATCGCTGCTCTGCGAGATGTGGGAAGTGAGGTTGGAGCCAGATGTCATCAGCTACAACTCTGGGATCAGCCCTGGGATCAGCGCGTGTACGAACGGCGAGCAGTGGCAACAGGCTCTCCCACTGCTCAGCGAGATGCGGGAGGCGAAGGTGGAGCCAAGTGTCATCAGCTACAGCTTTGGGATCCGCGCGTGCACGAATGGCGAGCAGTGGCAGCGGGCTCTATCGCTGCTCAGCGAGATGTGGGAAGTGAGGTTGGAGCCAGATGCCATCAGCTACAACTCTGGGATCAGCGCGTGCGCGAACGGCGAGCAGTGGCAGCAGGCTCTCCCGCTGCTCAGCGAGATGTGGGAGGCGAAGGTGGAGCCAAGTGTCGTCAGCTACAGCTCTGGGATCAGCGCATGCGCGAGAGGCGAGCAGTGGCAGCGGGCTCTACCACTGCTCAGCGAGATGTGGGAGGCGAAGGTGGAGCCAGATGCCATCAGCTATAGCTCTGGGACCAGCGCGTGCGCGAAAGACGAGCAGTGGCAGCGGGCTCTATCACTGCTCAGCGGGATGTGGGAAGTGAGATCGGAGCCGAATGTCATCTGCTACAGCTCTGGGATCAGCGCGTGCACGAAAGGCGAGCAGTGGCAGCGGGCTCTATCGCTGCTCTGCGAGATGTGGGAAGTGAGGTTGGAGCCAGATGCCATCAGCTACAACTCTGGGATCATCTCTGGGATCAGAGCGTGTACGAACGGCGAGCAGTGGCAGCAGGCTCTTCCACTGCTCAGCGAGATGCGGGAGGCGAAGGTGGAGCCAAGTGTCATCAGCTACAGCTCTGGGATCAGCGAGTGCACGAACGGCGAGCAGTGGCAGCGGGCTCTCTCGCTGCTCAGCGAGATGTGGGAGGCGAAGGTGGCGCCAAGTGTCATCAGCTACAATGCTGGGATCAGCGCGGGCGAGAAGAGGGGGCAGTGGCAACAGGCATTCGTGCTGCTCAGCGCGATGCTGGACGCGAAGCTGGGACCCGACGTCGTGGGTTACAGGGCTGGGATTGGGCAGGCAGGCGCTCGCACGGCAGGCGGGCAGGGCCGGCGGGCGCTGCGGCCGCGGGCCGCCGGGCTGGGGCAGCTCTGGCGGCCTTCGCGGGCGGCCTTGCCCGGGCGCGGAGGGGAGCCGGCCGGGCCAGGGCCTCGAGAGCTTCCGCGGCTTCCGGACGCCGCCGGAAGCCTCCGGAGGCAGAGGCGCGCAGGGCGGCTCGGCCGGGCGGGCGGCGGGCGGCGGCGGCTGGCGGCGCGAAGACCGCGCGGTGGCCGGCGGGCCCGTCGGGCCGCCTGAGGCGACCGCGGGCGCTGGCAGCCCAGCCAGGGGGCCAGCCGGAGGGAGCCGGGTGCAGCAGCCCCTTTCGCTGCGGACTCGGCCAGGGACTGGGGCTGGGACTGGGAGAGGAGAGGGAAAAAAAATGTTGGCCCCCCGCTCTCTGGCCCCACGCGCAGCACCTCGCGCCAGGCGTTGCGAACAACGGCCAATTTTTCATTTCATTTCATTTCATGTCATACCGCTTGCGGCGACGTCCGGTCGGGCGCCCACGCCCGCGCCCGCGGGCGCGTCGCGCTGTGCCGTCAGCCCCCGCGGCGGCTCACTCAGCCCTCACCTGGGCGCTGCGGGCGGTAGAGAGAGCCGCTAGGTGGCCCCGGTTTAATAGAGGTCTTTCACTCCCCATCGTTGGCCCCCCGAGGAGTGCGAGTGCTCGCCAGCCCAGGCCGCCCGCGGGCCCCGCTCGCGTCAGGGGCGCCCACGCGTCGCCCCGGGGCCTGGCCAGCATCGCACGAGCAGCATCGTGGGGAGAAGGCAAGCAGAAGCAGCCAAAGGCAGAGCCCCGTGCCCTCTTCTGCATGCTGGGGCCAATGCCCCGACACGGCGAGCGCACAGACCCCCTGCCTGGTCCGCACCCGAGGGGTGCGACGGCAGCGCGCGCCGCTATGGGGGGGGCGAGGCCAGACAACAGGGAGAGCGGGAGCAACAGTAGGGTGCGAAGCGCGCTGACACATGACGCGGGGGGCTGGCGAGGCGCGCAGCTGGCGGCAGCACCCGGACAGCTGTCCGCCTAGTGCTAGCGGGTGGCGCGCGGATGTCTCCACCTCATCGCACAGCGCCACCCCCTGGGCAACGACCGAGAGCCCTCCCCACCCACTGGACCATGCCCAGGTGCGGCGAACGCCCCTGACGCCCCAGGGCGTGCGAAGCGGAGGAGGAGGGGAAAGAGCCGGGGCGGAAGCAGGTTCGCCCACCCGAACACCCAGGACTGTGATTAGATGCGGCGCGCGCCTTTTGCACCCCAGAGGCATCGCGAGGGCCAAGGATGGCAGAAGCAAAGGGGGGGCGGCAGAGCGGCAGCACCTAGAGGAAAGAACACAAGCCACACGCGCATACCCAGCTTATCCCAAGTGCGCCCTGCAAATCGCTACAGCAACATAGCGAATTTGAGCCACGCGCGTCTCCTCAGGCACCCCTCCCTGAACAGCTGGAACAATGCGAGGGCGCGGGCAGAGGGGGCAGGAAGAGCAATCGTTGGCCACGAAATTGCCCGGTGACCAGCTAAGGCGGGGCACTGGAGGAGGGCGCGAGACACGTCAACATCGTCGGCCCCGCATGCAGCACACCGCGCCAGGCGTTGGGGTAGGATCGGTGCACCAAGCAGCGGGGAAGGCCAACGCCCAGACATACGCACAACAGCCCACAGCCGCACCATTTGCCACGTAGGCGGGCCAAAATCCAGGATCAGGAATTCCGCGGGGCGCTGGGCAGGCGAAGACTGCAGTTCAGAAAAAGGGCGTTCGAGCACTAGCAGAACCGCTGAGGCCGCCTGCTGAAACGCCGCCAAGTCAGCCGCCACCATGGCGGGTCGAACAAACCGAAGTTTATAGTGCCGCAGAACTGTCCTACGCACCCCTGGGTCCGCCCGCACTGCATCTAGAGGGCATGCCCCGAAGCGTGGGAATTCAGTGACCCGCGGGATGGGTGGAGAGAAAGCCGCCATGTGCGAGCACACACTCCTTGCCCAGGTGCTGGCTGTCAGCCCATCCGCGAGAGCCAACATGGCGCGCGCGGGGCGCCCCTCCTGCTGGAGCTGAGCGCGGGCGAAGGCCACGACGATGCGTTCCATCATTTTGGCCCCCAGCCGCAGGCGCCAGTCACGCTGGGCAAGTACGACCTCAGACGGAATAGGGGGACCGCAAGCGCATCCCAACAGGCGGCGGGCCCACGCTGCCTGCATGGAGTTAAGCTTCCACTGCGCGCGTGCGGCGCAGGACAGGAAAGGGGCAGGATATATAATTGCCGACTCAACGCGGGCTGGCACCATTGCACACAGGACAGGCAAGGCAAAGCCTCCCGTTTCCCCCGCAAAGAGGACATTATCAAAAAGACTGTGCCCCCTGGCTATCGTCGCCTTTAACAGGGGGGCGAACGACAAGGCATCGTCAAAAAGGACGCCCAATATTGCCTTCTGAGAGACCACGGGGCAACCGACATCCCCAGGTGGGGCGCTGCCACACATGGCAAGAGCCGCGGTCTTCCCTGAGGCATAGTTGAAGTGCGCCCGGGTGCGGTAGGCGTTCCGCGAGCAAGCCGACTCTGGCTCCGACGACGCGATCTCGCGCAGGGCACCGGGAGAGGAGCACGCGACGGTCAAGTCGTCCACAAATTGCAATGGAGGCAAATGCAACTCCCCTAACAAGTCCACTAGGTAAGCGCGGTCGGCTTCCGACGGCAACCCAGTCGCCAAATCCCGGATCCTCGCGCAACTGCTAGCGTGGGGCGCGGGCTCCGCAGCAGCCGCCGCCGCCGCCCCCGCCGCCGCCGCATGCAGTTCAGCCGACGCATTAACCATGGCCGGGCGGCCCTCCACCGGCGCGCCGAGGGGCACCGCCAGACGGAAGTGCGGGGGAACCCATGCTGCCGATCCATACGGCAGTCGTTGTTCAACCTCGTGGTAGAGCAATTTCAGCTGGGCGTTGAAGACGGGGATGCTAAACCGCCGGCCCTGGGCAGTGCCACCCCCTAGCTCAAAAGGCAATGACGCAAGGCCTTGCAAGGCCACGAATTGACGGTCGGAAGCAACGAAGTCATCTAGCAGTAGCCAGTCGGTACCTCGCACGCCCGCCGAGTGGGCGTTGATGAGCATGGCCAAATATGGCGCCACATCAAAAGCCCACTGCAAGTCGGTGACCGCCCATTACACGGGTAGGCCCTGCGCCACCCGGCACTGGGCATGAAGGAGGAGGGCAATCAGGAGGACCAGCGGGTCGCCTAACCCACCTTGTTGGGCCACCCCACAGTAAGCCTCAAGCCGACGCCTATTCCGGGAGGTCCATAGGCCATCCACCACCGATGCCATCACGGTGGAGATTGAGATGGGTCGCAGGCAGGCGAGTTGGCGCACCACGCGAGGCCCCGACTTATGCAGGGGTGAGATCTGACGGGCTGACCACAGATTACTGGTGAGACCGCAGTGTCGAGATAGATTCGCCACCGCCCTAGTAAGCCGCCGGCCCACTGGCACACATGACTTCAAGGATGCGTAACACCCTTCAAAGCAGCCGACGTGGGCTTCAGGGCATCGAGCATGTCATTCACCTCGCGCATACTGTACAACTGCTCCCGCGTGCCAAGCGGAGACACTAATTCCGGGCCGCCCCCCGCAGCACGAATGGAAGTGACCAAATCCCTCTGCGCAGTAGCAGCGGCTTCGTCAAATTGGAAGTCATTGCGACTCGCGCAAAGAGGTCCTCCCCAATCCGCGTCATCATGCCGCAGGGGTCAAGGGCACGGCCTGTCTCCGCATCCACAAGTGCAATCTGGAACAAACGCGCACAATGCATTGCAGCACGGTGCCGTTGGGCCCACGCCGCATCAGCCGCCGCCCGTTGAAAGTCCCCGTGCTCATCGAAAGCCCGCGGGTTGATCAGGTCCCTCGCAGTCCGCCGCTGGGCAGCTCCAGGCATTGCGGCACGCGCGGCTCCCGCAGCATGGCCTACTATAACGTGCAATGCGTCCCGTGCCCAAGTTGCCGCATCCACCAAAATGCGTCTCTCTGCCTGAGAGGCTCCACCTCCGAACCAGCATGGGCGCAGCCACGGCTCACCGATGAGGGATTCAATGGACACGGCAAGGGAATGCAGGAGTGGGGCCGCGCTATCGAGGGCCGCGTCCCACTGGGGCCCCGTGCGCCACGCAACCCTGCCGAAGCCAACGTCATAGCGTGGCGGGCATGAGACAGGCATTGACCACACCACAAGGCTATGATCGAAAAAAACGCCCGGCGCCTCCGATACATGAACCCGCTGCACTTCCTGCTGAGATGAACGGCGGGTGATATCTTAGAAATAAGTTGAGGACGCCTGTTAGCAACTAAGTTAAAACTAAGGTATAACTAAGTTATAACTAAGTTATAAATTGGCGCGTTTAATAGTGACTGACAGCGTCTGAGTTATAAGTCAACCTCTAATACCTTATTAGATCTCCTTGAGTTACTAAAAAAACAGCAGACTTAGGAGGTTGAATTATAAGTCGGGGTTGAATTATAAGTCGGGTTATAACCAAGTTAGGTGACTTATACTTAACTCAATTAGCCCTGAACTCTTCGACTTAGTAATTGAGTTATAATCAAGTTATAAGCCGACTTAGCTAAGTCGACCTAACTCGACTTACTAAGTCGACCTGAGTCGAGTTAGCTAAGTCGAACGTTCGAGTTACTAAGTCGACGTAGTTCGACTTACTAAGTCGAACTGTTTCGACCTATAAGTCGACGATTTCAACTTATGTTGAACCGTTTGCATTTTTTTTTAAAAAAAAAAAAATGGTTAAAAGCGGTTTTTAACATGTTTGCGGCACCTGGCCATCCACAACACCAACAAATATGTTGAGAATTTGTGATCCCGATTTTGCTCTGCTAACAAAAAAGTGTCTGTTCTGGATCCACCGACAACAACATAATGTTGAAATAATGGTGCTCTGGCTTTTTCTGGTAACATGTGCATTATCAGTCAAGACCCTAGAACTCCCATCAAAATGCAAGGCGGCCCGGCTCGTAGCTTATATTTTTTATGTTCAAAAAGTATGGTCGATGTGTGAAAAAACAATTATCTACATCGTAAGCGTACGTCGTAATCGTATCTCGCGCGCGTTACGCCCTCCACCTTGCGCCTGGTCGCGGGCGCGGTTGCGGTTGCGGCGGCGCCCTTCAGCACGCACTTCGCCATCTGGCGGGCGACGGGCAGGGGGGGAGGGATGAGGGGGGAGGGAAGGAGTGGAGGGCGGGGGGAGTGGGGGAGGAGGGAGGGAGGGAGGGAGGAGGAAGGAGGAGGTACAATGGTATATGTGTACATATATATATATATAATATATATATATATATATATATATATTATATATGATACGATGGGGCATACCGTATAACATGCATGGTATTTTATATATGCATATGTTGGAGGGAAGATGAATGGATGCAAGGGGAAGAGACGGGGGCGGTGCACGGCGGGGCGCGAAGCATAATCGCCTCCTATCGGGTCGCGGCTGGTCTGCGCGGAGCCGCCCTTTGTCCAAGGAGGCCGCGGCCCGCGTCGGGGGGTGGGGGGGGGGGGTGGCCTCCTCCTTCCTCGACCCGCCTCCTCCCTCCTCCCCTCGCCCTCCTCCTCCTCCTCCGCCCCCTCCTCCTCCCCCCATCGAAGACGACGGCTACGGCGACGACGAAGATGGGGAAGGAGAGTGGAGGATGATGCAATGCATGATGAGGAAGAATGAACGACGGAGGAAGAGAAGGGGGCGGCTTCGACAGTCGACTTTTTTTTTCGACAGTCGATTTGTGTTTGTTCTCGACAATCGTTTTTTATATATATATATATGTGTAAAAAACTACGCGCCCCTGCCATGATAGTAAGGCACGATGATCTTCACGGTCGATTGTGGAATGCGCATGTATACAACGGGCTTGACAATCGACGTCGGGTCCAAGAACACGTCTGGCGTCGCCGATTCATCCCAGATGGTCCACGTCCCAGGGTCCACAGCGGTAGCCTCCCGCACGTGGGCTGTGATGAAATCGCCCATCGCATAGAACAACACAACTCTACCTAAACGAAGTGCACCGCCAGTGCGGATGAGCACGTAGTCGTCCCTCTTCACGCCACCACACTTCAACGCAGCCGCTGTAGACGTATCCATTTGGATGCCTGCGATATCGAGTTTACGGCGCTTCGGCGTCGATATATACTGCTCGTCAAATTGGGACCGCCCTTCGACAACGTCTTGAACGTAACAGTTTAAATGTTCAAACGTTGTCGTGTGCTCGACCTGGTTGTAAACGTGTACCACGCTCGTCTTCACGTCTCTGTGTTTCCGTTCTGGCGCAGAGCACGAAATCGCCCTACCCAGTCGCAGTAGGTCGTCGGGCACGTGCACCAAATGATGAAACTTCACCTTGATAAACGTATGGTGCAATCGGCGAAACAGTACCGCGTGCTCTGCAATGGCCCCCGAAAGCGTGGCGTGCAATGCGCCCGTCATATCGTCCTCTCCTGATAGGAGCCCAAACATGAACGTTAACAGCTCGAAACATCGAACGTGGTCCGCGGGCGCGCGGCCAGAGCACCTGTCCCGAAGAAATGCCAGCAACAATGGACAAAGTCCGAGAACGTCGCTCGCAAACAGCTTCACGTGGTCGTTCGCTATGAAGTTCTCCGCGAACCACTCTGGCTTGGGAGGTGACGCGGTCAACTTGGGATGGATGCACAAGCGTGCGTAGGCGACAATCTCGTACATATCGATATTCGACCTCTTCAAACACGATGTGAGCGCCGCAATCTGAAGCCCCGCAACGCCATGCGATACCAGGGTGTGCTGCCAATCCCTGATGTAATTACTCACGGGGCGCAGCGCGCTTCTCAAACGAGGATCGCACAGCACCCCATGCTCATTATAACTAATGCCCAGCTTCGTTTCGAGCGCCTCCACCTTCGACGTCGATATCTGCCCGACCTGCGATGCCAAGATCTCGTGCATTCTCCAGAACGTGTCGTCGTCCAGCTGCTTGAGTTTCGATTTATCTACGCAGTCCAGTCCGACGGTGCACTGGCCGTCGGCGCAGCCAGTCTTGCGGGTAAAGTTCGCCACGCTCATGCACGAGATGCAGGGTTTCAGCCCTGCCGCCCCTTTGAATGGCCAAGAACTCTTTGTGGCCTTTTTCATCAGCCATAAAACCGACCAGGCGAGCACGAAACGCCGGCGCGGCACTCCCATGGGGAACTACAAAGCCGCGCGTGAAGTTATGAGGCCCGTCAACGAGCATGGCGACGAGAATCTGCTTCAAGAGGGCGCTCACTCCCCCAGGAATTCTCTCCGCCAGCCTGGTGCGAACCCCGCCCAGGCAAAACCAGCCCCCCGTTCTATGGAGGAGCCAGCCTGGCAGCCCCAGAAAGGTGTAATACAAATTCCACAACTGGCGCCCAACATCAGATCTCAAAGGGTTGCCTGGCGTCATCTCGCCACCGTAAAACACCAAGCTACAAGTAAACAAAGGTACCTTGTCGAACGCATCAGACAGCATATTGGCAAACTTTTCGCTGATAGTCGTCATATAGTGCAGAAACGCAAATGGGTGTGCATATTCCCACGGCCCGATGCCTGGGACATCCAGTGTCTGCACAACAGGTCCGTATGGCGTCCTCGCGCGGCCATGCATCTCCGCTGCTATCCTGCACTGGCGTAGCTCATCTCGTCCTCCGAGCTCCTCGTCCTTAAGCATGCCTTTCCTATTCAGCGCCTGCAGGATGCGGGCGACGCTCGCCTTCGAACCCCGCGAAGTGGCCAGAAGCTCCGACCGCAGCTGCATCCTCGTCTCATCATCGATATCGATCGTGGCGGGTGCGCCCCGCTTCATGTTCGCAACACTGAACCTGAAACGGCTGTGGAAGAATGGCGATGGTGATGACGACGGCTGCGATGATACTAGAGACTCCGCGTGAGAATGCATATATGCATGGTGAATGCAAGACGTTGTTGTGTAAATAATTATATTTGTATGTATATGCATGTATGTATGTATGCGTGTACGGATGTATGCATGCATGTGTATATGCATGTATGTGTATATGCATATATGTATGCATGCATGCGCGTTTGTATATCTATATATGTATGTATATGCACACGTGTCGACATCGATGCACATCCCTCGCGCGCGCAGCGGTGCGCGTTTTCGGAAGGAGGGCGAAACGTTGTCGCACTCTGATGCACCTTGGCAAGCTACCTTCGGCAGCAACACAAACTTGCACAGGCGCAGAGAATGATGGCAGACACAGGGCCGCAAGTGAAGTCCCGCATTCACGCGACTCGAAGCGGATGACGGGTCGCGATGGGAGGGGACGGGGCCGGCTTATTCGAGCGGGAAGGGGGGGATCGGAGACGATGCCGTCTGTCGGCAAACGCCCCCATGGTAGCTCCAGAAAGGTTTAATACAATTCCACAGCATGCGCCCAACATCAGATCTCGAACGTCGACATTCGATTTACGATTTCGATGTGATGGTACTTTCGCAAAGCAGATCACACACATCGTGCGTATTTGTGTCGCTCTGAGGCGGCTTGCAAAACTGGCGCACAACGCTTGCTGGGCGAACTCGAAACACCTGCACATCACTTCCATTGGGGACTATATTATACAAAGCCGTGTGTGAAAATCTGAGGCCCGTCAACATGACGACGAGAATCTGCTTCAAGAGGGCGCACAGTCCGAGTCCTCCTCAGCCGCTGCCTGCACAGCCGCTGCCGCGCGCCTCGAGGCCCGATGCTGGTCTCGCGTCCGCGCGTCGTCGCTGGCGGGTCCATCGCACTCGGCGTCTTCGTCACCGTCTCCACCTTCACCACCTCCGCTGTCCTCCTCTTCCTCATCCTCATAGTCGTCCTGGAACATACCGCTCTCGCTGTCCTCGCCCTTCTCCTCGGAGGGCGAGGTGAGCCCCGACCCCTGTTCGATGCATATCTTTCGCTCCAAGCGCCGAACTTTGCTCCGAATCTCCCCGATGCGATTCATGGTCTCCGCGTGGCGAGCCATCGCGAGAGCCTCCAGCGCCTCGATTCTGGCCAACACCTCCCCGAGCCCTCCCCCCTTTCCCCCGCCCTCCCCCCTACCCCTCTTCTCCCTCTTCCCCCCTCTCCTCCCTCTTCCACCCTCATCCCTCTACCAACCTCCCAGCCCCTCCTCGCGTATGGGATCAGCCGAGGCACTCGCCATGCCCCCCCTGCGGCGCGGGGGCCTGCACTTCTGCTAGACGTAGTGCGTCAAGCCTTTGAACTGGAGTCAGCTCTCCGCTCGGGCCTAAAGCAACGGATACGATGTCGATGTTTCTATCGAGTTCGATGTTCCTACTGGCGTCGATGTCGACGCTTTTATCGATGTCGATTTCTTGCACCACAAAACCCCCATCTCAATGCTGGCCGATGGGCTTTCCGACGGACGGAGCTCGACCGCGGGGCGCGCAGGCAAACCGGCCATGGGAGATATATCTTTGCCTCGGGGGTCCTCCATCCTCATTCCTCCATCCTCCATCTCCCCCTCCACTCTCAATCGCCCATCCCCCTCCTCCTCCTTCATGGTGATGGTGGCGATGATGATGATGGCGATGATGCTGCAGATGGTGATGAGGAAGATGATGATGACGATGATGGCGATGATGATGTTGTGTTTTGTTCAAAGCGCGTGCCATACATCCCCAGCACATTCGTTCATCGTGGGCGTCGATGTCGATGTGCGCGGTTACTCACGCCACCTCGGTATCGCTGGCATCAAACCACACCGCCCAGCATGTTGAAAGACACACTCCGTCGTCGATATCGATTGCGCCGTCAGTGGCGTGCTGATCGCACTACATGCGAGATTGCACCAACGAAAAGAAACGCCTCATGCCTTTGCGCTTATGCATTGGCTTCGCTGGAGGCATGCCCTGCAAATCCAAAGCGCACAACAAGGCGCTGCACTTCTTGATGTCGAGCTTCATTCCGAGATCATCCTCATCCCGCTGGTGTTTTTTAGCATGACCATATAGTGCACTCGGCTACAATAGAAGCACACGTCGTACTTCCCATCATCGTCCTTCTTGTACTTGCACCCCGCCTCAACGTAGCGCTTCAAGAGGTGGTTAGTCAGCTTCTTGCGGTACCAGAGCGTGCCCCAGTACTTCGGGTATAAGATGCCGTCCTCGTCAGCCCGCTGCTTCTTTCTTACAAGACTTTTTTTTTTTTTTTTTTTCCTTTTTCCCACCATTACCATTTTTTTTTTTTTTTTTTTTTTTAACACTTTTTCCTTTTTTTATTTTATTTTTTTTTTTTTTTTTTTCTTTTTTTTTTTTTTTTTTTTTTTTTGTCTTTTTTTTTTTTTTTTTTTTTTTTTTTTTTCTTCTTTTTTTTTTTTTTTTTTTTTTTTTTTTTTCTTTTTTTTTTTTTTCTTTTTTTTTTTTTTTTTTTTTTTTTTTTTTTTTTGTTTTTTTTTCTTTTTTTTTTTTTTTTTGTTTTTTTTTTTTTTTTTTTTTTTTTTTTTTTTTTTCTTTTTTGTTTTTTTTTTTTTTTTTTTTTTTTTTTTTTTTTTTTTCTTTTGTTCCACGGCGTGGGCCCCTCCAGGTACGGCACCATCTTGACGGCCTTCATCGGGTGGAACTGTACCTTCTTTTCCATGTCGCCCGCGGGCTTGGCGGGCTTGTATATCTCCAGCGCTGGCTGGAGGCCGAGCTCGTCATCGCTCAAGTCCATGCTCGGGCTGAGCGTGAAGCTCGGTGGAGTGAGCGCTCCCCGCATGGCCTCGCCCCTCGGCGGGAACGGCATCATATTCTCCAGGCCTGGCGGGGGCGGAATCTGCAGGTGCGGGGCCGTCTCCGTCTGCGCTGCATAACTGGTGAAGGACATCGGCACTAACTGCAAGGATCGATAGGCGATTGCGAGTCTACGTGGGCTTCGATCGTCGACGTACAACTGTTTTATGTTTGGTTGTTTGTTTGTTTTTGTGTGTGTGTTGTGGTTTTTTTTTGTAATGTGTTTGTTGTGTATCTTTTTCTTTTTTTGTTGTTGTGTTATTCGTCTTGTTTGTGTTATTTTCTGTTTGTGTTTGTTCTGTTTGTTTTTTGTATTGTCGTTTTTTCTTTTGTTTGCTTTCTTGTCTGAGTGTTCTTGGTTACTTTTTGTGTTTCGAGCCAAAATGGCTGGGGGGGCCGCGCTAGACGATACAGGGGGCGGCCTCGGAGTAGAGTGAGAATAAGATCGTAAAGTAAGATGGTATACCATGATAGTAGAGCACACCACGATGTACGATAATCGAATACCTTTCTGAGCTCGTCTCATCTTCGGCTCCAGGCTTCCTATAGCTACTCTCTGCTATCTTACTCTCACTCTACAACCGTTTACTGTGTTACTGCGGAGGAGAGAGAGAGAGAGAGAGGAACAAACAAATAACACAAAGGATTTGTTCGGTTCACATTGAGGCAGTCAGAAGGGCGTCACTCCCAATGACGCGCTGCGTGCAGACGCCTATGGCGATATCGGTCTGAGTCCGTGTTGCCCGACGTCGATGGCTGGATCACGTCCCCGCGGCACATGCGAACCTGACCGTCTGCGCACTGAACGAAAAGATAACACGCGATGCAACTGCAAATGCAAACGCTGTTGCCCTACACCAGCGTAAAACAATGCTCAGCGGAGCGGGGTCGCGCTCCAATCGTGACTTCACTACGACGAGCGCCACTCCGTAAACTTCGATATCGATATCTCTGCGAACAAAACGATTGTACCGGCGTGCCCTGCAGGGAGCGCTATGCCCAGCGTAGCGCGCCACCTTAATTCGGAACTCGGAGCGCTGCTGCACCGCCGACCAGTTCCCCTTGTCGCCGTCGATCCACTCGACCACAGCCTTCCACGCCTTCTTCTCGTCGCCGCCGTACGCGCCCCAGGTCCCCCGACTGAACATCTCGTCCCAGATAACACCTTCTTGACCCGTCACCTGGAGTTCTTCTCGTCCGTATAGATGGCATAATCCTTGTACGAGATGGGGGGCTGCTTCTTGAGCGCGGGTAGCGGGGGCGCCTTGGCCGACGTCGATGTTGGGCAGGCCTTGGCCTTGGCCTTGGCCTTGGCCTTGGCCTTGGCCTTGGCCTTGGCCTTGGCCTTGCCTTTGGCCTTGGCCTTAGCTTTGGCCTTGCCCTTGCCTCTCGTCGTCTCGGTCTCCTCCAACATCTTCTTGATGTACTCGTCGATCTCCTCCTGCCGTGCCGCGGGCCCCCCGCTGGCAGCGGCGGGCTTCTTCATAGCTGGAGGCTGCTCCTCATCGTCTTCGTCGTCATCGACTTCGGCGAGCGCGCGCTTCCTCGAAGCTTGGAGCGGCGGCGTCCCCGAGCCAGGATCCGTCACGGCGCCCTTTGGAACGGGCGTCGTCGGCGGCTCGAGGGACCCTGCTGATGAGGTCGTCCGCAAGCCCGATGGGGGCTCATCCAAGAAGGTCAGCGGGACGTCGCCCTGCCGCGGACCCCCTCCTGCCGATGCGGTGCCCATGAGCTGGCCGAACATGTTAACCATCGTGCTCATCTGCTGCATGAATGCGTCCTGATGCCTGCTGTTCGGGTTCGGGCGCTCGAACGGGACCATGCTGCTGTTGCCCCCCGAGGGGTGCTCATACATTCCGTTCGTCTTGCGGGCTTTCGTGATCTGCCCTGCTTGCAGGAGCAGGGCCTCGCTAAACTGAGGCTTGGGGAGCACGGTAGCCCCGAACACCTGCGGCTCGATCTCGACGAATTGCGACACAGGGAGGGGGTAGTTGCAGACAGACGATTGCACCGAACGCCTCGATGCACGTTTCTTCTTGATATGCTCCTCTGGGCAGCACGCGACCCCCATCGGGCGCCCAGCCTCGAGCATGTAGCCCCGCGGGGTGCCCTAGGGGGAGCGGGGTCGCCTGGTTGAGGCGCCTGGATCGCCAACAAATTCAATAAAAGGCGGGGCAACAACTTGAAAAAAGCTGGGTGAAAACCTCGGCCCGAAACATGAGATGGCGATGTGGACGGAGAGGGAGGGGGCAGTGGGGATGGGGAGAGAACGAGAGTGTGGGTGCTAGTGGTTACTCGATGTCGACACGTTCGGGGCCTCTCGATATCGACGTCGCCTCTTCCTCCTCCTCACCCGCCTTCTCCCCCTGATCCTGCCCATATAACCCCCGACCCCGGTGCTGAGACCTGGGCGCTCGATGCGGGGGTCGCGCATTCGACGTCGAGTGCGATGTCGATGTCGAGTCCTTGAGCTGGTTCTTGTACTCGAACGCCTGCGCGGGCGTAGGCCCCCAGCCCGCGGCGATCTCGCTCGCGACCACGAGGGCGGCCAAGCGAGGCACCGTCTTCTGGTCGGGGTAGTGCAGGCCGAGGGTGTGCACGAAGTACTCGCCAACCTTATCGAGCTTCGCCTCGACCCCCAGGTGGGGGGTCCTGTAGCAGCGCCCACATCTCCGTCGTCAGGTAGTGCTCTGGGTACTGGTGCGTCTGGTACTGCACGTTGAAGTTACGCCCGTCACGCTTGCCCGTCATGGCGATGTCCATCGTCACCGACTCCGTTACTGCAGTTATCAGCTCGCGCTTCTGGGCGGCCGTGACGATGTCTGTCGCGTTGATGGCGTGTACGGTCTGAGTCGCGTCATCCCTGGCGCAACCACCACGACGGACGATCATCTTCACGTGGGCGACCTGGCGCTCGATCACCTGGGCCCGATCCGCATCCCCCATGGTGGTCACCGCCCGCACGAAGTCGACGACGCCCTTGAAGGTGGCGAGACACGACGCCCTTGCGGTGGGTGCCGCCGCCGCGCTCGCCATGGCGATGACGATGCGGACGCGCTTCGATATCGATTGCATCTATGCGCTACGAGCCCAAATGGTGACGGTAAGATGGTGATGCATAAGGCCCTGCCCCCTCCTCCAGGCCCTCCCCCCTCTTCCAGCCCACCTCTTCCTGACCTCCCACGCGGCCCCTGAGGCGCTGGGCGTGCCAGCTTGGGTGGCCCAATTCGCGACCACCTCGATCGCAGCCGACGTCGATGGATGACGACGTGATGGTCATGGTGGCCATCACCTTGTCAATCCACGGCGAGGTGATAGTCATGGTGACCATCACCTCGTCACCAACTATCTTCGCTCATGACCGCTGGGGTGGCTGGACGCGCCCAACGATTGCCCATGTCAGCGCTCGCGCGCGCCTCGTTCGGCACCCCGTCGCATCAATGGTCCATCGCTCGTCAGCCTGATGCCCCCCCCGCTTCCCCCACTCCCTCCACCTCCTCATGCCGCTACCACTCCCCATCCTCCTCCTCGGCGGGGGGGGCGGCCTTCGCCTCGACGGTGCCCACGACGCGCGGCGCGGCGAGAGGGCAGCGGCGGTGGGGGAAGGGCCGGCGAGAGGGCATCAGCGAGGGAGCATCGATAGTCGATGCGACGACGACGACGACGACGACCACGATGAGGGCCATCGCGAGACCAACAGCGCGTTGTACAAACAGTTCAAGGAGATGGGGGGGGTTCGTCCACGAGTGCGCGGCGAACGCGCGCCAGGCACGCTGCCGCCGACGACGACGAACGACGACGACGACGGCGGCGGCGGCGACGAACGACGACGACGACGACGGCGGCGGCTCTGTTTTTTGCATCTGCAGCGGCGCCGTCTCTAGCCGAGATCGACAGTCGACGTTGCCCTGCTCCTCGCGCTTATCATCTGCGGCGCTGCGAGGGCCTAGGCGGGGTCCTCGAAGGCCGTGGCTGCGGCGCCTCGCTGCGCGACGCCACGCGCGGCTCCGCCGCGTCCTCGACCATCAAACTCGAATACACAAGTCG
Organism: Prorocentrum cordatum; assembly: GCA_963575745.1. Lineage (NCBI taxonomy): Eukaryota > Dinophyceae > Prorocentrales > Prorocentraceae > Prorocentrum > Prorocentrum cordatum. Next base: position 63,428 of record CAUYUJ010007003.1, read on the forward strand.
ACATCGATTCAGCAGCAAGCCGCGATAGGGGCCCTATGCACCCTAAGGGGCCCCGAAGAGAGGTGGCGCCCGCACTTAAATACACACCGCAGCCTCGCACCGTGAGCACGGGAGGTTGCGTCGTCGTCGGCCTCGTCGTCGCTGTCGTCGTCGTCGGCCTCGTCGTCGTCACTGTCGTCGTCGTCGTCAGCCTGGCGACGCCACTGGCCCGCGTGGTACTGCTGCTCCGGGGCCTGCCGCGCGTTCGTCACGCACTTGTGAACGAACTTCGACGGGTTCGTGAGGCTCCCCTCGCCCATCTGCTTGAACAGCTTGTACAACACGTTGTTGGCCTCGCGATGACCTTCATCGCTGAACTGGGCCAGGAGGAAGACGCTCTGCTCGGCCGTCTCGTCGATCTCGTATTGACGAAGAAGGCCGAGCCAGGCGCGAGGGTCCCGCTCGAACGTGGCCCAGACGGGCTCCTGCACCTCCTCAGCGACCGCAGGCGCCTCCTCCGCGGCCGCCTTCCGCCGACATCGATGTATTTAGCAAGCCTGTATTTCGATAGTCGGGGGCCACATGCGTGGCCAGGGACTCGGGGCAGGGGGCGGGGTCATGACCACTCGGGGCCACTCAGGACCAGGGGGGACAACGCTGGACTACAATGTGGTCCACGTGAAACGGCCTTCTGTTCCACCTCCATGCTCACTGGCGTTGCAGATGATGGGTTAGCGTCGACAGTCGAGGTGGCTTCGCCAGCTGCTCGAGGATCGACTTATGATAACGTCTCGGCCTTGTCGCCGCCATTTCATTCGTAGGAGGGGAGGGGTCAGTTGTTTCGACATCCAAGCGGAGGAGGTCTCAACATAGACATGGTACCCAGAATGAGGATGAGGGAGAGGATGACGAGGGGGAGGAAGCGGGGGGGAGGGGGGGGGAAGGAGGAGCAAGATGAGGCGCAGATGGGCGGTGGGCGAGATAGCTGGGTGTGTGAGCGAACTGAGGCAGACGTATGTGCTGAGGCTCCTGGACCGCCAAAAAACAATAAAAGGCCGAGCAAAACAAACACAACAGCACACAAAAAAAAAACGTCGACCCCCCGCACTGGAGATGGCGATGTGGACGGAGAAGGAGGGAGCATGGGGGAGAGAACGAGGGTGCTGGTGGTAGTGGTTACTCGATGTCGACGCTTTCGGGACCTCTCGATATCAACGTCGCCTCCTCCTCCTCAGCCACCTCCTCCTGCTCCTGGTACCTCTTCTCTTCCTCCGCATCGTCGGACTCGCGGGCGTAGACCCCCCGCGTTGGCACTGGGCGCCAGGCACGGCTGGTCCCCGACTTGCCGTAGACGGGGCCAGCCTCCTTGCCGCCCTTGGTGCCGACCTTGCCGCCTGCGCCCTTGCCGCCCTCGCCGATCCCGCGCGACTTCTCGGCCCGCGGCGGCGACCCTGGCGGCGGCACGGGCCCGACATTGCGCACCATGTGGTACTCGGTGTAGACCCAGTCCCACAGGCTCTTCCACGCTGGGTACGCCATGTGGTCGTCCCTGACCGCCTGGCTCGCGTAGAGCTGAGAAAAAGGCACCTCGCCGCCCTCCGCCAGCTCCCATGCCTTCCCAGGCTCCATCCACGCCTTGGCGCTCTCCAGCATACTGGTGTGCCCGCGCTTGCCGTACTGCTCGCCCGAGTTGAAGATCTTCGAGTTGCACACGCGCACGTGCATGCCCTCGACCTTGTTCCCCGACAGTATGAAGTTCAGCATCGCGTTGCACATGCGGCCCACCGTGTCGCTGCGATGAAAGCCGTGCTGGCACTCCACCAGGACGAGGACCGACGGCCACTCCTTGATCTTGTAGTTCGACACCTCGATGACGATGTCCTTGCACGCGTCGACGAACCCTGCTTGTGACATCACCGTCTTCTGGGTTTGTGCGTGAAGACCGTTCTCCTTGTGTCCGATCGTCTTGCTCGGGTCTTTCGCCAACAAGCGCCTGACGTCGAAGTGAATGACTTTCGACCCCATGCGCTCGCACTCGTGCGCGGCCCCGTTCACCAAGTCCTTGTGGATCTGGCCATAGGTGATGACACCCACGACCTGCGCGAACTCCATCGAGCGGCTCTCCTCCATGGCGCAGGAAGAGTACAGGAAGAGAAGGTTGTAAGAGTGCGCTGCAGCACAGCCGAAGGCGCGCGCGTGCACTCAGAGAGCCGCAATGGCTAGTAGGCGATGGTCGATGGGCCAGCCTCGATTGTCGAGTGTCGATTGTCGATCTGGAAGATAAGCCAACTGCAGCCCAGCAGCTCGCACAGCGACTTTGGGCTTCCCTATAGGCGCTAGGGCCAGTTCCGCACCCAGCAAAACCCGCCAGGGCTGCCCAAGACACAGGAACCCAAGGGCGGGCAAGCTCACCACTACCAAGGGCCCAGCGAGGACAAACCCATCAGGGCGACGAATGAACCAGGACCCCAGCCTGGATTTAGAATCTGAATAAGGGGAGCTCGAGACCGCTTCTGAGACACCCGTGCTCTTCGACATCGATTGCAGCTGGCTCCAACCCCAGGGCACAATGCAACATCCAACGTAATATCAAGTGCAATCGCGATGAGGCAAGTATTACCACATACTACGTGCACCTATGTACGTACACATATAACGCTCATGTAAGTATTGCCACATAGTACCTGCACACATGTATATATATATATATATATATATATATATATAGAGATATATAGGCACATCCCCCTCATACGCAGAAATATATGTGTATATATAGACAATTGTATATATATACGTGTAGAGATATATGTAGAAATCTATAGACCCATGTATATATGTAGGGATATAGACCGCCCTAGAGGAGCACACTCCACCACATCATATGAGCAGCAGGGCTTGGACAGGACGGGTGAATGAGGAGGACGATGAGGAAGAAGGAAGACAAGGAGGAAGGAGGAGGACGAGGAGGAAGGAGGATGATAACGATATCGATGCTCTTTTTTCCGTGCCAACCCTGTCACGAAACTCTCAGTCGTCCTCGACTTCGACAAGCTCCTCTTTCTCGTCGTCGGCGGCAACGCCGTCGGAGGTGCCAGCATTGCTCTGAGAGTCCTCACCTGCCTGAGCTGATTCGAACAACTGCATCGCCTCCGCCGCGGGGCTCGCTGTCCTGTACCTCACGCTCACATGGCCGTCATCGCCTGTACGTTTCAGCACGAACTGGCTCTTGGTGTAAGAGAAGCTCAGCCCAGGATACTCCTTAGTGTCGACCTTGAGCTCAGCAGGAACCTTCTCGGACGGATGCTGCCTGCGGACGGTTCCCGACTTGATCTCGAACTCGCAGCACGCCTTCAAGTGCATCACGAGGTCCTCCTCCAGCTGCACATACAGGGGGGCGCCAGGCCTGTCGATAATGACCTTGCAAGGGATGCCCTTGATGTCGCCCATGGTCGGACCATGTACCGTCGTTGTGGTGCCCTGAATTTCGTCGTGGTTCGACCTGAATCGTTTCCTCCATGACCTGGAGCCAGGCGGCGGTAAGGATGTCTTCTCCATTCCGTGAACGCTAAGCTGGTCCAAGGAGGCTAGCAATGACGATCTGTATGCGTCATCTCTAAGGCGCTCCACTGTTTCACAAATCGATGTGTTAACAAGAGGCCTGCCGCCCTTGGAACGCGGATGCCCGAGAAGCTTCATCACCGCATCGCAGCTCTCCTTGAGGTGAAAGAATACACAACCGTTTGGCTCCCTGCAATCGTCCAGGATGACTGGCGAAGCCATGCGAGGGGCGCGCACGCGAACAACTTTGTCCACGCACCAGGCCATAGCATCCACCATGTGTCGGATATCGATATCGGCGTATTCCTAGAAGCGCGCGGGGGCGCATCTACATCTGGAGCCAAACAAGCAACGCGCGACGTCGAGCGATAGGCGCATGCGACTTTCGACTGACGTGGCGTCGTGAACCGCGTTCCACGAAAGAACAAACACACAAGGTTTGGAGCCTAAGCGTCTTAAGTAAGTTGTAAGAGGTTTAAGTGTATACGCGGCCCTGGATAAACGTTCTAAGTTTCGACCTCGACCGCGATTTGGAACCGGGCACGGCGACGACGATGACGCCGACGAAGCGGGCGACGACGACGACGACGATTATGTATATGTTTTTCGTGGTAACTATTGCAAAAACTCCAAAACCCCATGGGAATCCAACAGCCCATGATCGATGTCCATGCCTCATCTCTACATCGCTCCACTGCTTCGCAAATCGATGCGTGCATGTATGTCTACTTGCTGCGCGCTACTTTCTTCATGGTGGACACCTCGATGGTCGGCGGAGGGGGCCTCTTCGGGGCAGCGGTCGCGACCTTGGGAAGCGTGAGCTCGTCTCCAACGTTCAGAGCCATGACGTTGGTGACTACGGGGACCTTGAGATCGCACACTTTAGCGTTGCCCACAGATACGGCCACCGAGTGCTTAGTGATGGCGCAATTCGGCTTCGACTCCGTGCTGTCCACGTGCCTGATCTTGAAAGCAAGGCTCGGCGCTTTAGCGCCAGGGTCCGAGAGGGCGAAGGACCCCGCGATCCTCTCATCAGAGCTGGGCACATCGAAGTAGGGGCGATCGCTCTCGCCGCACTGCTTGATGGTCAGAGCCGTCGGCACGATGATCAACTTTTTCGCCTGGAACTTCTTCCTGGAGAAAATGCCCACGTTGGGTTTGCTGACTGCCATCAGATCGCCCCCATCGGCTTCGAATTTCGACGTCAAAGATACCATGGCCATAGCAATTGCTGGCTTGATGTTGATCGCGACGAGACGGGTAGATTTAGAAGCTGCGTCATCTGGCCACCCAGCGAGCAACTCTTTCTTGGTTGTAGTAAAGCAGTACTTCTCGATGAACGTTGGAATGGGGCACCGAATAACGATGTGGTGCAAGGAGCCATTCTGCATCACCTCCCGAATCCGAACGCCATCCTCCGACACCGAAGCTATTTCCACGTTTTCCCTTAGATCGAAGGTGCAAGGGTACAACTCATGCACAGGGGGGCTAATCCATGCAAGTGTTTTTATGTGGCGTAGAGGGGTGACGGGTCCAAGGTGTTTGAGGGAGTTAGGGGGAAACCATTGAAACTGGTAAACCACCCGTAGCTCGGCCGCGCCTTTGCACCTTCATCGTCCTTCTTCAGCTTGATGGTGTCATCAACCTTAAACCCTCTCTGCTCCAAGATGCAGATGTTAGCGTTCGCCAGCTCCCCCGTGCTGGCGTCGTACTGCAGCATGCCACTGAAGGGGGTCTGCTTGACGGAGTCCTCATCGGCACCGCTGTCGTTCTGGACCGATTGGCAGGTATACGGATTGTCGATCTCGATGGTACCATGTTGCTTCGCCTTCAATGCCTCGATGCACTCGTGAGCGACGCACTCGATGTTTGCGTATGGTTCATCCACTTTTTTCCCTAACAACAACATTGCTATTAACTGGTCGGCCTTACCTATGATCGGAATGCGTTCGATCGTATCGATATCGATCTGCCTGGAAACGCTATGAAGATGCCGCCGCAGGGCCTTCTCTGCTGCCATCGCTTTAGACTTCGCCTCCGTGCTGGCGAAGAGGGACACGATCTCTGAGCGGGTCACAAACCTGCACATTCGACTCTGCACGGACTCGGGGGGGCCGTTCACGTGAGCCTTGACGACGGCCATTACCAGGTGGGGCATCATCTCCGTCGCCGCGAGCTTTGCCTTGCACAATGTCTCGAACACGTACCCGCCCACCAGGCGCCCAGCGGGCGCGCACCTTGACACGAACTGCACGAGGTCCTTGATGAACTGGCCCTGGGACCCCCCGCCATATTTCGCCACGAAGTCAGCGCATGCGTCGATATCGCCAACGTACTTCGATTCCGATTTGCTCGCCTCGGTCTTCACCCTCGCCCAGTCGATTACGGACCCGCCGCGCCCCTGCTCGGATGCAATGGCCTGGATGTGAAGCAAGAGCTCGAAATGCGTTTCTTCGCTCTGCACCTGGCCCGTCGCCTGCTTTGCCGACTGGATGAAACCTGGAAGTTTTGGCCAGCGTTCCTCTGCCTCCTTTTTCACCATCAACCACCTCAACCCAGTGTCAAGTGCTTTGTTCCAATTGTTTATCTTTGCTTTGGATCTGCCCCGTGTTGATGCGACCGTCGATGTCGGACAACGTTTTCTCCTTCGTCTCAACTCTCTCTAAGCAAGCCACCAGGAACTGATTTGCATGCCCAGAGCCCACGCTCCCTGCGATAATCGATTCGGGCGGGGATTTGCCAAACAGGTTCGGCGATCTCTGAAACTCCTGGGTATACTGTGCAATCGTGCCATTCTTATCTTCGATGCAAACTGAACCAGCCGTTGCCGCGAAACTAAATTTGTTCCTCACGATCTTAGCCCCCAGCCTGTGCACCTCGTAAGCCTTGATGCCCAATCCATATCTGTTTGAAGGGTGGATGCCTACTTGGTGAGGTTTTAGATACAGCCACCCAGCAATACAAATAGCAATTCACTTCTCGAGGATCACATCTACCATTCCGACAAGCCCATCTGCTGACGACAGTGCTTCCTCGATGAGGCCGTCCAGGGCATCGACCCCGTCAGCGAACGACGCCATCGCGCGCCCGATATCGAGGACGCTGGGAAATCGAGGTGCGACCCTCCTGGCGCTACGCGGCTGCGGGTCCGACTTCGATGGCAATCGAGTTCGATAGCATCGACTTCGATGGCAAGAGGAAGGGGGGGAGGGGGAGGAGGAGGAGGAGGAGGAGGGGGAGGAGACGGATACTGATAAGGAGAGGAGGGAGAAGAGAGGAGGGGGAGGAATAATGACTGGCACAAGGAGGGATAGGAAATGATAAGGGGAATGAGGAAGAGGAGGATGCCGACGACGAGGAAGAGGAGCTGGAGGCGAGGAAAGAGGGAGGACGAGGGCGGTCGCGGTGGGAGGGGGCTGCGGTGCCTGGCACTTGTTGCACGGAGGGGCGGGCGGCGCGCGCGCGCGCCGCTCGCCGCTCCGACCGGCCAGACCGACCCTCCCCGACCCCTATATACCCCCACCCCCGCAACGATAATCGATGTCCTCTTCGATCATCGATGTCCTGCACCGCGGTGGGGCGAGGAGGGGGGGGAGGAGGGCGAGGCTCTCTAAGGCAAGAACAATCCGCGACCGTACGAGTTACCATCATCGTCGTCGTCATCATCACCATCATCACCGTCGTCATCGTCGTCGTCATCATCGTCATCGCCATCATCATCATCATCCTCATCATCATCATCATCATCATCAGCATCATCTCTCTCTCTCTCTCTCTCTCTCTCTCTCTCTCTCTCTTCCCCCCCCCCTTTTCTTCGCACTGCAAGGAGCGCCCCTTCTTGTAATGGCTGCTCACGTCACTCGCGAGCGTAACAAGATCGTTTCACGATCCGTTATTTTGGGGGCAAGGGTGGAACAGTTCACGAACGTAAAGTGCACGCGCTTTGAGCGCCTCCGCTCTGCGTTTATTTTTCTATCTTGTCTGCATCGCGACAAGAAAGAAAAGTTTCAAAAAAGTTAAACAACCACGAAGAATGACACGCATGTGTATACGCGCGGCGCGCCTCCTTCTTCTCTTCAATCGCGGGGTGCTCGTGCGACCCGTAGAACAGACAATTAAAAGGCAGGGGGGCGCGCGCCGCGCTACTGCTGATAAGTGTAGCGCAGGCGGCGCGCGTATGCATCGACATCGATATCGACATCGACATATGATTGTGCATGTGCATACAGGCGCATGTGCACGTGCGCGCGCGTTATCTACATCGCAATGCGTGAACACACCTTACACGCGCACATGTACAAAACTATGTGTATACGAAAATGAAAATATGTAAGCGTATGTGTGAAACGCTGTAGTATATGACTGAATTCCATGATGAATATATAGAAAACCACACATCGAGGATTTACTTTGGACATACTAACTCGGGGCTAATTCGACTTAGTAAGTCGAAATAGTTCGACTTAGTAAGTCGAAATAGTTCGACTTAGTAAGTCGAAGTAGTTCGACTTACTAAGTCGACAACTTCGAGTTATAACTCGACTTATAAGTCGACTTATAAGTCGGCTGTCGACTTAGCTTTTAGGTTATAACTCAACTTATAAGTTGACCTAAGTCGATCACTTAAGTCGGTTATGCTAAGTCGGCCTAAGTCGACTTATAACTCGACTTCGTAAGTCGCTTAAGTCGATTAGCAACTCACGTCCTCAACTTATATCTAAGATCCTTTCTGGAGCCCTTGTCTGAGACGGCTGGGAAACCTCCAACTCCAGGGGATGGCTAAACGCAGCCTCCCAGTCAAGCTTGCCGCCAAGAAGCGTCTCAAGTGGACACACGGCTCGGGCGGAATGTGGAACTACTGCGAAGAGGACGAAGTCTACACCAAAGTATGGAACACGGAGTACTTTGACACGTGGATCGATCCCGATTCGGGCTGGCCTCACCCAGTTGTGTGGTGCTTGTCCGACTACTGGTGGGATGGAGATTTCTTCGTGGAAAAGTGGCGTTGGAAGTACGGCTGAAGGCCATTCCTGGGACTCCCTCAGACTGGATCTCCTGGTGTCTGCGGTGCATGGGCCTGCGGCTTTTGGAGGACTCTCAGTCTCTCTCAATCTCTCTTGCAGGTATTTCTACGATGTTGGTTGGCAAAATACAAAAGGTTATAAACATTTCCAGCCAACTTGTGTTCTCCATATTTGTTTGAATTCAACCATATTCCATATTCCTTGACATGCATGGTGTGGGTTCTCACGGTTGGGATCTCATTCTGCTTTGACAGTTCATCTTGTATGCCTCCGTATCTTCTGGGTTCATTGCGTGATTGAGACATTCAGTTTATCTTTCAGATTCTCTTTCAGTACATATATCCGCCTTGACCGCTACTCATGTCCAATGGGTTTCATGGGACTTAATGGAAGTTTTCTTCACCTCTTACTTTCTTTAGACCTTGGGACCATGTGCTTTCAAGGTTGGGCCCCAATTGTCACTCAAGATCTTGTTAATCAAATTTGGGCACCTCTTTCATTATCTTTCATTATGTTTCTCATCTTCATTCAACACAAGAGAGACCTAGTGGTGGGATTCATTTGGGATATTGGACAGTCTGTCATTCATGATTTCTTTCAGTATCATGGGTTTCAATCCTGGGTTGGGCTTTACCTTTTCTCCGCTTCTTCCCTCCCCTGCCTCTCCTCCCTTTTCTCTCTTTCTCTACCGTGCGCACTTGGCGTATTGGTGGCTTCTCAGGTTTGTGTTTTGGGAGGACCGACCTTTCAAGGCGCTTCATCATCATCATCATCATTCACTAAGATATAATCAGCCGTTCATCAAAGTATGAGGTCGCGAGTGCCGACCAGATCTATGCAGGTGCCGGAGGAATGTGTAGGCACTGGGGGGGTCCAGGCCAGAAGTTGAGCAGAGCCTATCATGGCTTCAATTGCACGGTGCTCAGCTGCTGGGGCACAGTGCGCACACGTGCGCTCCGGCTCATGCCGGAGGACGTAGGACAAGTGGATATTAGCATCGCCACAAACGACGTAAAGTGAGCTTGGATAGCGCGCCCGAACCTCCTGCAAGGAATGTAAGATAGACAACCATGTGGTTACATCACCACCCGGAGCCGGATAGCAAGCACAAAAATACGAGGACTGGTGTGACATCGGACGCACTGTCATTCCAAATAGCAAACCATTGAGACCGCGGGCCAGACAGGTCCGCAACCGGCAACAGACCGCACAGGTCAGTCAAGGATGCGTAACACCCTTCAAAGCAGCCGACGTGGGCTTCAGGGCATCGAGCATGTCATTCACCTCGCGCATACTGTACAACTGCTCCCGCGTGCCAAGCGGAGACACTAATTCCGGGCCGCCCCCGGCAGCGCGACTGGAAGTGACCAAATCCCTCTGCGCAGTAGCAGCGGCTTCGTCAAATTGGAAGTCATTGCGACTCGCGCAAAGAGGTCCTCCCCAATCCGCGTCATCATGCCGCAGGGGTCAAGGGCACGGCCTGTCTCCGCATCCACAAGTGCAATCTGGAACAAACGCGCACAATGCATTGCAGCACGGTGCCGTTGGGCCCACGCCGCATCAGCCGCCGCCCGTTGAAAGTCCCCGTGCTCATCGAAAGCCCGCGGGTTGATCAGGTCCCTCGCAGTCCGCCGCTGGGCAGCTCCAGGCATTGCGGCACGCGCGGCTCCCGCAGCATGGCCTACTATAACGTGCAATGCGTCCCGTGCCCAAGTTGCCGCATCCACCAAAATGCGTCTCTCTGCCTGAGAGGCTCCACCTCCGAACCAGCATGGGCGCAGCCACGGCTCACCGATGAGGGATTCAATGGACACGGCAAGGGAATGCAGGAGTGGGGCCGCGCTATCGAGGGCCGCGTCCCACTGGGGCCCCGTGCGCCACGCAACCCTGCCGAAGCCAACGTCATAGCGTGGCGGGCATGAGACAGGCATTGACCACACCACAAGGCTATGATCGAAAAAAACGCCCGGCGCCTCCGATACATGAACCCGCTGCACTTCCTGCTGAGATGAACGGCGGGTGATATCTTAGAAATAAGTTGAGGACGCCTGTTAGCAACTAAGTTAAAACTAAGGTATAACTAAGTTATAACTAAGTTATAAATTGGCGCGTTTAATAGTGACTGACAGCGTCTGAGTTATAAGTCAACCTCTAATACCTTATTAGATCTCCTTGAGTTACTAAAAAAACAGCAGACTTAGGAGGTTGAATTATAAGTCGGGTTATAACCAAGTTAGGTGACTTATACTTAACTCAATTAGCCCTGAACTCTTCGACTTAGTAATTGAGTTATAATCAAGTTATAAGCCGACTTAGCTAAGTCGACCTAACTCGACTTACTAAGTCGACCTGAGTCGAGTTAGCTAAGTCGAACGTTCGAGTTACTAAGTCGACGTAGTTCGACTTACTAAGTCGAACTGTTTCGACCTATAAGTCGACGATTTCAACTTATGTTGAACCGTTTGCATTTTTTTTTAAAAAAAAAAAAATGGTTAAAAGCGGTTTTTAACATGTTTGCGGCACCTGGCCATCCACAACACCAACAAATATGTTGAGAATTTGTGATCCCGATTTTGCTCTGCTAACAAAAAAGTGTCTGTTCTGGATCCACCGACAACAACATAATGTTGAAATAATGGTGCTCTGGCTTTTTCTGGTAACATGTGCATTATCAGTCAAGACCCTAGAACTCCCATCAAAATGCAAGGCGGCCCGGCTCGTAGCTTATATTTTTTATGTTCAAAAAGTATGGTCGATGTGTGAAAAAACAATTATCTACATCGTAAGCGTACGTCGTAATCGTATCTCGCGCGCGTTACGCCCTCCACCTTGCGCCTGGTCGCGGGCGCGGTTTTTGTTTTTTTGCGTTGCGGCGGCGACTTTTCAGCACAGCACTTTTCCTCCTTATATCGGCGAGCGGCGACGGGCAGGGGGGGACGGGAGGAGGGGGGAGGGGGAAGGAGGGAGGACGGGGGCGAGCCGTTATGGGGGGGCGGACGTGGGGGAGGAGGGGGCCAGGGAGGAGGAGAAGGAGGAGGGTACGAGGTGTATATGGTTTAACTATATATATGTTTACGATGGGCATCAACCGTAAATATGCCACGTGTATTTATATATGCCTTAATGTGGAGGGAAGATGCAATGGTATTGCAAGGGGGGAAGCAAAGAGGACGGGGGGGGTGCACGGGGGCGGCGAAGATAATCGCCTCTCTCGGGCGTCGCGGCATGGGCTGGAGAGCCGCGCTTGTCGACGCGGCACCGCGTCGGTGGGGGGGGGGGGGGGGGGGGGGGGGAAAGGGGGGGGGGGGCTCCTCCTTCTCTCCTCCTTCCCTCCTCCTCCTCCTCCTCCCCTCGCCCTCCTCCCCCTCCTCCGCCCCCTCCTCCTCCCCCCATCGAAGACGACGGCTACGGCGACGACGAAGATGGGGAAGGGGAGTGGAGGATGATGCAATGCATGATGCGGAAGAATGAACGACGGAGGAAGAGGAGGGGGCGGCTTCGACAGTCGATGTTTTTTTTCGACAGTGTTTTTTCTCGACAATCGTTAATATATATATATATATATATATATATATATATGTAACGAAAAAACTACGCGCCCCTGCCATGATAGTAAGGCACGATGATCTTCACGGTCGATGGTGGAATGCGCATGTATACAACGGGCTTGACAATCGACGGCGGGTCCAAGAACACGTCTGGCGTCGCCGATTCATCCCAGATGGTCCAAGTCCCAGGGTCCACAGCGGTAGCCTCCCGCACGTGGACTGTGATGAAATCGCCCATCGCATAGAACAACACAACTCTACCTAAACGAAGTGCACCGCCAGTGCGGATGAGCACGTAGTCGTCCCTCTTCACGCCACCACACTTCAACGCAGCCGCTGTAGACGTATCCATTTGGATGCCTGCGATATCGAGTTTACGGCGCTTCGGCGTCGATATATACTGCTCGTCGAACTGGGACCGCCCTTCGACAACGTCTTGAACGTAACAGTTTAAATGTTCAAACGTTGTCGTGTGCTCGACCTGGTTGTAAACGTGTACCACGCTCGTCTTCGCGTCTTTGTGTGTCCGTTCTGGCGCAGAGCACGAAATCACCCTACCCAGTCGCAGTAGGTCGTCGGGCACGTGCACCAAATGATGAAACTTCACCTTGATAAACGTATGGTGCAATCGGCGAAACAGCACCGCGTGCTCTGCAATGGCCCCCGAAAGCGTGGCGTGCAATGCGCCCGTCATATCGTCCTCTCCTGATAGGAGCCCAAACATGAACGTTAACAGCTCGAAGCATCGAACGTGGTCCGCGGGCGCGCGGCCAGAGCACCTGTCCCGATGAAATGCCAGCAACAATGGACAAAGTCCAAGAACGTCGCTCGCAAACAGCTTCACGTGGTCGTTCGCTATGAAGTTCTCCGCGAACCACTCTGGCTTGGGAGGTGACGCGGTCAACTTGGGATGGATGCACAAGCGTGCGTAGGCGACAATCTCGTACATATCGATATTCGACCTCTTCAAACACGATGTGAGCGCCGCAATCTGAAGCCCCGCAACGCCATGCGATACCAGGGTGTGCTGTCAATCCCTGATGTAATTACTCACGGGGCGCAGCGCGCTTCTCAAACGAGGATCGCACAGCACCCCATGCTCATTATAACTAATGCCCAGCTTCGTTTCGAGCGCCTCCACCTTCGACGCCGATATCTGCCCGACCTGCGATGCCAAGATCTCGCGCATTCTCCAGAACGTGTCGTCGTCCAGCTGTTTGAGCTTCGATTTATCTACGCAGTCCAGCCCGACGGTGCACTGGCCGTCGGCGTAGCCAGTCTTGCGGGTAAAGTTCGCCACGCTCATGCACGAGATGCAGGGTTTCAGCCCTGCCGCCCCTTTTAATGGCCAAGAACTCTTTGTGGCCTTTTTCATCAGCCATAAAACCGACCAGGCGAGCACGAAACGCCCGCGCGGCACTCCCATGGGGAACTACAAAGCCGCGTGTGAAGTTATGAGGCCCGTCAACGAGCATGGCGACGATAATCTGCTTCTTTTTTTTTTTTTCTTTTTTTTTTTTTTTTTTTTCTTTTTTTTTTTTTTTTTTTTTTTTTTTTTTTTTCTTTTTTTTTTTTTGTTTTTTTTTTTTTTTTTTCATTTTTTTTTTTTTTTTGTTTCTTTTTATTTTTCTTTTTTTTTTTTTTTTTTTGTTTTTTTTTTGTTTTTTCTGTTTTTTTTTTTTTGTTTTTTTTTTCCAAGAGGGCGCTCGCTCTTTTTATCTTTTCTTTCTTCTTATTTTGTTTGTTTTTTGTCTTTTTTGTTTTTATTCTTTTTTTTTATTATTTTCTCCTTCATTGTTTCTTCTTTCTTTTTCCTCACCAGGAATTCTCTCCACCAGCCTGGTGCGAACCTCGCCCAGGCAAAACCAGCCCCCCGTTCTATGGAGGAGCCAGCCTGGCAGCCCCAGAAAGGTGTAATACACATTCCACAACTGGCGCCCAACATCAGATCTCAAAGGGTTGCCTGGCGTCATCTCGTCACCGTAAAACACCAAGCTACAAGTAAACAGAGATACCTTGTCGAGCGCATCAGACAGCATATTGGCAAACTTTTCGCTGATAGTCGTCATATAGTGCAGAAACGCAAATGGGTGTACATATTCCCGCGGCCCGATGCCTGGGACATCCAGTGTCTGCACAACAGGTCCGTATGGCGTCCTCGCGCGGCCATGCATCTCCGCTGCTATCCTGCACTGGCGTAGCTCATCTCGTCCTCCGAGCTCCTCGTCCTTAAGCATGCCTTTCCTATTCAGCGCCTGCAGGATGCGGGCGACGCTCGCCTTCGAACCCCGCGAAGTGGCCAGAAGCTCCGACCGCAGCTGCATCCTCGTCTCATCATCGATATCGATCGTGGCGGGTGCGCCCCGCTTCATGTTCGCAACACTGAACCTGAAACGGCTGTGGAAGAATGGCGATGGTGATGACGACGGCTGCGATGATACTAGAGACTGCGCGTGAGAATGCATATATGCATGGTGAATGCAAGACGTTGTTGTGTAAATAATTATATTTGTATGTATATGCATGTATGTATGTATGCGTGTACGCATGTATGCATGCATGTGTATATGCATGTATGTGTATATGCATATATGCATGCATGCGCGTTTGTATATCTATATATGTATGTATATGCACACGTGTCGACATCGATGCACATCCCTCGCGCGCACAGCGGTGCGCGTTTTCGGAAGGGGGGTGAAACGTTGTCGCACTCTCATGCACCTTGGCAAGCTACCTTCGGCAGCAACACAAACTTGCACAGGCGCAGAGAATGATGGCAGACACAGGGCCGCAAGTGAAGTCCCGCATTCACGCGACTCGAAGCGGATGACGGGTCGCGATGGGAGGGGACGGGGCCGGCTTATTCGAGCGGGAAGGGGGGGATCGGAGACGATGCCGTCTGTCGGCAAACGCCCCCATGGTAGCTCCAGAAAGGTTTAATACAATTCCACAGCATGCGCCCAACAGCAGATCTCGAACGTCGACATTCGATTTACGATTTCGATGTGATGGTACTTTCGCAAAGCAGATCACACACATCGTGCGTATTTGTGTCGCTCTGAGGCGGCTTGCAAAACTGGCGCACAACACTTGCTGGGCGAACTCGAAACACCTGCACATCACTTCCATTGGGGACTATATTATAAAAAAAGCCGTGTGTGAAAATCTGAGGCCCGTCAACATGACGACGAGAATCTGCTTCGAGAGGGCGCACAGTCCGAGTCCTCCTCAGCCGCTGCCTGCACAGCCGCTGCCGCGCGCCTCGAGGCCCGATGCTGGTCTCGCGTCCGCGCATCGTCGCTGGCGGGTCCATCGCACTCGGCGTCTTCGTCGCCGTCTCCACCTTCACCACCTCCACTGTCCTCCTCTTCCTCATCCTCATAGTCGTCCTGGAACATGCCGCTCTCGCTGTCCTCGCCCTTCTCCTCGGAGGGCGAGGTGAGCCCCGACCCCTGTTCGATGCATATCTTTCGCTCCAAGCGCCGAACTTTGCTCCGAATCTCCCCGATGCGATTCATGGTCTCCGCGTGGCGAGCCATCGCGAGAGCCTCCAGCGCCTCGATTCTGGCCAACACCTCCCCGAGCCCTCCCCCCTTTCCCCCGCCCTCGCCCCTACCCCTCTTCTCCCTCTTCCCCCCTCTCCTCCCTCTTCCACCCTCATCCCTCTACCAACCTCCCAGCCCCTCCTCGCGTATGGGATCAGCCGAGGCACTCGCCATGCCCCCCCTGCGGCGCGGGGGCCTGCACTTCTGCTAGACGTAGTGCGTCAAGCCTTTGAACTGGAGTCAGCTCTCCGCTCGGGCCTAAAGCAACGGATATCGATGTCGATGTTTCTATCGAGTTCGATGTCTCTACTGGCGTCGATGTCGCTGCTTTTATTGATGTCGATTTTTTGCGCCACAAAACCCCCATCTCAATGCTGGCCGATGGGCTTTCCGACGGACGGAGCTCGACCGCGGGGCGCGCAGGCAAACCGGCCATGGGAGATATATCTTTGCCTCGGGGGTCCTCCATCCTCATTCCTCCATCCTCCATCTCCCCCTCCACTCTCAATCGCCCATCCCCCTCCTCCTCCTTCATGGTGATGGTGGCGATGATGATGATGGCGATGATGCTGCAGATGGTGATGAGGAAGATGATGATGACGATGATGGCGATGATGATGTTGTGTTTTGTTCAAAGCGCGTGCCATACATCCCCAGCACATTCGTTCATCGTGGGCGTCGATGTCGATGTGCGCGGTTACCCACGCCACCTCGGTATCGCTGGCATCACACCGCCCAGCACATTGAAAGACACACTCCGTCGTCGATATCGATTGCGCCGTCAGTGGCGTGCTGATCGCACTACATACGAGATTGCACCTACGAAAAGAAACGCCTCATGCCTTTGCGCTTATGCATTGGCTTCGCTGGAGGCATGCCCTGCAAATCCAAAGCGCACAACAAGGCGCTGCACTTCTTGATGTCGAGCTTCATTCCGAGATCATCCTCATCCCGCTGGTGTTTTTTAGCATGACCATATAAAGCACTCGGCTACAATAGAAGCACACGTCGTACTTCCCATCATCGTCCTTCTTGCACTTGCGCCCCGCCTCAACGCAGCGCCTCAAGAGGTGGTTATTCAGCTTCTTGCGGTACCAGAGCGTGCCCCAGTACTTCGGGTATAAGATGCCGTCCTCGTCAGCCCGCTGCTTTATCTGCACCGACTTCCACGGCGTGGGCCCCTCCAGGTACGGCACCATCTTGACGGCCTTCATCGGGTGGAACTGCACCTTCTTTTCCATGTCGCCCGCGGGCTTGGCGGGCCTGTATATCTCCAGCGCTGGCTGGAGGCCGAGCTCGTCATCGCTCAAGTCCATGCTCGGGCTGAGCGTGAAGCTCGGTGGAGTGAGCGCTCCCCGCATGACCTCGCCCCTCGGTGGGAACGGCATCATATTCTCCAGGCCTGGCGGGGGCGGAAACTGCAGGTGCGGGGCCGTCTCCGTCTGCGCTGCATAACTGGTGAAGGACATCGGCACTAACTGCAAGGATCGATCGGCGATTGCGAGTCTACGTGGGCTTCGATCGTCGACGCACAACTGTAACGAGCCAAAATGGCCGGGGGGGCCGCGCTAGACGATACAGGGGGCGGCCTCGGAGTAGAGTGAGAATAAGATCGTAAAGTAAGATGGTATACCATGATAGTAGAGCACGCCACGATGTACGATAATCGAATACCTTTCTGAGCTCGTCTCATCTTCGGCTCCAGGCTTCCTATAGCTACTCTCTGCTATCTTACTCTCACTCTACAATCGTTTACTGTGTTACTGCGGAGGAGAGAGAGGAGAGAGAGAGAGAGAGAGAGAGAGGAAAAAACAAAAAAACACAATGGATTTGTTCGGTTCACATTGAGGCAGTCAGAAGGGCGCCACTCCCAATGACGCGCTGCGTGCAGACGCCTATGGCGATATCGATCTGAGTCCGCGTTGCCCGACGTCGATGGCTGGATCACGTCCCCGTGGCACATGCGAACCTGACCGTCTGCGCACTGAACGAAAAGATAACACGCGATGCAACTGCAAATGCAAACGCTGTTGCCCTACACCAGCGTAAAACAATGCTCAGCGGAGCGGGGTCGCGCTCCAATCGTGACTTCACTACGACGAGCGCCACTCCGTAAACTTCGATATCGATATCTCTGCGAACAAAACGATTGTACCGGCGTGCCCTGCAGGGAGCGCTATGCCCAGCGTAGCGCGCCACCTTAATTCGGAACTCGGAGCGCTGCTGCACCGCCTACCAGTTCCCCTTGTCGCCGTCGATCCACTCGACCACAGCCTTCCACGCCTTCTTCTCGTCGCCGCCGTGCGCGCCCCAGGTCCCCCTACCGCCTTCCCCCCCCCCCCCCCCCTCCCCCCCCCCCCCCCCCCACCCCCCCCCCCCCTCCCCCCCCCCTACCCCCCCATGAAACATCTCGTTCCCAGATAAACCACCTTCTTTTTTTTTTTTTTTTTTTTTTTTTCTTTTTTTTTTTGTTTTTTTTTATTCTTCTTTTTTTTTTTTTTTTTTTTTTTTTTTTTTTTATGACCGTCCTTGGAGTTCTTCTCGTCAGTATAGATGGCATAATCCTTTGTACGAGATGGGCGGGGGCTGCGTTCTTGAGCGCGGGTAGTGGGGGCGCCTTTGGCCGGACGTTCGATGTTGGGCAGGCCTTGGCCCTTTTTTTTTTTTTGGTTTGTTGGTTTTTTTTTTTTTTTGTTTTCTTGGCCCCCCTTTGTGCCTTGGCCTTGGCCTTGGCCTTGGCCTTGCCTTTGGCCTTGGCCTTAGCTTTGGCCTTGCCCTTGCCTCTCGTCGTCTCGGTCTCCTCCAACATCTTCTTGATGTACTCGTCGATCTCCTCCTGCCGTGCCGCGGGCCCCCCGCTGGCAGCGGCGGGCTTCTTCATAGCTGGAGGCTGCTCCTCATCGTCTTCGTCGTCATCGGCTTCGGCGAGCGCGCGCTTCCTCGAAGCTTGGAGCGGCGGCGTCCCCGAGCCAGGATCCGTCACGGCGCCCTGTGGAGCGGGCGTCGTCGGCGGCTCGAGGGACCCTGCTGATGAGGTCCTCCGCAAGCCCGATGGGGGCTCATTCAAGAAGGTCAGCGGGATGTCGCCCTGCCGCGGACCCCCTCCTGCCGATGCGGTGCCCATGAGCTGGCCGAACATGTTAACCATCGTGCTCATCTGCTGCATGAATGCGTCCTGATGCCTGCTGTTCGGGTTCGGGCGCTCGAACGGGACCATGCTGCTGTTGTCCCCCGAGGGGTGCTCATACATTCCGTTCGTCTTGCGGGCTTTCGTGATCTCCCCTGTTTGCAGGAGCAGGGCCTCGCTAAACTGAGGCTTGGGGAGCACGGTGGCCCCGAGCACCTGCGGCTCGATCTCGACGAATTGCGACACAAGGAGGGGGTAGTTGCAGACAGACGATTGCACCGAACGCCTCGATGCACGTTTCTTCTTGATATGCTCCTCTGGGCAGCACGCGACCCCCATCGGGCGCCCAGCCTCGAGCATGTAGCCCCGCGGGGTGCCCTAGGGGGAGCGGGGTCGCCTGGTTGAGGCGCCTGGATCGCCAACAAATTCAATAAAAGGCGGGGCAACAACTTGAAAAAAGCTGGGTGAAAACCTCGGCCCGAAACATGAGATGGCGATGTGGACGGAGAGGGAGGGGGCAGTGGGGATGGGGAGAGAACGAGAGTGTGGGTGCTAGTGGTTACTCGATGTCGACACGTTCGGGGCCTCTCGATATCGACGTCGCCTCTTCCTCCTCCTCACCCGCCTTCTCCCCCTGATCCTGCCCATATAACCCCCGACCCCGGTGCTGAGACCTGGGCGCTCGATGCGGGGGTCGCGCATTCGACGTCGAGTGCGATGTCGATGTCGAGTCCTTGAGCTGGTTCTTGTACTCGAACGCCTGCGCGGGCGTAGGCCCCCAGCCCGCGGCGATCTCGCTCGCGACCACGAGGGCGGCCAAGCGAGGCACCGTCTTCTGGTCGGGGTAGTGCAGGCCGAGGGTGTGCACGAAGTACTCGCCAACCTTATCGAGCTTCGCCTCGACCCCCAGGTGGGGGGTCCTGTAGCAGCGCCCACATCTCCGTCGTCAGGTAGTGCTCTGGGTACTGGTGCGTCTGGTACTGCACGTTGAAGTTACGCCCGTCACGCTTGCCCGTCATGGCGATGTCCATCGTCACCGACTCCGTTACTGCAGTTATCAGCTCGCGCTTCTGGGCGGCCGTGACGATGTCTGTCGCGTTGATGGCGTGTACGGTCTGAGTCGCGTCATCCCTGGCGCAACCACCACGACGGACGATCATCTTCACGTGGGCGACCTGGCGCTCGATCACCTGGGCCCGATCCGCATCCCCCATCTGGGCGGTCACCGCCCGCGCGAAGTCGACGACGCCCTTGAGGGTGGCGAGACACGACGCCCTTGCGGTGGGTGCCGCCGCCGCGCTGGCCATGGCGATGACGATGCGGACGCGCTTCGATATCGATTGCATCTATGCGCTACGAGCCCAAATGGTGACGGTAAGATGGTGAGGCATAAGGCCCTGCCCCCTCCTCCAGGCCCTCCCCCCTCTTCCAGCCCACCTCTTCCTGACCTCCCACGCGGCCCCTGAGGCGCTGGGCGTACCAGTTTGGGTGGCCCAATTCGCGACCACCTCGATCGCAGCCGACGTCGATGGTTGACGACGTGATGGTCATGGTGGCCATCACCTTGTCAATCCACGGCGAGGTGATGGTCGACCATCACCTCGTCACCAACTATCTTCGCTCATGACCGCTGGGGTGGCTGGACGCGCCCAACGATTGCCCATGTCAGCGCTCGCGCGCGCCTCGTTCGGCACCCCGTCGCATCAATGGTCCATCGCTCGTCAGCCTGATGCCCCCCCCGCTTCCCCCACTCCCTCCGCCTCCTCATGCCGCTACCACTCCCCATCCTCCTCCTCGGCGGGGGGGGCGGCCTTCGCCTCGACGGTGCCCACGACGCGCGGCGCGGCGAGAGGGCAGCGGCGGTGGGGGAAGGGCCGGCGAGAGGGCATCAGCGAGGGAGCATCGATAGTCGATGCGACGACGACGACGACGACGACCACGATGAGGGCCATCGCGAGACCAACAGCGCGTTGTACAAACAGTTCAAGGAGATTGGGGGGGTTCGTCCACGAGTGCGCGGCGAACGCGCGCCAGGCACGCTGCCGACGACGACGACGAACGACGACGACGACGGCGGCGGCGGCGACGAACGACGACGACGACGACGGCGGCGGCTCTGTTTTTTGCATCTGCAGCGGCGCCGTCTCTAGCCGAGATCGACAGTCGACGTTGCCCTGCTCCTCGCGCTCATCATCTGCGGCGCTGCGAGGGCCTAGGCGGGGTCCTCGAAGGCCGTGGCTGCGGTGCCTCGCTGCGCGATGCCACGCGCGGCTCCGCCGCGTCCTCGACCATCAAACTCGAATACACAAGTCGACATCGATTCAGCAGCAAGCCGCGAAAGGGGCCCTATGTAGCCTAAGGGGCCCCGAAGAGAGGTGGCGCCCGCACTTAAATGCACACCGCAGCCTCGCACCATGAGCACGGGAGGTTGCGTCGTCGTCGGCCTCGTCGTCACTGTCGTCGTCGTCGTCGGCCTCGTCGTCGTCACTGTCGTCGTCGTCAGCCTAACGACGCCACTGGCCCGTGTGGTACTGCTGCTCCAGGGCCTGCCGCGCGTTCGTCACGCACTTGTGAACGAACTTCGACGGGTTCGTGAGGCTCCCCTCGCCCATCTGCTTGAACAGCTTGTACAACACGTTGTTGGCCTCGCGATGACCTTCATCGCTGAACTGGGCCAGGAGGAAGACGCTCTGCTGGGCCGTCTCGTCGATCTCGTATTGACGAAGAAGGCCGAGCCAGGCGCGAGGGTCCCGCTCGAACGTGGCCCAGACGGGCTCCTGCACCTCCTCAGCGACCGCAGGCGCCTCCTCCGCGGCCGCCTTCCGCCGACATCGATGTATTCAGCAAGCCTGTATTTCGATAGTCGGGGGCCATATGTGTGGCCAGGGACTCGGGGCAGGGGGCGGGGTCATGACCACTCGGGGCCACTCAGGACCAGGGGGGACAACGCTGGACTACAATGTGGTCCACGTGAAACGGCCTTCTGTTCCACCTCCATGCTCACTGGCGTTGCAGATGATGGGTTAGCGTCGACAGTCGAGGTGGCTTCGCCAGCTGCTCGAGGATCGACTTCTGATAACGTCTCGGCCTTGTCGCCGCCATTTCATTCGTAGGAGGGGAGGGGTCAGTTGTTTCGACATCCGAGCGGAGGAGGTCTCAACATAGACATGGTACCCAGAATGAGGACGAGGGAGAGGATGACGAGGGGGAGGAAGCGGGGGGGAGGGGGGGAAGGAGGAGCAAGATGAGGCGCAGATGGGCGGTGAGCGAGATAGCTGGGTGTGTGAGCGAACTGAGGCAGACGTATGTGCCGAGGCTCCTGGACCGCCAAAAAACAATAACAGGCCGAGCAAAACAAAAACAACAACAACAACAAAAAAAACGTCGACCCCCCGCACTGGAGATGGCGATGTGGACGGAGAAGGAGGGAGCATGGGGGAGAGAACGAGGGTGCTGGTGGTAGTGGTTACTCGATGTCGACGCTTTCGGGGCCTCTCGATATCAACGTCGCCTCCTCCTCCTCAGCCACCTCCTCCTGCTCCTGGTACCTCTTCTCTTCCTCCGCATCGCCGGACTCGCGGGCGTAGACCCCCCGCGTTGGCACTGGGCGCCAGGCACTGCTGGTCCCCGACTTGCCGTAGACGGGGCCAGCCTCCTTGCCGCCCTTGGTGCCGACCTTGCCGCCTGCGCCCTTGCCGCCCTCGCCGATCCTGCGCGACTTCTCGGCCCGCGGCGGCGACCCTGGCGGCGGCACGGGCCCGACATTGCGCACCATGTGGTACTCGGTGTAGACCCAGTCCCACGGGCTCTTCCACGCTGGGTACGCCATGTGGTCGTCCCTGACCGCCTGGCTCGCGTAGAGCTGAGAAAAAGGCACCTCGCCGCCCTCCGCCAGCTCCCATGCCTTCCCAGGCTCCATCCACGCCTTGACGCTCTCCAGCATACTGGTGTGCCCGCGCTTGCCGTACTGCTCGCCCGAGTTGAAGATCTTCGAGTTGTACGCGCGCACGTGCATACCCTCGACCTTGTTCCCCGACAGTATGAAGTTCAGCATCGCGTTGCACATGCGGCCCACCGTGTCGCTGCGATGAAAGCCGTGCTGGCACTCCACCAGGACGAGGACCGACGGCCACTCCTTGATCTTGTAGTTCGACACCTCGATGACGATGTCCTTGCACGCGTCGACGAACCCTGCTTGTGACATCACCGTCTTCTGGGTTTGTGCGTGAAGACCGTTCTCCTTGTGTCCGATCGTCTTGCTCGGGTCTTTCGTCAACAAGCGCCTGACGTCGAAGTGAATGACTTTCGACCCCATGCGCTCGCGCTCGTGCGCGGCCCCGTTCACCAAGTCCTTGTGGATCTGGCCATAGGTGATGACACCCACGACCTGCGCGAACTCCATCGAGCGGCTCTCCTCCATGGCGCAGGAAGAGTACAGGAAGAGAAGGTTGCAAGAGTGCGCTGCAGCACAGCCGAAGGCGCGCGCGTGCACTCAGAGAGCCGCAATGGCTAGTAGGCGATGGTCGATGGGCCAGCCTCGATTGTCGAGTGTCGATTGTCGATCTGGAAGATAAGCCAACTGCAGCCCAGCAGTTCGCACAGCGACTTTGAGCTCCCCTAAAGGCGCCAAGGCCAGTTCCGCACCCAGCAAAACCCGTCAGGGCTGCCCAAGACACAGGAACCCAAGGGCGAGCAAGCTCACCACTCCCAAGGGCCCAGCGGGGACAAACCCATCAGGGCGACGAATGAACCAGGACTCCAGCCTGGATTTAGAATATGAATAAGGGGAGCTCGAGACCGCTTCTGAGACACCCGTGCTCTTCGACATCGGTTGCAGCTGGCTCCAACTCCAGGGCGCAATGCAACATCCAAGGCAAGATCAAGTGCAATCGCGATGAGGCAAGTATTACCACATACTATGTGTACCTATATACGTACACATATAACACTCATGTAAGCATTGCCACATAGTACCTGCACACATGTATATATATGTAGAGATATATAGACACATCCCCCTCATACGCAGAGATATATGTATATATAGACACTTGTATATATGTGTAGATACATATGTGTAGAGATATAGGTAGAAATATTATAGACCCATGTATATACGTAGAGATATAGACAGGCCCAAGAGGAGCAACCTCCACCACATCATATGAGCAGCAGGGCTTGGACAGGACGGGTGAATGAGGAGGACGCTGAGGAAGGAGGAAGACGAGGAGGAAGGAGGAGGACGAGGAGGAAGGAGGAGGATAACGATATCGATGCTCTTTTTTCCGTGCCAGCCCTGTCACGAAACTCTCAGTCGTCCTCGACTTCGACAAGCTCCTCTTTCTCGTCGTCGGCGGCAACGCCGTCGGAGGTGCCAGCATTGCTCTGAGAGTCCTCACCTGCCTGAGCTGATTCGAACAACTGCATCGCCTCCGCCGCGGAGCTCGCTGTCCTGTACCTCGCGCTCACATGGCCGTCATTGCCTGTGCGTTTCAGCACGAACTGGCTCTTGGTGTAAGAGAAGCTCAGCCCAGGATACTCCTTAGTGTCGACCTTGAGCTCAGCAGGAACCTTCTCGGACGGATGCTGCCTGTGGACGGTTCCCGACTTGATCTCGAACTCGCAGCACGCCTTCAAGTACATCACGAGGTCCTCCTCCAGCTGCACATACAGGGGGGCACCAGGCCTGTCGATAATGACCTTGAAAGGGATGCCCTTGATGCCGCCCATGGTCGGACCATGTGCCGTCGTTGTGGTGCCCTGAATCTCGTCGCGGTTCGACCTGAATCGTTTCTTCCACGACCTGGAGCCAGGCGGCGGTAAGGATGTCTTCTCCACTCCGTGAACGCTGAGCTGGTCCAAGGAGGCTAGCAATGACGATCTGCATGCGTCATCTCTAAGGCGCTCCACTGTTTCACACATCGATATGTTAACAAGAGGTCTGCTGCCTTTGGAACGCGGATGCCCAAGAAGCTTCATCACCACATCGCAGCTCTTATTGAAATGAAAGAATACACAACCGTTTAGCTCCCTGCAATCGTCCAGGATGACTGGCGAAGCCATGTGAGGGGCGCGCGCGCGAACAACTTTGTCCACGCACCAGGCCATAGCATCCACCATGTGTCGGATATCGATATCGACGTATTCCTAGAAGCGCGCGGGGGCGCATCTACATCTGGAGCCAAACAAGCAACGCGCGACGTCGAGCGATGAGCGCATGCGACTTTCGACTGACGTGTCGTCGTGAACCGCGTTCCCCGAAAGAACAAACACAGAAGGTTTGGAGCCTAAGCGTCTTAAGTAAGCTGTAAGAGGTTTAAGTGTATACGCGGCCCTGGATAAACGTTCTAAGTTTCGAGCCCGACCGCGATTTGGAACCGGGCACGGCGACGACGATGACGCCGACGAAGCGGACGACGACGACGACGACGATTCTGTATATGTTTTTCGTGGTAACTATTGCAAAAACTCCAAAACTCCATGGGAATCCAACAGTCCATGATCGATGTCGATGCCTCATCTCTACATCGCTCCACTGCTTCGCAAATCGATGCGTGCATGTATGTCTACCTGCTGCGCGCTACTTTCTTCATGGTGGACACCTCGATGGTCGGCGGAGGGGTCCTCTTCGGGGCAGCGGTCGCGACCTTGGGAAGCGTGAGCTCGTCTCCAACGTTCAGAGCCATGACGTTGGTGACTACGGGGATCTTGATATCGTACACTTTAGCGTTGCCCACAGATACGGCCACCGAGTGCTTAGTGATGGCGCAATTCGGCTTCGACTCCGTGCTGTCCACGTGCCTGATCTTGAAAGCAAGGCTCGGCGCTTTAGCGCCAGGGCCCGAGAGGGCGAAGGACCCCGCGATCCTCTCATCAGAGCTGGGCACATCGAAGTAGGGGCGATCGCTCTCGCCGCACTGCTTGATGGTCAGAGCCGTCGGCACGATGGTCAACTTTTTCGCCTGGAACTTCTTCCTAGAGAAAATGCCCACGTTGGGTTTGCTGACTGCCATCAGATCGCCCCCATCGGCTTCGAATTTCGACGTCAAAGATATTATGGCCATAGCAATTGCTGACTTGATGTTGATCGCGACGAGACGGGTAGATTTAGAAGCTGCGTCATCTGGCCACCCAGCGAGCAACTCTTTCTTGGTTGTAGTAAAGCAGTACTTCTCGATGAACGTTGGAATGGGGCACCGAATAACGATGTGGTGCAAGGAGCCATTCTGCATCACCTCCCGAATCCGAACGCCATCCTCCGACGCCGAAGCTATTTCCACGTTTTCCCTTAGATCGAAGGTGCAAGGGTACAACTCATGCACAGGGGGGCTAATACATGCAAGTGTTTTTATGTGGCGTAGAGGGGTGACGGGTCCAAGGTGTTTGAGGGAGTTAGGGGAAAACCATTGAAACTGGTAAACCACCCGTAGCTCGGCCGCGCCTTTGCACCTTCATCGTCCTTCTTCAGCTTGATGGTGTCATCAACCTTAAACCCTCTCTGCTCCAAGATGCAGATGTTAGCGTTCGCCAGCTCCCCCGTGCTGGCGTCGTACTGCAGCATGCCACTGAAGGGGGTCTGCTTGACGGAGTCCTCATCGGCACCACTGTCGTTCTGGACCGATTGGCAGGTATACGGATTGTCGATCTCGATGGTACCATGTTGCTTCGCCTTCAATGCCTCGATGCACTCGTGAGCGACGCACTCGATGTTTGCGCATGGTTCATCCACTTTTTTCCCTAACAACAACATTGCTATTAACTGGTCGGCCTTACCTATGATCGGAATGCGTTCAGTCGTATCGATATCGATCTGCCTGGAAACGCTATGAAGATGCCGCAGGGCCTTCTCTGCTGCCATCGCTTTAGACTTCGCCTCCGTGCTGGCGAAGAGGGACACGATCTCTGAGCGGGTCACAAACCTGCACATTCGACTCTGCACGGACTCGGGGGGGCCGTTCACGTGAGCCTTGACGACGGCCATTACCAGGTGGGGCATCATCTCCGTCGCCGCGAGCTTTGACTTGCACAATGTCTCGAACGCGCACCCGCCCACCAGGCGCCCAGCGGGCGCGCATCTTGACGCGAACTGCACGAGGTCCTCGATGAACTGGCCCTGGGACCCCCCACCATATTTCGCCACGAAGTCAGCGCATGCGTCGATATCGTCAACGTACTTCGATTCCGATTTGCTCGCCTCGGTCTTCACCCTCGCCCAGTCGATTACGCGCCCGTCGCGCCCCTGCTCGGATGCAATGGCCTGGATGTGAAGCAAGAGCTCGAAATGCGTTTCTTCACTCTGCACCTGGCCCGT
Organism: Prorocentrum cordatum; assembly: GCA_963575745.1. Classification (NCBI taxonomy): domain Eukaryota; class Dinophyceae; order Prorocentrales; family Prorocentraceae; genus Prorocentrum; species Prorocentrum cordatum. The sequence goes on from CAUYUJ010007003.1 coordinate 90,526, forward strand.
CGCCTGCTTTGCCGACTGGATCAAACCTGGAAGTTTTGGCCAGCGTTCCTCTGCCTCCTTTTTCACCATCAACCACCTCAGCCCAGTGTCAAGTGCCTTTTCCACTTGTTTATATTTGCTTTGGAACTGCCCCGTGTTGATGCGACCGTCGATGTCGGACAACGTTTTCTCCTTCGTCTCAACTCTCTCTAAGCAAGCCACCAGGAACTGATTTGTATGCCCAGAGCTCACGCTCCCTGCGAGAATCGATTCGGGCGGGGATTTGCCAAACAGATTCGGCGATCTCTGAAACTCCTGGGTATACTGCGCAATCGTGCCATTCTTATCTTCGGTGCAAACTGAACCAGCCGTTGCCGCGAAACTAAATTTGTTCCTCACGATCTTAGCCCCCAGCCTGTGCACCTCGTAAGCCTCGATGCCCAATCCATATCTGTTTGAAGGGTGGATGCCTACTTGGTGAGGTTTTAGATACAGCCACACAGCCATACCAATAGAAATTAACTTCTCGATGATCACATCTACCGTTCCGACAAGCCCATCTGCTGACGGCAGTGCTTCCTCGATGAAGCCGTCCAGGGCATCGACCCCGTCAGCGAACGACGCCATCGCGCGCTCGATATCGAGGACGCTGCAGGAAATCGAGGTGCGACTCTCCTGGCGCTACGCGGCTGCGGGTCCGACTTCGATGGCAATCGAGTTCGATGGCATCGATTTCGATGGCAAGAGGAAGGGGAGGAGGAGGAGGAGGAGGAGGAGGAGGAGAAGGGGGAGGAGAAGGATACTGATAAGGAGAGGAGGGAGAAGAGAGGAGGGGGAGGAATAATGACCGGCACAAGGAGGGATAGGAAATGCTAAGGGGAACGAGGAAGAGGAGGATGCCGACGACGAGGAAGAGGAGCTGGAGGCGAGGAAAGAGGGAGGACGAGGGCGGTCGCGGTGGGAGGGGGCCGCGGCGCCTGGCACTTGTTGCACGGAGGGGCGGGCGGCGCGCGCGCGCGCGCCGCTCGCCGCTCCGACCGACCAGACCGACCCTCCCCCACCCCTATATACCCCCACCCCCACAACGATAATCGATGTCCTCTTCGATCATCGATGTCCTGCACCGCAGTGGGGCGAGGGGGGGGGAGGGCGAGGCTCTCTGGGGCAAGAACAATCCGCGACCGTGCGAGTTACCATCATCGTCGTCGTCATCATCACCATCACCACCGTCATCATCGTCGTCGTCATCAGCATTATCGTCATCGTCATCATCATCACCATCCTCATCATCAGCATCATCATCATCATCATCATCATCATCATCATCATCATCATCATCATCATCATCTCTCTCTCTCTCTCTCTCTCTCTCTCTCTCTCCCCCTCACCCTTTTCTTCTCACTGCAAGGAGCGCCCCTTCTTGTAATGGCTGCTCACGCCACTCGCGAGCGTAACAAGATCGTCTCACGATCCGTTAGTTTGTGGGGGCACGGGTGGAACAGTTCACGAACGTAAAGTGCACGCGACTTCAGCGCCTCCGCTCTGCGTTTCTTTTCTTTCTCGCCTGTATCGCGACAAGAAAGAAAAGTTTTTAAAAAGTTAAACAACCGCGAAAAATGACACGCATGTGCATACGCGCGGCGCGCCTCCTCCTTCTCTTCAATCGCGGGGTGCTCGTGCGACCCGTAGAACAGACAATTAAAAAGCAGGGGGGCGCGCGCCGCGCTACTGCTGATAAGAGTATCGCAGGCGGCGCGCGTATGCATCGATATCGATATCGACATCGGTATATGATTGTGCATGTGCATGCATGCGCATGTGTACGCGCGCGCGCGTTATCTACATCGCAATGCGCGAACACACCTTACACGCGCATATGTACAAAGCTATGTGTATACGAAAGTGAAAGCGTATGTGTGAAACGCTGTAGTAGATGACTGAATCCCATGATGAATATATAGAAAACCACATCGAGGCTTCACTTTGGACATACTAACTCGGGGATAATTCGACTTAGTAAGTCGAAATAGTTCGACTTAATAAGTCGAAATAGTTCGACTTAGTAAGTCGGAGTAGTTCGACTTACTAAGTCGACAACTTCGAGTTCTAACTCGACTTATAAGTCGACTTATAAGTCGGCTGCCGACTTAGCTTTTAGTTTATAACTCAATGTATAAGCTGGCCTAAGTAGATCACCTAAGTCGGTTATGCTAAGTCGGCCTAAGTCGACTTATAATTCGACTTCGTAAGTCGCCTAAGTCGATTAGTAACTCACGTCCTCAACTTGTATCTAAGATATAATCCGCCGCTCATCAAAGCAAGGCTCGCAACGGTGCTCCTCCTTCTTTCACTTCTGGGGCCCGCAACGGCGCCCGCCCGTCTGCTTGTCCGCGATTGTCATTGCCGGGGCGCCGTCGCGCCAGGCTTCCTCGCTGGGCGGCGCCCCCACCGAGGCGATGATGGTGGCCGGGATGCGGGCGGGCGCGGCCCCCATCTGCTCTGCGCGCATCAGAGAATTGCCGAAGACCAGGAGCTGCTCGTCTGCGAGCGGGCCGAGGTGCTCCGGGTGGACGCCGTCCCAGGTCTGGCGGGTCCGGTGGCTGAAGGTCCTGGCTGCTTTCCTGGGGACCTCTGGGGTAATCGGGCTGAGTTTCGCGGCGTCCTCTGGCTGGGGTGGGCACCTGGGGCTCTGATGTGGCTGGGCCTCGCGGAGGTCGGTGAGGCGGTCCGACTCGCGGAGGAGGAGGGCCGAGGGCTGCCCCGTCCATCGGTCTTTCTTGGACTTGACTTCTTGGGGTCTCCAGCAGGCGGTAGGCTTGGACCATCCGTGGGCCCATCCCACCCCTGGGGCCATTTGTTCCTGGGCCAACTGTTTCCAGGCTGCCGTGGACTGGAGTCTTTACTTAGGGCGCTCCTGGTCGTGGATGTTCCTGACCTGCCCCTGAAATTCGCTGAAAATGGCGTGGGCATGCCGGCTGACTGAGGGGAAGCCCGCGCGCTGGACGTCCAGCACGAGGGCGTCGAGCAACCAGCGAAACCTACGCAGGAAGATTTGTAATTCCGTCGCCTGCTGGCACTCCAGCGGCGCATCCTGCAAGGTGGACTGAGCATCTGTCACGCCCGAGGAGAGCTGAAGGTGGGCTGCGCGCGAAACGTCGACCACTCGATTGGAGAGCCAGCGGGGCGGGCGGGCGTAGGACGGCCAGCTGATTCTGCGCTTCGCCTCTGCTGCTGCGGCGGGAACCCAGGCGATCTTAGGGGGAAGCATCTCTTGCCACGGCATCTGAGCGGGGTGTCTGTATGCTGAAATACCGAGGCCTCAAGGTCCAACATGAGGACGTCGACGGCCGCGTCTAGGGCTTGCTTGCGCCGCTGCTGCTGAAGGCTGGGGTCATCTAGGGGCCCCTGGAGTTGCTGCGCGGCTGTAGCAGAACGAGCCCACTTGAGGGGCTCCAAAGCGGGGCCAACTGGGCGCCCGGTGGGGAGCTGCAGGGGCTTGACAAGCCTGGGGGCCAGAGGATGCTGACCAATGCTGAAATGCGCGGCGATTGGGCGGCGCGGCGAAAGCGGGCAGTTAGGTGACGCAATGACGCTGCTGATGGAATCCCCGAGGACCCTGCTGACCACGGAATAATCCAATTTGGACCGACTCCTCTGAGTGAACCACCACGCGGGCCCCTTGGGGCTGACAATGGCGAGGCCTCCTCGGACTGTCCGTCTTGCTGATGACTGAGGGCGGCGTGTAAAAGTCCGCCGCGGCAGACGCTGGCACGTGGTGGGCTCTAAATCCACCCGATGGCTGCCAGCAGCCAAGTCCTGCTGGCCCAGGCCTGCGGAGTCTTCGAAGTGAAGGGAGAGCAGGGCGAAGGGGGAGTGACCTGACAGTTCCTTAATGATAGCTGACAGCCTGCTGGGGGAATCCGAGGAGGGAGAGCTGCAGGACGGGCGCCGAAATTAAAGCTCGCGCGAGCTAAGATGGCTGCGCCAGCCGAAAGTCGATCGGCGTCACTCGCGACACAATCGGATACTTCAGCGTGCCAGCCTTGACTCTGACACCGCTGGGCTGCGCGTGCGATTCGATCCCCTTGGAGACAAGTCTCCTGGCGACATGCTGCGATGACATCCCCGGCGAAGGAAGAGGCAACGACACTTGTGACAGCGCCCCAACAGCTGCCGCTGGTAGTGGCGACACTGGAGGCGTTATCCTGACGACCCCCCCCCCCTTCCCTTTGGCGGCCTCCGCGAGGCTTCGAAGCTTCCTGGGCGCGGCCTCCGCGGGGGCCCCAGCGGCGTTGATGGCTTCTGAGACCTTCTGGAGGGCTGTTGCTGAGTCTGTCTGGCCCCCCTCATTGCTGGTTGGCTCGTCCAGGGCTTCTGCGGATCCTGCTGGGGCCCCTGAGGCTGGCTGAGTATGCTGCTGCTGCTGCTGCTGCTGCTGTGGCTGGGTCTCCGTTGGGGGCGCGGCGGAATGGGCGGGGGCTGCTGGGGTTGGGGCCTGGGGCGGCTGCGCCGCCAATCCTTCGCCTGCTGATGGCGCCGCGCCAGCTGCCGCAGCGCCTGCTGCCGCCGCGACCTGCGCCTGCGCCGCCTCCGCGTGGGCCGCGGCGAGCTGCTGCTCCGGGCCGCGGACCTGGTCCTGGACGCTCTGCGGCGCTCCGACGACTGGGCCCGACTTGAGTTGATCCATCAAACGCGTGACTCTGGGAAAGTATGGATGATCTCGAACTGGTGCCGCCCGCTCCGCTGCTGCCCTAACGGTGGCCGCTGGCTGGTTCTCCGACTGCGCGAGCTCCTTGACGGCTGCCTGCTTCTCGCTGTCGAGCGAGGTGACCTTGTCGGCCGGCGCCGAGATCTCGGAGACGTGGGCGGCGATCTGGTCGGTGCACTTCTGGGCCTTGCCTGGGGCTGACGCGACCCGATCGCGAAGGAACTGGCATTGCTGCTCGAGGGGCCTGTCTTCTGACGCCCTGCTGACTTACCTGGTTTGGGGAAGGCGGGCCCGAACTTGGAACGCAGCTCATTGTTTCGATCGATAAAGAGCCCCCCCCCCCGAGCACCCTCGACGAGAGCAGCAGAGGCATTGACGGCACCCCTTGGCGGGCGCCATGGCCTAAGGCCACGAGGCAGCACGAAAGGGCGAGGCTGATGAAAGGGCGAGGCTGACGGCGGCGGCGCGCCGCCGAAAGCTGGGGGCGATTGCTGCTGCGCTGGCCGAGGCAGCCAGGCCTGTTGGAAGGGGCTGCCCCCCGCCCCTGCCTCGCACCTTGGGTGCCTGGGGTGCCGGGAAGGGGGGGGGGGGGTTTCCCTCCTACCTTGCGAGACCAAAATTGGGACAACGGGCCAGGAGGAACAGGAGGAGGAAGGGGAAAGGAGGAGGAAGTAAGAGGAGAGGAAAGAGGAAAAAGAAGGAAAGAGGAAGAGGAAGAAAAAAGGAAGAGCGAGGAAAAGGAGGAAAGAGGGAAGAGGAGGAGGAGGAAAAAAAGAGGAGGAAGAGGAGGCAAAGAGAACGAGGACGAGAGAAACAAAAAGAAAAAAGGAAAAAGGAGAGGAAGGAAAAGAAAGAAAAAAAGGCAGGAAGAGAAAGGAAAGAGGAGGAGAGGAGGAGAAAAGAGGAGGAGAGGAGGGAGGGAAGAGGAGGAGGAGAGGGGAGGAGAGAGGAGGAGTAGGGAGGAGGAGGAGGAAAGGAGAGGAGGAGAGGAGAGGAGGAGGAGGAGGAGGAGGAGGAGGCTAGGAGGAGGTAGGAGGAGGAGGAGGAGGAGGAGTAGGAGGAGGAGGAGAGGAATAATGAATGAATGAATGAATGAATGAATGAATGACTGAATGAATGAATGAAGTATGCCAAAAACGTCAAAGCCGTTAAAGCCGGCGATAAAGCCGACCAAAACAGGAGAGAGGATCCTCACCTTCCTCACCCCCCCCAGGCCTCGGCTCGAGCATGGCCGCGGCAAGGGCTGAAAGGTCCGAGGCCGAGGGCTGCTCGAAGGGCCCGAAGCGCCACCCGCGATGCTTCGAAGGCCACCTCGGAAAAGTGACCTTGTTGGATCCTTCGCATCTGCTTACGGAGCCCAGACCCAGCGGCGACGGGGTGGCACCTCGGGAGAGCGACCGCACGGCCCCCCATGCGAAGGCTCCACAGGCCAGGCAGCAGATGAACCTGGGGCCAGCGAGGACAGTGACACCAGTCTCGTCGTGGACCGAAGCCACCCTCAGAGAATGTCCAGAAAGGGCGATCAGGGCTCCGAGCGCGGGGTCAGCGGCCTCCAGAGCTTCCCTCGAAAGGGCCCCGCTGAACGCCATCCAACGGCGGGGGTTGGCGTTCCGCCGAGCAGGCCTAACCGGGCCACCCGAGCGGGACCTCTCGGGGAGCCCAGAGGAGCCACGTCAACCCCGAGTTGACGCGATGACTCCTTGCCGCCCCACCCACTGGCGCAACTCCCGCCCAAAACATTTAGGCCAGCGACTTGCGAGGCAGCCCTATGCGCGCAAGGGTGGGCCGCAGCTCCTTTCTTGGCAAGCGAGTCCGCCGATGCGTTAGCTCGGCGTTCCCGGAGAGTGGTGCGGCCCCTCCACGCATCAGCCTCCGAGCAATGGGCCTTGGTCATATGCGCGGGGACGAAACGCTGCGTGGAACCTGCCCCGCATGCGTGCTTGACGTCGCTGGGCTGACGCAGACTCACTTTCGAGAGGGCGGCCCCTACGGCGCCTGCGCCGTCGGGCCATGCGGCCTCGACCCCAAAAGCAACACGAGGCAGCATGCACACAGCATCGCCCCCCCCCCATCTCTCGTGAGTTGGAGTGGGGCAGCGCCCCGGGGCGCGGGCCAGAAGGCTGCCGCGATGGCGCGCCCGGGATCGCCCACCATCGCGAAGCCCAACCCGCGCGCCAGTGCGCGGCACCAGCAGGGTGCAGCGCAGACCCATCAGTGAAAAGCTCACCAGACAGCGCGCCGACGGCGGGGCGTTGAATCCACGGGGAGAGGCGGTGGAGAGGCGGCGGAATGAGCTCGAGGGGGCGCGGAAAAATGCCGCGGGCCAAAGGTTCGCCGGCCGCCCCGAACTCTTCTCTGACGCTCCTCGCAGCCGACCTGGCTTCCTGAGACAATTAGATTCTGCAACCCGCTTCCCACGCCGAACAAGCAAATCTGCGGCGAAAGAGAGCGCCAGCTCCCTCCCCGCACAACAAGCAAATCTTGGCGCCAGGAGGAGGAGGAGGAGGAGGAGGAGGAGGAGGAGGAGGAGGAGGAGGAGGAGAGAAGGAGGCGGAGGGGGAGGAGGAGGAAGCGGAGGCGGGGGAGGAGAAGGAGAAGGAGGAGGAAGAGGAGAAGGAGGAGGAGGATATGAAGGAGGAGAAAGGGAGGACGAGGAGGAAGAGAAAGAGAAGGAGGAGGAGGAAAAGGAGGAGGAATGGGAGGAGGAATGCGAGGAGGAATAGGAGGGGGGGAGGAGCAGGAGGAGGAGGAGGAGGAGGAGGAGGAGGGGGAGGAGGAGGAGGCGGAGAAAGGCGGAGAAAGGCGGAGAAAGAGGAGGAGGAGGTGGAGGAGGAGGAGGGGGATAGCCGCGCACCTGGGGGCGCGATTCGAGCCGCGCGGCCTCTGGTCGCCCGCGCGCCGCGCGCGCGGCCCCAGGCAGACCAGCCTCGGAGGAACCACCGCTGCAAGGGGCGGGCGCGCGCGCGAGCGCACGCGCGGGCACGGGGGTCCTGCGCCTCCAGCGGCGAGCTCAAGACCCCCGACCACGGGGGCCCTGCGCCTCCAGCGGCGGGATCCGGGATCAGGGCCCCCGACCGTTACGTCGTACACGACCTGCTCGCTGTAGCCGTCGGGCCTCCACCGCCGCCCACGCGGTGGATCTTCGCATCGTCCAAGTAGTTGGACTGCTGGGACCTCTGCGACTCGAAAAAGCCGCCCACGGGGAAGAGGTCGAAGCGCACGGCCTCGATGTGCTGGGCGACATCCGTCATATCCACGCCATCCCAGAAAACAATGTTGAAGACCTTCTTAACCTCCGACACCTCCGCCTCAACCGTCTCGGAATCGCCCGACTCCGAGTGCGACCCCTCCGTGTCGAAGTTATCCACGCCGACGGAGAACAGCTGCGCCCTCCTCTGTACGAACGGCTGCGCCGCCCGCCCGCGCCGGGCACCAGGGAGGTCAAGAGAGGACTCGACCCGCAGCTGGTGCTCCACCGCCGTGGACTCCGCCGCCACGCAGATGTCGGACACCTGCTTCTGCGGCGGCGCCACCTTCGCCGACCCATCGTCGTGGCAGCACTCTGCGACCACCTTCGGCTCCTCCTCCAGCTTCTCCTTCAACGCGTGCTTCTGGGAGTCAGCCTTGCACCCGTCCGCCTGCACGCGGTCGCCCCCGCCCAGCTGCTCCAGCAGGACGTCGACCGTGTCGCGACTGGCGGGCTCGAAAGGCGCGGCCTCGCCCCGCAGCGGGAAGGCCTGCCCCTTCAGCTGGGCCTCGACGTCGCTGGCCTTGACGCCGTTCGCCCGCGGCAGGGCCCCGCCAGCCGCCCCTGGCGAGGCGCGTGCCTCGCCTGGTTGCCCAGCGCCAGCGCCTCCTCCGCCTGCTTCACCACCGCACCTGGGCAGCCCTTCGACGAAGGAAGGAAAGTGGCAGCCGAGCATGTCTCCGATGCGCCAGTGCGCGCCCAGCGCCACGCGAAGCGCCCGCGCCCGCCGCGCCCGGGCTTCGGCGCGAGAGGAGCCCATCTCCTCGCGGCGCTCCCTGCAGAGGCGCCTGGCGAGGGACCGCGCGTTCGCGGCCGCCCAAGCCCAGCCGCCGCCGCTGCCGCCGCCGCCCGACATGGCCACTTGCGCGACCGAGCGCGCCCGGCCGCGCAGCGCGAGGGCCTCCCGAAAGCCAGCTCGCGTGAGCCAAAATGGCTACGGATGAGGAGAAGGAGGAGGAGGAGGAGGAGGAGGAGGAGAAGGAGGAGGAGGAGGATGAGGACGAGGAGGTGGAGGAGAAACATGAAACTTAGGAGGGGCAAAAGAAGGATGGAGAGGAGGAGGAGGGGGAGCAGAAGGAGGAGGAGGAGGAGGAGGAGAAGGAGGAGGAGGAGGAGAAGGATGAGGAGGAGGAGAAGGCGAAGGGATAGGAGAACGAGGATAATCAGGAGGATGGTGAGGATGATGATGATGATGCTGATGATGATGAGGATGATGAGGATGAGGATGAGGATGAGGATGAGGATGATGATGATGATGATGCTGCTGCTGCTGCTGATGATAATGACGAGGAGGAGGAGGAGGAGGAGGGCCAAGCAGGGCTGGTCCACTGGGCGCTGCGAGGGCCGCCCCGCCTCCGCCAGGCCGCCGGGCCGCGCCGCGCCCTCCCTCGCCTGCCGCAGCTCCTCCTCCAGGGCGGTCTGCCTCTCCCGCTCCTCCGCGGCGGCGCCCGCCGTCCCGCCTCTGACTCGCTCCTCCCCTTCGCCCCTCGCCCTCCTCCCTCCTCCGCACTCCCCCTCTTGATCCCTCCTCCCTCCTCCCTCGTCCTGCCTCCTTCTGCCTCCTCGTCCTCGCCCTCGTCGCCGTCCTCCTCCTCCTCCTCCTCCTCCTCCTCCTCCTGCTCCTCCCATCTCCGTCCTCACACCTCCATGTTCTTCCTACCTCCTCCTCCTCCTCCCTCCCTCCTCTCCCTCCACCATTTGTTTTTGATCCTGTCCTCCTCCCCTACCTCCTTCCCTCCGTCATTACTAACCTTCTCCTTCTTCTCGACTAATCCTTCCCTCCCTCCCTCCTTCTCCTTCCTCCTCCTTCACGCCTGCTATTCCACAGACGTCCGACGCCGTGCCATATTGTACTCCTCCCGCCTCCGCCGCTCCTAGTCCTTCCCCAAGCGGAAGGAGGAGTGGGGGAGGCCAGGAGGGGGAGGATGAGGCGGGAGGGAAGAGGCAGGAGTAGGCAGGAGCCTCGGGTGGGAGGGGAAGGCGCCTCGAACAAGGATGCAGGGGTGGCCGTTTGACAAGCTTGCAGCACCTGCACAGATGGAGGCCGGGTGCCAACACGTTGCTCTTGTCTTAGCGCCACGCACACTCCCTTTTTAAAGCACCGCAGCAGCTTCTAGGACGGAGGGCGGGCCTTTTTTCCAAAGTGTGGCACTCGCCTTGGCGCCGCGCGCAGTCGCAACGTATACAACAGCAGTTTGAAGGATTCGTAGGGTTGGAGTCCACAGAATGGTGCTCTGGCACGGTTTAGGACTGTCGGGACGCACCAGCCACGCTGACCCGCGGCGTTGAAGTCCAAAGAAGGGACTTTTGGCACGATTGAGGATTGTCCAGACGCAACAATAACTCATGTCCTCGGCGTCAAATTCCCAGGTATGGTTTCTCGGCACGGTTGCAGACTCTCACACGATTGTCCTTCAATGGGGTACTTCCCGCGATGTCGGTACAATCTTGTGGGGTCAGGTGGCCGATTCCAGAAACCCTGAACCCAAGCAGGTTGTCATCTCTTGGGACGTCGACTTCTGCCTCCACTGGCTTCCGCCGAGCTTCCGCAGACCTGCCGCAGCGGATCAGACGGCAACTATGTCGATCCTCGAAGACAAGGTCTGTGTGTTTTTGGAACGCTCCATCTTATGCAGAGGAAACTCGGTGGGAGGGTTTAGTGCAAGATCGTCGATGCGTCTTGGGCTTGCACGTGCCAACCTCCTCCTCCTCCGCCCGTTTTCTCCGTTTCCGTTCCTCCTCCCCCACTTCCCAGCCTTCCCTCTATCCTCCCCTCCCTCCTCCCCCTTCCTCTCATCCTCATGACCTTCCCTCCTCCCCGATAGTCACACACTCCCTGTTCCCCTTGTCGTCGTCCTCACTCTCCTCACCTCCTCTTCCGCCCTCCCCTAGCTCCTCGGCCTCTCCTGCTACTCCTGGCATCCTCCTCTCCTCCCTGCTCCTCACTGCCCCATCCTCCGTCCCCTTGCATTGCTCTCCCTCATCCTCCTCTAACCCCCTGCTCCTCTTCCCTCCCTCCTCCTCCCTCGCCTACCCTCCTCCTCCTCGGCCTCCCTGCTCCTCCTCGTATGCCCCTTTGCTGCTTCCTCCGTCTCTCCTCCCTCGTGCTTTTTCATCCTCTCCCTCCCCTCCTTTCTGCTCCTCTCTCCTCCTCCCTCCTCCTGCTCCCCTCCTCCTCTCCTCCTCATGTGACTCCCTCCTCCTCTTACTACCTCCTCCGCTCCTCCTCCTCCTCTCCTGCTCTCTTCTCCTTGCCTCCCCTCCTCCTTCTCCTCCTCCTCCTCCTCCTCCTCCTCCTCCTCCTCCTCTCTTCCTCCCTCCCTGCCGCCCTCCTTCCCTCCCTCTCCTCTCCCTCACTCCCTCCCTCCCTTCCTCTCCTTCTCCCCCATTCTTCTCCCTCCCTCCCTCCCTCCCTTCCTCCCCCTCCTCCTCGAGAGGAGAGAGCCTCGGACTCAGCGCCAGGCGGAGGGCACTGGTGACTCGCGCGCCTCACAGAGGCGAGGCCAATCAGGAGCCGATACTCGCGGCGGTGCCGTGCGTGCCCGCGGAAGAAAAGAGGCCCAGATGCCCACAAGGGCGCCGTGGCGAGGGCCCATGGCACGAGCGTCACTGCGCTCCTTCATCCCGCTGGCTTCGGCGAGGTCGCCCCGCCCTCCTCCCTCTTCTTCCTCTGGAGGAAAGGGGGGCTGGAGTGCCTCCTCCTCCTCCTCCTCCTCCTCCTCCTCGATACCCCTGGGTGCCTGCGCGCGCGTTCCTTTCTCGCCTCCATCTCGCCGCTGGCCTTGCCCGCCATCCCGCCGCTGCTTTCGCGCACGACCCCGCCGAGCGAAGCAGTGTGTGTGTGTGTGTGTCTGTGTGTGTGGTGGGGGGGGGAGGGGGGGGAGGGGTAGGGAGTGCCCCCTCGCGCACCGGGTGGGGGGGCTACAAGCTGCCATCACCGACGGGCGCAAGCGGTGTCGCCGGGCGTCTCAGCCGCCTCCCACTCCCCTTCCTGCTCTCGCCAATTTTCTGGTCTCTCTCTTCTCTGCTGTGCCCCTCGGTCAGCCTTGCCTTCACCAGGAGCGGTCTGCCAATGTTGCGCTGCGGTTGCAGGGTCGGCGCGGCTGGCGTCGGCAGGGCCACCCAGCAACAGCTCTCTGTCTCTTCCTTTCTCGTTCGCCTTCCTGCTGCTCTCTCTGCCGCCCGTACCATGGTCGGCTGCGGCCGTTTTCGCGCGGGTCAACTCGGCCTGGCCTTCTACAGCTGTTCGTTTTACCTGCGTCTCAGCCGAACGGCCGTCTGACGCCCTTTGCGGTGGCGCATCCCCGCTCCTCTTTCTCCTCCTCCTCCTCCTCCTCCTCCTCCTCCTCCTCCTCTTGCTCCTTATCCTCCTCCTCCTCCTCCTTTCCCTCCTCCTCCTCCTCTTGCTCCTCCTCTCCTCACTCCTCCCCCCTCCCCCAGCCCCCGTCCTCACGGAAGCGCAACTCGAGCGCATCATAATACATCGAGCCGAGGCCAAGGAGAGGCGCACGCGATGCCGAGCTCCATGGCATTTCGATTCCATCCTCGGGCCAAACAAACGAACAGTGATGTGGTTGTTGCCCGCATCTGACCAAAAGACTTTGCGTCCACGGCACCGTCCGCCGCCTCCCTCCTACTCCTCCTGCAGTCATGTTCCTTGTGCACAACTCCTCGCTGTTGTGCCCCCAGACGTGTCGGTAGGGCGGGCCATACGATTCGCCTGAGCCTTCCTCGCAAGTTATGATCCTGAGCCTAGGAACTTGCAAGAGCTTCACGGAAGGAGAGCGGGCCATTTCCAAACCTTTCTCTCTCGCCTTAGCGCCACACACGTTCGTTTCAAACGTTTGAAACAGCTTCGAGGATGAAGACCAACTCGTTTTCAAAGAGTGGCTCTCGCCATAGCGCCGCGCACATCCGTACAACTTGTAACAATTTCACGGATGGAGGGCGGGTCGTTTTCAAAAGTTGGCTCTCGCCCCAACGCCGCGCACATTCGGTTCAAATCTGTGCAACGGGTTCAATGGTGAAGGGCGGGCCGTTGTCAAAACGTGGCACTCACCGCGGCGCCGCGCACCTTCGTCTTCGAAGTCTGCAACAGGTTCAGGGGTGGAGGGCGGGTGGTTTTCTAAATGTGGCTCTCGCCCCGGCGCCGACCACATTCGTATGGTCGACGTCCCAGGAATGTTGTTCTGGAACGGTTTTTAGGACAATCAGGACGCAACAGTCAAGTTGATTCGCCGTGCTGACGTCGAAGAGATGGTGCTCTAGCACGGTTTAGGATTATCATGAAGTCGCGCTGATCCGCGGCTAGAGCTCCCAGAAAGCTATCTGGCACGATTCAGGATTGTCATGACGCGTAAATCACTCTGATTCGCGGCGCCGAAGTCCCGAGAACTGCGTTTTGGCACGATTGCGGATTCTCAGGCGGTTGTCTTCTAATGGGCCACTTCCCGCAATGGAAACAGTATTTCGGGACGCGTGGAGAAAGAATTTGGAGGGAGGGCTGCTTGCAACATCGTTAATGCATCTTGGATTTGCACTGGTCCTCCCTCCTCCACCTTATCATCCCTCGTCCCCATCCACCTTTTCCTCCTCCTGCTCATCCTCGTCTCTCCGCCTCGCCCTCCTCCTCCTCCTCCTCCTCCTCCTCCTCCTCCTCCTTCTCCATCCTCTCCCGGTAGTGCCCTTTTCTGCGATTGCCCTTCGCAGGCACCTATGCAAGCCTGCACCACCTGTCGCCTCTGCCCTGTGCCCCCCGTGTGCGGTTCGGGCGGGCTCCGGACCTCCGAGCCGCTTTGCAGGGGAACGAATGTTCGGGAATCGGCGATACATCGCCGATCGATCGGCGATAGGCTCCCGATAGTGAACCCCCACGTGCGTGGGAGGGGTGGTGCTATCAGACCCCCATCGGCGATCGGCGGGCGTTTGGGGGTCGATGCATCCCCCGTGCATACAAGCACCTATCCCCTCATCGTTGCCCCGACTGCATCCCTCAAACTTGCGCTGTCCTGGAATCAAACAGAAGAAGGTGTGAGGGGATGTGAGCATTGACAGCTCGAGCGCACGTTTTCAGAATGGTCCATGCTGTTCGACACCTCGGCGGAAGTGGAGGCACTCCCTCTGGTCGGCCAACCGGGTGCGTGCAAGGCCCCGCGCGGCGGCGTCGAGGGGCGGCGGTCAACTCAGGCAAGGGCGATGCTGGCAACCGGCCCGTTCCGGAAACACTGAAACCAGACAAGTTGACATCTCCGGAGCGTCTTGCGCTTCCGCATGAGCCCGCTGGCCTTCTGCCGCCCGCCCTCCGCCCGCCCTTCGCCTGGGAAAGGATGCCAGAGCTGTCGGCCCCTCGAAGGCCAGGCCCTTGCTGGAACTCTCGCCCAACTGGAGCAGAGGCGCCCTCACCCGAGCAGAGAGACAGGGGACGAGCGGCGCCGGCACTCCGAAGGCGCCATGACAGTGGAGCCCTCGTGCGAAGTACCAGAGGGGGGTGCTGAGTGGGGAACGCGTGGACGGGTTTCCCTGTCCACGGCGAGCCCCGGCCACGAGCAGGTCCCCCGACATGGATCCGAGGAGCGGCCCCGAAACAAGAGCTCCCTCGTGAGCCCAAAGTGGCTGCGGAGCCGATGTGCTTCGGCCCGCGCTCCTGCGCCACCTCGTCCCGGGCCTGCTGCAACTCAGCCTCCAGAGCCCTTAACTTCTCCTCCGCCTTGCGTCCGGGTGTGGGAGGGGGGGGGGAGTCAGATGACGATGGGGGGGCAAAAGGGGAGGGGGGAGTGGTGTGGAGGCGGGAATGGAGGAGACTTGAGGGGGGAATGGGGCATGAATGAGGAAGCCGGGACAAGATGAGGGGCAAGGGAAGGAGGGCGGGAGGGCGGGGAGGAGCGAGTCTCATCAGCAGGAGGAGGAAGAGAAGGAGGAGGAGGGGAGGAGACGGGGGAGGAGGCCACGTTCGACGAACCCTCAGGCCGACAGTTGGCAGGAACCAGGTGGGGGAGGAGGTGGAGGAGGAGGAGGAAGAGGAGGAGGAGGAGGAGGAAGAGGAGGAGGAGGAGAAGGAGGGGGATAGGGGATAGGGATGGGGGTAAGGATGGGGAGGGGAGAAGGAGGAAATGGGGGAGGCAGGAGGAAGGCGGAGGAGGAGGAGAAGGAGGAAGAGAAGGAGGAGGAATTACCCGGTGGAGTATGGAGGAGGCCCTGCCTCGCGAACGGCCTCTGCCACGGACTCCTCTGCCAGCCTCTCCAGCTCGGCGTACTTCGCATCGGCCTCCAAGGGGGGGGGTCAGCCATCAGCGGCTGGACGTTTACCCTTCGCTTGGACAGCAGGAGAGTCACGAGGAGTGATAAGGAGGAACGGTATATCGCTGGCGTACTCTTCATCTCGCGTACTTCGCATCGGCCTCCAAGGGGGCTCAGCCATCAGTGGTTGAACTTCTGCCCCTCGCTTGGAGAGCAGAAGGGTCACGAGGAGTGATAAGGAGGAACAACATATCCTTACCCTGCCCGTGCCATCATGGACGCAGCAGCGCTGGCCGCAGAGGGATGCGCAACACAAACCTGCTGCTACCCAGGTTCAGTTTTGAAGTCTTGAACTGAGGCGATGCGGATTCGGCGCCCCAGATTCCTTGAACTCCCCTCCTCCTCTCCTCCTGATCCTCCTCCTCCTCCTCCTCCTCCTCCTGCAGTTTTCTCCTGCTCCTTCCTCCACCTCCTTCTCCTCCTCTCCTTCTCCTCCTCCTCCTTCTCCTCCTCCCCTTTTCCTGCTACTCCTCTGCCTCCTCCCCGCCCTGTCCCGCGCCCTCCTTCTTACCCGTCCCATCCTCTCTCCACTGTCCCCTCCATCTCTCCTGTACCCCCGACGTCATGTTCTTTCACAGCGTCGACTCCCAGAGGTCTCGACCCGTAACCCGGGACTCGCTTCTCGTCCTGCGTCCTTGTTTGATCGGTCCCGAAGCCCGGCGAGGGCCACAGGGGCCGAATCTAGCAGAACTCCTCCAGTGGTGATATTTTCATGACTCGAGGCACCTCCTTCCCTTCTCCTCCCCCCCGCCCCGGGGCTCCCCCACCTCCTTCCCTCCTCCCCCCTCCGCCCCTCGTCCCGCGATGGCCCTTCGCCCGCCCGCGGCACAAGGGTCCTCGCGGGAGGCCTCGGCCATGGACTCCTCGGCAAGCCCCTCCAGCTCGGTGTACCGCTCCTCCTCTTGAGTGGAGGGAGCGGGGCGCAGGTTCTTGGGGTGGGGGGCGGAAGAGACAGCAAGAACACGAATGCGCCTCGAAAGTAAGGAAAGAGAGGAGGAGAAGGAGGAGGAGGATGAAGAGGAGGAGGAGGAGGAGGAGAAGGGGGACATGATGGAGGAGGAGGAGGAAGAGGAGGAGGAGGAGGAGGAGGAGGACAGGGAGGAGAAAGAGGAGGAGGAGGAGGAGGAGGAGGAGGATGATGATTGATGATGATGATTGATGATGATTGATGATGATGATGATTGATGATGATGATGATTGGAGGAGGAGGAGGAGGAGGAGGAGGAGGAGGAGGAGGAGGGGGAGGAGGAGGAGGAAAACGAGGAGGAGGGAGCAGGATGATGATGATGATGGATGATGCTGATGATGAGGATGATGAGGAGGAGGAGGAGGAGGAGGAGGAGGAGGAGGAGGAGGAGGAGGGAAAGGAGGAGGAAGAGGAGGAGAGGAGGAGCAGGAGGAAAAAGGAGGGGGAGGAGAAGGAGGTGGCGGAGAAGGAAGAGGAGCAGCAGGAGGAGGAGGAGGCGGAAGAGGAGGAGGAGGCGGAGAACGAGGAAGAAAAGGAGGAGAAGGAGGAGGAGCAGGAGGATGGGGCGAGGAAGTATGGACGGGCAATTACCCTGCCCTGCGTCCGAGGACGCAAGGAATTGGTGCTCGTGCCCACACGGCTTGAGAGGGGGTTGAGGAGGAGAAAGAGGAGAAGGAGGAGAAGGAGGAGGAGGAGACGGGGGAGGAAGAGGAGAAGGAGGAGGAGGAGGAGGAGGAGGAGGAGGAGGAGGAGGAGAGGAAGGGGAGGAGACGGACGTGGTGGAGGGGGCGGAGGAAACGGAGGAGGGGCAGGAGGAGCAGGAGGAGACGGAGAAGGAGGACGAGGAGGAGGAGGAGGAAGAGGAGGAGGAGGAGGAGGAGGAGGAGGAGGAGGGGGAACAGGAGGAGAAGGAGGAGGAGGAAAAGGGAGAAAAAGGAAGGAGGAGGGGAAGGATGAGGGATGCTGATGCTGAAGATGGTGCTGATGAAGATGATGAGGCTGGTGATGATATGATGATGATGATGATGATGATGATGATGATGATGATGATGATGATGATGATGATGATGGATGATGATGATGATGATGGGAAGGAGGAGGAGGAGGAGGAGGAGGAGGAGGAGAGGAGGAGGAGGGAGGGGGAGATGGAGGAGTCCGAGGAGGAACAGGAGGCGGAAGAGATGAGGAGGAGGAGGAGGAGGAGGAGGAGGTGGAAGTCGAGGAGGGGGAGGAGGGGGAGGAGGAGGATTAGGAGGAGGAGGAGGAGGAGGAGGATGAGGAGGAGGAGGAGGAGGCGTAGGGGGAGGGCGGGGCGAGGAGGTGGAGGAAGAGGGGAGAGCGGAGGAGGAGGCGGAGGAGGAGGAAGAGGAAGACGAGGGAGGAGGATGAGGAATACTATGAGGGGGAGGAGGAGGTGGAGGTGGAGGAGGAGGAGGAGGAGCAGGAGCAGGAGGCAGAGGAGGAGCGACCGTACCTTCCCAGAGTCCCTCAGGTGTCTATGGCCTCAAGGCGTGCAGCGCAGTGGCGAAGCACTCTGTGCCAGTAGTGTACTTTAGCGCGGCGCCATGCGCGGCGAGTTCGCAAGCTCGAAGCTTGTTGTACAAGTGGGATGAAAGGGCGGTCCGACGAACGGCCTCGACGAGCGAGTGCTCTGGGATGTCGTGCTGCCCAAATTGTCCCTAGGCCGATGCGGGCGAGGGGGTCGGGCGAGAGGAATGCACGGTGCAGGGCAAGGAAGTGCAGGAGGCGGGGACAGGAGAGGTAATGGCCGAGACGGCAAGGGCAGCCGTCGCATCCGAGCAAGCAGTTTCTGCGCGGGCCGAAGGGGAAGCGGTGGCTTGTCCACCATGCTCCTGCAAGCGTTTTGTAAACTGCCCAGCGGATCGCTGGGGCCTTCTTGGGCAGAACTGTGGCGAGCGTCTGCCGGCGCTCGTGAGGCGTGGAGGACAGAGGTGAGGGTCCGCTGAACCCTGGCCTTCCGCGGTTCCTGAGCGGCAGACGACAGCTCGGCTTCTGCTGCTCGCTTGGCTTGCTGCCAGATGGACAGCGGGACTCTATACGGTGGCGTCGCATCGCCGAGGGCGCGCCAATATTCTACTATTCCGTCGCTCTTCCAAAACACAGGATAGACAATGGCCCGAACGCGGGCCTGGGCCAGGTCCGCCAGGGAAAGCTCTGGATTCAGCTGGTCGTGCGAACGCTGAAGGGCTTGAAAGAGAGGCGGCCAGTGCTGCAGCATTGCCGTTGCCGCCCGCCAGGCTGAGGCTAGCGACAGCGTCATTAAAGCTGAGGGGGAGGACGAGTGCGACCGCGAACGAGTGCCGAGGAGGTCGACGAGGCGCCAGGAGTTGGGGGGTGCTCTCAGGATCTTGTGCAACGTGCCACGTTCGTGGCGGAAGAACGTGGCAGGGAGCGGAAAGTACTGGGTGAGATAAGAGAGAACGGTTATAACACATGTACTATAAAGTTTGATTGCGACTGCTGTGCCTGGAGCACTGGCGGCGAGCTGTACAACGCGCGGCCAGTATTAATCGAGCGCTGCTTCCCATTGGAAATATAACGCGGCGTCGGGGCCTATGTGAACCCCTAAGTCGCGTGCATATCCTGCTATCTGCGCGCGCTGCCATTCGGGGGTGAGGGAATTGAGAAGACGCTGCGTGAGACTCTGAAAATCGGGCGAAAGGGGTGCTCACAGGGGCACAAGTTTAATCGCTGTCTTCTGGATCTGAAGCTCGAGTCCTGCGAGGTTTCCGATGGCCCGAAAGGGGGGGGGGGGGGCAGGCGAGCGAGGACAAGCCCCAGATCATCTGCGCAGGCTCCGAGCTTGTTGGGTCCAGGGAGGGTTCTTAAAATGCCAAGTAAATGGCGGATAGGGGCGTCAAATGCGAGAGCCCATATCGATCCTGACAATGGACATCCCTGGAGAACGCCAGAACCGATTTCAAACATGTAAAGCAACTGGCCGCCGACTCGGGCCCGCGCGCCAGGAACGTCGTAAAGGGCCGAGATTGCATTGAGGTAGCCTGGGGGAACTCCATGGGCTACGAGGGCTGCAAATAGAAATTTCCATCCTTAGGATGGGGATGCAGCTTTGATGTCAAAGCTGATTCGGATCGGGAAGTCATCAGAGGCCTCTGGGGAATGACCTACACTACGTGCTTCTGAGTCTAGCGTCTGGATGTGCTGTCCGAAATTTCTGCCTTTCACACTGCTTTGCTGCGTGTCCTCTGTGCGCTCGCGAACCATATCGACCAGACCCATGTTGACGACGTGCGCGATCAGCTTGGCATCGCAGTTCTTTAAGGAAAGTGGGCGCGTGGCCCCTGGAGAGCGATACGCTGCGAATTGATCATGGGGGTCATCGCCCTCGGGGAGAAACGCGAAGCTCGAGTCTTTGAAACGATGCGGAGCGATGCCTGTTTCGAACATCTGCATCATCAGCTCATACAGGATCTGGGAAGGGCCTGGACTAGTGGCCCATGCTGCATAGGGTATCTGATCGGGCCCTGGCGCTGTGTGACGAACCTTGCGGAGGGCTCGCTAGAAGTCCTCAAGAGCAGGGGCCCTGAGGTCCGCGCGGTCGAAGCTGGGGAGGTGCTTTTCGAGGTGCTGCTGGACCGCGTGAGGGCCCGCGATCTTGGGCGAGAAGATGGGCTGCCAGAACTTCTGAGGGCCTTCAAGAATCCCCTCTGGTGATTTGACTAGGGAGCGGGAGGTGGTGCCTGGAGCCTCTTTTGGAA
This sequence comes from Prorocentrum cordatum, assembly GCA_963575745.1. Taxonomy (NCBI): domain Eukaryota; class Dinophyceae; order Prorocentrales; family Prorocentraceae; genus Prorocentrum; species Prorocentrum cordatum. The sequence goes on from CAUYUJ010007003.1 coordinate 110,463, forward strand.
TCCTGAGTCCTGAAAGTACGAGTCGACGTCGGAACGGGTTCGAGGCCTGGGCGCGCCGGGCGAGCTGCATGGCGGCGCGCCGGCTGGCCGCCTGGTCGGGGAGTCCTTCGGCCCCGTCCTGCTGGCGCTTGGTGGCAATGGCGATGCGCCTCTCGTAGTCGGCGGTGACTGCGATGTCCATGGTCTTGACGAGCTCGTCTCTGTCCGTGAGCTCGGGTCCGTCATCGGTGATGTGCAAGTGGTAGCTGCCTAACTCCGTCGTAGCCATGAGTATTGCGGCGGTGTCCTTGTCCCTCCTCCAAATCGTCCTGGCTATTGAACGCAATGCGGTGGGCCCCCCATGCTTGGCCCAACGGCTGAGGTCTTGAAGCGAGGCGCGCTGCTGGAGGTTGCGAGTGAGTATGGCTGCTTCTTTGATGATGAGCTCGTGCTGATGCCGCGCCGCTGTCGGCGCGAGGTTGGCCTTGGCGATGTAGTTCTTCAGGAGGTCGAAGTGGAGCTGGTAGGAGGGGTCGTAGAAGATGATGGGGTCGATTGCCTGCTCGTCGATGCGCGATGCCGAGATGTTGCTGCGAGAGAGGTGAAGAATGGCATGATCACTGAGTCCTTGATCTGACAGAGCCGCACCGTCCTTGTGCATCTGCAGGTTGGCGTCTACATTGAGGAGGTCGATGCCCGTGAGCGAAACGAAAATGCGGTCGGCGGCGGTCGCAGCCAGAGTGTTGGCCGAAAAGTGGGCGGGAGAGTCGTGCGTGATCTCCGTGAGCGTCGTGAAGGGCTGCCGCCAACGTGCTTGCTCGCGTTGGTATTGACCATCTGGAGGCATAGGACGCCCGCGAGCCGCAGGGTCGCGGAAGTTGAAAGACGGGGTGGCGCTCGTGATGAAGTCGCCCATCGCAAGAAAAAAATGTTGTTGCAGTAGGGTTGCAGCCCGTGCTCTGGAAACCTGCCACGCTTTCTTGACTTTGTCCATGCCCGTCGCATTGAGGTCGAAGTGGTGTACATGCAAGAGCACCGTTTCGAAGCCTGTCGAGTGGCTGGCGATGTGCAAGGCTGCTGCGCGTCCATGTATAATCGGCTGTAGAGATACAGATGTGGTGGAGCGCGTAGATGTCGGGACCAGAAAGGCCAGACCTCCTTTTCCTCTGCAATGTTCTCCTGCCTCATTCTTGCATCCATTGCAATAGACCTGGCCAGCGTGCGGCAACTTCGCGAGGTGGGATTGCAAATCCAGCAGCAAGCCATGAACTTCCTGAAGCACAATGATGACCTGCTTGCGCATGGCGGGACGAATTGACGTATTGTGGCCCACCTTTCCGTGTCGTCATGGCATGGCAACCCGCGTGTGTTCCAGCAGATGTAGCGGCCCTCTCGGGTCGGAGGAAGCTGTGCGAGTTGTAGTCGAGGCAGTTTGTGGGGCTGAGGGTGATGGCGATGAACGGCTTGCTTTGGCACTGGATGTAGTAGCGGAGGATGAGGTCGTGGAAGCTGACGAGGATGTCGATGTAGAGGTCGAAGAGCTGTCCGAGGAAGAGGAGGTGGAGCTCTGCACGACATCATGCAAGAGACAATCTTGTTCAGGTAGCATATGGACATCCTGCAGCGGCGACGTAAGTTCTGGAGGGCTCTCCAGTCCCTCAGGAGCAACAGGGGTGCTCCAATCCCCGTGGGAAAGTAGACCTGGTGCGGGGTGCTCATGATGTGATTCATGAGGCAGAGGATCGTGTCTAGCATCCCGTGGATATTGTCTGTGAGGCTGCGGGTCTTGTCTGTGAAGCTGTGGATCTTGTCTGTGAAGCTCAGGCTGTGGATATTGTCTGTGGGGCTGAGAATCTTGTCTGGCATGCGGTGGATCTTGTCCAGCTGCGCGTGGGTCTTGTCTATGGGCAGGTAGAGGTCGCACATGCCGAAGAGGATGTGGCCTTTGGCCCAGGCGCCGGGGATGTCCAGGTGGGCGAGCATGGTCTGCGTCGGTGGTGGTCGTGCGCCACGGCGGCCACCGTTTGTTAAATCCACTGCGCGGTGTCTTCGGCCTTGTAGAGGGCGGCGAACTCGGCAGCAATGGTGGCCTTGTTGATGGGAACCTTGGCCAGCGCATCTGGACTCCAAAGTATGACCGTTGCTGCGCCCATGCTAGTGAGCTCCAATTTGGCGGCGGTGATGGCATGGCGTCGCAGAAAATGCGCCCTTGATGGCGACGCGCACGCCAATTGTGCGCGGGGTAGTGCTGCTGGCATAAGACAAGGAGCTTCTTAGATTGAGTCTCCAATCGGATGCGACGGAGGTTCTTGTCTGGGTTGGTATAGAGCGGAACGTACTGGCCTTGATTGATGACGCAATCTGGCGGGGTCTGGACGGTGAATCCTCTGTAGCCTCCTCGTCATGATAGCTGAAGTGCCTTTGCCCATGCCATGGCGCGGGGCATGGCCATCTTGCGCCCTCCCAGCAGTTGCAGCACGAACCGACGGTTGGGACCTCCTCCGTGGAATTGATATTGCTGCGCGGCGACTTCGGCTGAGGTGAGCCACTCCACGATGGCGGTGCGAACAGCTTCGCAGGAGACTGGTCGAGCACTTGAGAGGATGAAGATGGCGGGATCAGGTTCCCGATCCCAGTCCGATAACTTAGCCATGTCCAAGATGGGGGCGTCGGCGTCGGAGAGGCTGAGCTGCTGGTTGATGCGGTTGATGGCGTCCCAGACCTCTCTATGTTGAGCATCTTGTCGAGCTTGGGCGGCTTTGATGGCCATGGGGTTATGCTCTTGTCCGTCCAGTCTTCCGGTGGCGGCAGTTTCGTGACGCCGGAGTGCGGCGAGAAATTGAGCTCGCGAGGCGCCAATGGTGTTGCCGACGGTTTTAGTGATGTCCGTGATCTGCGCTGCCATGGGGGCGCGGGGCTCTTGCTGTACGTCGGGTCCAAGCTTGGAGTCTGGTCCAACAGCATGCGGTGAGCCTCCCATCGGTGTCGCTGTTCCCCCAACAGGTGCAGGCGCCGCTGCAGGCTCTTTCATGGCTGCAGGCTGAGAGGCGGCGGCATGAGAACGAGAGGGCTGTCGAGCTGCTTGAGCTGCTTGAGCGGTGCCATTCTTGCTGAGGTAGGTGTGCAGGTGGTTCCGACGCTCGCTGGGCTGCCATCCATGCGCGCTGTTCCTGATCTGGGAGGGTGGGGGCGTCCTCCCACTCTGCCAATAGAGCCCGCTGCCAAGCTTCCTGCCCCTCTGCGGCGTGAATCCTGCTGGGCTCTGCGGGTGCTGGATTGGTCCTCGCGAGCGCCCACTGTGAGCTTTCGGTGGGGCCTGTTGGTCTGAGGATGAAGAAGAGGGCGGACGTCGATCACGGTCGCGGCGGCGTCCTCTATCGCGGCCCCAATCTCGGCCAAGGTCGCGGCGATCTCGTTCGCGGCGGCGATCGCGTCGATCTCGATGACTGGCTTGGCTTCTGCCTGTGGTGTCGCAGCGGTCTGCGTCGGCGCCCATGCGGTAGCATTGCGGCGTGTGAGTCCACGAATCGCCTGTCCGATGCCAACAGAGAGCAGAGCCACGCCAACGATATGGAAGTGCAAAATGTGAATTCATCGTTTTCTGAACGTGCGCATCGTTCTGAGGGCGTGGAGCGGCTCCGCAGGCAGGGCAGCCGCGGCGGGCCCGGGGTATGAAAATGAAGCTGATCGGCCAGCTGCCTTGAGCCAAAATGGCCACGGAGGAGGCGGAGGGGGAGGGGGAGGAGGAGTAGGAGAAGGAGGAGCAGGAGGCGGAGGAGGAGGAGGGGGGGAAGCGGGAGAGGGGGGAGAGGAGGAGGGGGCGAGGAAGAGGAGGAGGCGGAGGAGGAGGAAGCGGAGGAGGAGGGGGAGATGGAGGGAGGGGAGGGGAAACGAAGGAGGAAACGAAGGAGGACAAGGAGGAAAGGGAGGAGGGGGAGGAGGAGGAGTGGAGTGGAGCCCGTTTCGGATGCAAGCCTGTTCCCTGAAACATTAAAGCGCGCTCGACTGCCTAGCCTTCTTCTCGGCTTGGCTGTAGACCGTGGGCTACAAACCAGCCGCCCGTCTGTCGAGCTATTCTCGCTGGATTCTGTTCATCTGCTCAAGACGCTGCCGACCCGAGAGGTGATTGCGTTTCCCGGCGATGGCTCCACACTGCGTGCAAAACCATATCCTGAGAGACGTGTGAACATTCAGGGAGTGGGTGGGATGAGCCCAACTCCCCACGTGGATTCGACCTACCTTCTTCGGGGACAGAAACACACCGCTGGCATCATATAACTGCTGGCAGGGTGTGGACCACCAAACATTCATTCATGTCTGGAGGCCGACCCGGCATATCTCGGACAATGCTGCTTATCTTCAGTTAAAACATGGGGAGATAAGTAAGCGGAGACAGCCGCAGCAGAGGGAGGAGGAGGAAGGGGAGGATGGGGGAGGCAGGGTCGCAGCCATGCTGTCGATCGCGGCCCCGAGAAGGCGCTGCCTGACCAGGTGCGCCCTCCTCTCGCGCATGAGAGTGCGGCATCTGCCGGCATCTGGCACAAGTGCATCATGCGCAGCGTCGGCCGCCAACGCGTCCGCGACGGCGTCGCCGACCACCCACCAGGCCCTGGGCGCCCCGACCCAAGCGCCGCTGCTCTGCCGTGATGTGAGAATTCGCGAACACAACAAACACTCGTCGGTTATGGACGCACTTAACAATCTGCCACCAGCTGTCAGGATTGCCCAACCATGGGTGTAGATACTTCTTGTCGCGCCAGCCCTCGACAACCACGTCGCAGTCCGTGACGTGCGCTCACGCCGTGTGGAAAAAAAAAGCCATTCGGAATGCCTTCAGCTCTCCACGAGCCACCGCCTGCCTCGGACCCACCAGTGGCCCCGCGACGCACGAATGCGCCGACGGCCTGGCGGTGTCCAGCAGCCCCCTCGACGGCAAGCCCAGCCCGCCGAAGCACGCTGGAACTCGCGTCTTTGCCGCCGCTGGCGTCGCCGCAAGCGGGCAGAGGATCGCCGTCGAGCCCGTGGCCCGCGCAGCCCTCCACCACCGCGTCGGTGCCAACATGCCACCGCTGGCCCTCCGAGGGGGGCGGGGGCGCCGCTCCCCGCTCGGCATGTAGCAGCCCGCGCAGCCAGAACGCCTCTGCCGCGCTGACTTGCACCGCCGCCTGGCCGACCAACTCGCCACTGAGGTAGTAGGCCTGGGACCCTTTGTTCTTCTCGCGTTGCCAACCCCTGTGGTGGGCCGTCGCGAGAGGGCCCCCCCGCGCCTGTCGCAAGCCGCGCCACCCTCCGACCTCGCTAAAACGTTATATTTTATTGCTTGGGCCAAGTCGCTCCCATGGCAACATCCAGCATGATCTCGACAATCCTCGGCCCGTCCCGCTGCTGACTGATATGCCCCAGGAGCGTTCTGAGCGAATCGTTGTTCACTTCTCCTTCGACGCCTCCTCCGCGGAAGTGCTGCGGCGATTTGCCCCCCAGCTGCCCAGTGGCTGATGCTGACCCGTCCTCGAGAAGACCCTTTTTCCCATCGACCGCCTCGGCGCCAATGCAAGCGCGGCCTGGAAGCCGCCGTTCTTTCGCAGCCCCGCCGGCGCTCTGACGCGACAGAAATCGGGGTCATGGGGCGCCCAACTGAGACGGAGAAGCTGCAAGATGACCGCCGAGATGGGCCCTTGAACCTGCCTGACCTGAACCCGAACTGCGGCGTCCGCCCCGCGATATTTGGCCACACATGCCCGATGCCTCTCCGAAGGTCTGGATGCGCTTGCCACGCAGCCAACCATGAATCAACCGCCCTCCTGGGATAAAAAACTGTTGGATCTTGACCTGCCGCCCTCAAGTCGAGCAGCGCGGTCGGGCGCCGACCCTCGGTGGGGCTCGCGCGCGTTTGCGCCAGTCGACCGCGGCACTCAGCAACCTGCTGCCAGAGCGCACCATGGACCTGAAAACCATGTTGCCGCTGGTTGCCCAGCGGCCTTTCCAATCTCGACGCGTGATGATACTTCCTCGACGCTCTGGATAGCCCGGCAATGCCGTTGCCCATCTGCTTGTGCTCGAGACCCCGTTTGACTCGCGTGGCGCGGGCCCCTCTCCCATGCGTGAGATCGATGCCCAAACGCGTTGACTGCCTCGCTGCCTGAATTTGATGAAATCCTCGGAGCCGGATAGCCCTGGCCACTGCATCTGCATCCTGCACCTTCGAACTGGTGCTGCGCAGATGCCTTGCCCGTGTTATCACTGCACCTGATGAGGCTCTTGCGCGCCGCCTGGCTGGGGCCGAACACCCTCTGAGAGATGTCGTCGATCCAGACTTGGTGGCCTATGTGCGGGCTAGCTGCAGTGACCTGCCGCATGACGAAATATGTCATGCTGCGCGCGTAGCGCGCGTCTGCCCTGGGGCCCTGGACGACGCTGCGGCTCGGCCGAGATGGCTCCGAGGCCGCGCCGTCCTGGACGACGGTCCCGCAGATGACGCACTGGAGGAGCTCCATCCCCAGGACCACTGCCGGGAATCCCAACTGCAAGGCACCCCATCACGAGGACGTCCCACGGGATGGAGTCGTAGACTTCCTGTGCGTCAGTGAGCGCGCGCCCGAAGCTCATGCCCATGGCGTGCGTCAGCTCTTCGTCGATGGCCCTGAGATAAGCCTCCTGCTGACAAGGGCTGCCCTCGATCGCCGCGCCCCATGCTGCCGTGTGGCCCTTCGACCAATATTTGAAGATGGGCTCGCGGATGAGTGACCACAGGCGCCCCAGCGTAGAAGTAACGCCTATAGCCCAGTACCCTGCCATCGTTTTGCGGGCCAAACGGCGGAGGACGAGCATGAGCTGGATGGGCCACATCATGGTGGACCTCGCTGCCTGCAGCACCAGCGCCAGCTCGTCGATCGCCTGCCGCGAGAGCCGTTGATAATCCACGGGCGTGAACATGTCAACCCCCATCCCCGCATTCATATTCACTTTGCCTGCGCGTCTGTAGATGTCGTCACTGGAAATAGGACGGAGCGGGTTGAAAGCCGCCTCCGCACGAATATTTTTGAACAGTGCCACCACAACTTGCGAATATAAGGGCTTAGACGCCAAGAGCTTCTGGTAAGAAACCTGCTTGTTATCAATCGCGCCAATGGGATGAAACAGAACACGTTTGCAAACTATAGCATCGTGCTGAGGAAGAGGCTGCAGCTTCAAGGGTTTCAGAAGAATCCCTGGTGCGGTTGGCTCGGTGATCCATGCTCCGAACTCGGTGATGGACTCGTGAAGCGCTGCTCTCTGGGATCGTTCCATGAGCATGCGTGCTGGCTCGAGAAGACACTCCATCATGGGTACCTGCACCTGCTGAGGCCGCCGAAGGAGGTCCGCCCATTTGTCGGACGGTGGGTCTCGACCCTGTCTGAGAAACAAATGTACCCCTGCTGACGCCTCCTCGAACTGCTGAACCTGCTTGGGGCCGTTGTTGCGAATCTTGTGCCGAAGGAGACCCTTCAACACCGTGCGGAGCCTCGTCAACCACTCGTTCCTCTAGTCACGCAGTGGGAGCTCACGCAGATGTAGGGTCCGACGAAATGTTTGGATGGCGAACTTGGGTCCCGCGGCACGCGACACTCCAAGAGAGGCCTGCTTCCCGTGGTGTTCCAGGACGGCCGAATCAGCAGCTGCAGCCCATGAATCGTACAGGCCTGACACTGTCGAGCAAGCTTGATGCTTGAGCCTATTGGCAACTGAGTGCAGCAGTTGAGGGGAGACAGACGAGAGAGGGCTAGAGTGAATCCAACTTGGACCCTGGTCTTGTCCCAGAGATGAGGTGGGATGTTAAACTCGGCATCGACGGGTCGAATCGGGTACTACAAGCGTGTGCTATTTGACGGTTCAAATTGGACCTGCACTGACACCAACTGACTGTTGAGATTATTACTGCAACTATCTTGGCAATTGGCCTGGGTGTGCGAGACAAGGTCCGAGGCCAAACATCGCTGCTCTGGGGTAGGTTGACCGGGCTCCACCGAAACCGTCTGGGGCCAGGCACACCCATGGCGACAGACGACGAAGGAGCGGGGGCCAGCGGGTCTTCCAGAGCAGCGGGCAGTGCGCTACCACCACGAAAGTTAAGCTCCTCAGCCAAACGATCCTCCTCCTCCTCCTCCTTGGGCCAGGGGGGCTAACTCACCTACGTCGTCCTTAGGCCCCTCCCCCAGAGGGTCCCCCTCGGAGGGAGTGGGTCGAGGGCTCCGAGAATCCTGAAAGCAGTCCCCGAAAAGGGCAGTGAACATCGCGGCACGCTTCTCCTGAGCAACGACCCGCGCAAGAGAACGCTGAGCTCTAGCTAAACTGACATTGGAGCCAGGCGTGGGGTCTTGCTTGGGCCTCGGGGCTTGCGGGAGCCTACAGTTACGTTGCTCTGGTGATCAAGGCTAAAATAGGTTGGCACATCGTAAGTCTACAGGGGAACTCGAGAAACCGCGTGCGCAGAAGAAGTCCCGAGCTCCTAGAGTGAACCACGAGTCCTAATTGCGGACGCCACGGCACAGCACGGACGGCCTCCAAGTCCACAACAAATGGCAATGCAGACTGCGAACACACAATGTACTCAAGCATGGAGGAGGAGGAGGAGAAGGAGGAGGAGGAGGAGGAGGAGGACGAGGAGGTAGAGGAGGATCAATACTGGATCGAGGAGGATACAGGATAAGGAGCGGGATGGGCAGGAAAAAGTGGAGGAGGAGGAGGAGGAGGAGGGTCAAGGCAGCTGGCCAGTTCGCCCATCTCCCGATCCACTAAATAGGGCCCTCAGGTCCTCTACCCAGGCTGTGTTCCGTGCTCTTACAAGCCCATTCTTGCCTAGGCAACCCTCAGCGATGCCCCTCTTCCCAATCGCAAATTGGCGGCGGTCCGACCCTCAACCCCAACCACCATTGGGCGAGGACGCCTCAGGTCCTCCTCCACCTCCTCCTCCTCCACCTCCTCCTGAAATCTGTCATTCCTCCTCCTCATCCTCCTCCTCCTTTCCAAACTGCTCTGCCCCGCTTCCCTTCCGTTACCGCCCCCAAACGCCGTTGGGCGAGGATGTCTCCAGGCGCGCACGAGCTATTGTCCGTACCTGTCTGGGCTCTAACTCATCCTCCTTCTCATAATCCTCATCCCCCTGCCTCCTCTGCCTTCCCGTTCCTTCCTCCCGCCGCCCCGTCATTCTCGCGCTTCGTCGCGATCGTCGTCGTCGTCGTCGTCGTCGTCCTCCTCCTCCTCCTCCTCCTCCTCCTCCTGCTCCTCGTCATCATCTTGTTCCTCCTCCTCTCTCCACTTGAACGTAGCCTGATGGGCTACGGCTCATCATTCTCCTCTCGCAATTCCTCTCCTTCCTCCTTCCTGCCTCCATCGCCACCCGGCGACGCCTCCCCCTCTTCCTAGCTGCCATCTAGTGATCTCACATCCACCGCCAAATCGCGATGTGCGGCGCCATTCGGGAACGGCCTCATCCACGCCTTCTCCTAGCACATGGATCGTGGGTTTCCCGTTCACACAAAACACGGCCGGCGCCGGTTCCCAAGGGCGCCGACATAACTGTCTCCCGCTTGGGGACCCGGCCGCTTGGGACAGTGCATGCGCTGGGCAATTGTCCGCGGTCGGACCTCCAGCAATTCTGGGGGCTTGCTGCGCATGCATGACTGCCCGCTACATGCCCAGAGTGTCGGCGCCCATGTCCTTTTCTGGACCTGCAGCACAAAACAAAACATAACAAAACGTGAGGAAGAGGAGGAGTAGGAGTAGGAGTAGGAACCGATGGCGATGCCAATCTCGATCAACCGAATGCTACCCTCGGCCTCGCTGGGCTGTTTGGGCCTTGCTGAAGACCTTGGGGGTAGCCCTTCACAAATTCTCCTGAGATATTGGCGTCCTGTGGGGCTCACAGTATCCGAACACGGCTTGGCAAGTGTCCGAAGCTGCTTGTCAGCTGCCGCCCCGCACATCCCACAGAACCAACAATTCAAGGAAGCATGCACACTGAGGTGGTGAGTATGGTGCAGCCAGCCCCCCCCCGACATGGATCCCCCCTCGAACTGGAGGGGAATAAATGAAACCATTCACGTTGACTAACTGCGGGCGTTCCGAAGCGTGCCAGTCTGTCAATGTGGCCAAAGTCGCCGAGCCACGGCATCTCGTGCATCTCGTTTTACAGTCGGGCCACCGATGCCTAATCACGAGGGCGACAACAGCAGCGGCAGACGGGGGAGGCGGAGGGTGGGGAGGCTGAGGGCCTCCGCGCTGCTTTCCTTCGCCATTCCGCTCTAGCTCCCCTTCCTGACCGATGCTCGCAATATTATGAGGCGCGCCAAACGCGCGCGGCGCCCGTGCAGCAAAAGGCGGTGTCGCTCTGACTCGGGCACTCTTGCCAGAGACGCTACCAGGCCCGCTAATTCGTCGACAACTGCATTTCCGGTGGTAAGCTGCCTGATGCCTTCACCCTTAGTCATCTGCGACGCAGAGAGGTGTGAATGAGTGAAGAGAATGGCCACGTGCTCGGATGGGCGGGCCGCCATAAGTACACCAATGACTGCTCATATATCCGCATCAGCTCCTCTTGGCTGGCGGAACCGCTGCCCACGCCAGCCCGTGACGACATCTTCGGAATCTGTGACAAACGTTAGGCATGGTGTGATCGCCCACAGGGCGAAGTACAAGCGCTTGAGCTCGCCTCGCGCAACTACTTGCCGCCTACCGCTCAAAGGACCAATGATCGATCCTCTGGGCCCGATGGTGGGCAGCAGGCGTTCGAAACAAGTGACGGCAAGACCAGCGCGGCGGAGTCTAGGTCTACGGCCGCCAGGCCCCCCGCTCGCATCGCCAAAGATTAGCACAGGAGCCTCGGCGGCGCCTGGGCCGAACATGCCAGGCGCAATGCCAAGGCCTCCCGTGAACTGCCGAGCGTCCACCGATGGGGGCGGACTGACCTCCGTCCACGACGCCAGGAAAAGCCCGCGCAGCCAGAACGCCTCGGCGGCATTGCGCTGCCTGACTGCTTGCGTGCACAGGTCGGCAGAGTCGGCGTGCGGCTTCGCACCGTCGTTGTACGCGCACTGCCAATATCGATGCAGGGGGGGTCCCCACCTCCTTGCCGCACCTGTCGCATCTGTCGGTGCCCAGCTCCTGGCACGCAGTGAAGATGCCACTGGCGAGCTCGAGGCGGACGGCCCCACTCGACCCCGTCACCGTCTCCGACGCGTCGTCGACCCAGAGCCGCGCCCCCATCCTAGGATGGGCAGTAGCGACTGTGACCACGACGTGGTGCGTCATCATCTTGGCGAAGCGGGTGCCCGACCTCAGCACCTGAACGACGCTGAGGAGCGGGTCAGGCAATTATGAGACTGCTTTGTCCTGCTCCAAACATCGGGGGGCCCGTGCACTGCAACAACTCTAGATGTGATATGACTGGCGGGAAATGGAGCCGCACTGCGGCCGCGACTAATCTGTCTCGCGGAATGCCGTCGTAGAATGTCGTTACATCGAGCATTCCGTGACCGCGCTTGATGCCCATGGCGAAGGCGGGCTCCTCATCGAGCGCCCGCAGGAACGCCCTCTGCGGGTAGGAGTTGCCTGGCAGGGCTGCGCCCCAGTGGCGCGCGCTGTCGGCCGACCAGGTCTGGGCCGACGGCTCGCGCATCAGCGACCACAGACGGCCGGGCATCGACGCCAGGCCGATCGCGCGGTCGCCAGCTGTCCCCTTGGGAGTGAGCTTCCCTATGAAAGCCAGCGTCTGCGCGTGCCAAGTCAGCGCGGCCTCGGCAGCTTCCAGGATGAGGAGCAGCTCAGGAGCAGCTCGGCATAACCTTCGGCTGGGGGCCTCTGGTAATCCACTGGCGTGACCATGTCGATGCCCATGCCAGCCTTCGCCTTGATGCGGGAGGCAGCCTCGGTGGTGTTGGCCACCTCCAGCTGCGGGGGCGGCTCGTCGATCGCCCGCGCCCGGATCTGCCAAACAGCTCGCGCGCGTCCTGCAGGTTAGGGGCTGGGGGGGCCCATGGCTGCCAGACCTTCTGAGCCTTCGCGCCCACGGTGCCCCTCGGATGGTAGACCAGCTGTTTACCGACCGCGATCTCCACTGGGAGAGATTGACACGTTTGAAAGATGCGCGCAAGATGCCACTCGCCTCGGGCTCGACCACCCGCGCATGGAAGTCGTCGACGACAGACAGCACTGCAAACCTCTGATCGTCCTCGAGGCGTGCGCGAATGATTCAAGGACTGCGGGGCAGCTGACATCGGCTCGGAAGGAAGCGCAACCATTCGCTCCAGGGTGGTCTCGGCCTTCGCGCAAGACCGAGCGGGCCCCGTCAGGCCGATCCCCTGCCGCCCTCAGCGCCGCCACCTGGCGCTGCCCCAACTGGCGCTGACCGTTGTTTCGCTGAAGGTGTCTGCTGGCGCCCGCGACTACGGCGCGCACCTGGGTCCACCATTTGGCCCTCTGGTCGCCGACGCCGGGCCGCATGTCTTGCAAGGCCCTCCACGAATCGCGCTCCGCGCGCCCGCCGAGCACGAGGGAGAGCCAAGCCACGGCGCCTTGTGATGCTGAGCTCAGACGTGGAGATCCAAGCTGCATACATATCTGAAGCAAAAATGGAGCGCGAGGCCCCGAGCCGAAATGTCACGGATTTGAAGGGGGGGCGAAGAAAGGGGGTGAAGACAATTCTGCCCAGGGGCGAGGACGACCTCGCGTCTGCTCTCGACCCATAACTCACTGGGATCTGAAACGTGTGCGACGGCGAAAGGTCGCCGCCTGGGGGCCGTGAAGGACTGGCCTCAGGGCCAGGAAGCTGCACGTTTGAATCGGGATTGAGATGATCGGCCCCGTGACTCCGATGGGGGGCTGGGTCGAATGCGGGGGGATCCTGATCTTGAGCGCCCGCGCCAGCCTCCGAACTGGGGTCGGGGAGGGCGCGGTGCGACGGGGGCGAGGGCGTTGCTCAACGCTCCATCTGAACTTGAATTGATCAGCCCACGGGTCGCCCCCCTCGTCGGGCCAACAGTCGAGAGATTCATCGATCTCCTCGGGAGGGGCATGACCAGCGCCCACCTCCGACGACACCAGGGCCCCTGAGCTTTGGAAACAATCCCCGGACATTTCTTGAAACCGAGACCTTCGGGCCGCCAGGGCCGCGTCTTGCAAGACTGCCTGGCGGGCCCGAGAAACGCTGGACTTTGAACCCGCCGCGGGCCCCACGCGAGGCCTCGGGGCTCGAGGAAGCCCGGGGGGAACCTCGAGGGGGCGGGCGGGGAGTCCGAGGCCGGAGCTGCGGGACTCAATCGCAAGACCTTGCTGGGGCCCCCAAGGGACCGACCGAACAGCGCTGCTACTTTCCAGAGACGGCGCGTCCACAGGGCAGCGCGCAGCGCAGTCGAGCACCACGTCGCGCCCCTGGCTATTGGCGAAAATGCCCCCTGGCCCCGCAGTGCGAATGATGCCTTGCGAATTCTGAACGAAACTGGTGTCGCCCAGGATGTCGGGCCCCATGTTGAAGTCGCCAGCTATCACCCAGGGGAACCTCGCGGCCTGGAGGAGGTCTCCGAGCCGTTGGAAACTGATTTTGTTATGGCCTGTCATCGATATGCTGGGCAACGCGTATAGCACGACCACGATGATCGAGCACCCAGCGATGTGCATCACCGTGGGGAGAAACCCGTCGAGGCCGACCTGGCCGACATCGCGCAGGTGCCCAGCAGCCACCTTCCCCTCTGGCAGGGCGCGCGCCTGGAGGCGTTGCTGCACCATGAAAAACTCGCCGCCCTCGTTGGCCCGCCCCTCATAACCAGCTGCCACAAGTTTGGATGGGGGGGGGGGGGGGGGCGAATTGCTGAAGGCGGAGATGTGCCTCTCTCGCCTTCTTGTCCCAATCCGTGACGCGTAGAACAATGTCGCGGTGCCTTCGGCGTGGGAGTCGTCGTCCGTAAATAATCAAGAGGAGGCAGGCGCTGCGCCCGCAGCGCTGTCCTGACCCTTCCCCTTGGACTTGGTCCTGGCTGCCGCCTCCTCTGTCTTGGCCACGAACTTCGCCGCCGAGAGCTTCTTCGCCTCCTCCTCGAGCTGCTCGGTGGCCACTTTCGCCGCCTCCGAAACCGGTGCCGCCTCTGCCGTAGCCAGCTGCCCCGCTGGGGCCTGGCCAGCAGAAGGCGGGACCTGCTCAGCGCCAACTGCGGCCTGGCCGTTAGTGCCCTTCATCTTCTTCCGCGTGCGATCTGACATGTCCTGCTGCATCTGCTTGGCCCTCTCGAACCACGCATTGATGTCAGCCTCCTTGACGCAGGGGTCACTTTTGAAGCCTTTGAGCTGGTCGTGCAAGGTGTCCGATGCCTTGCGCCCCTCGGTCGTGCACTCCACGTCATCCAACGAACTGAAAAACGTCTCGTCCCACTCGGCCTTGAAAATGGCTGCGTCGGCGGGCGGCGGCGTCGGTGAGTCGACCCCCCCTGCGCGCGCCACCGCCTGGGTCGCTTCCTTCTTGGCCGCTGCCGCCTGGGCGAGGGCCACGGCGGCGCGCGTTTTCTTGGCCTCGGCGGCCTGGGGTCTCTGCCGTAGGCGGATCACGTTGTCCACACACTGGTTGTGGCGGTGCTCCGCGTTCTTCCAGGCGCCATCCGCTTTGCGCAGGGCCTCCGCGAGCGAGACCGACGCCTCGGAGTTGGCCTTGGCCCGGGAGCTAATCTTGTCGATCTGCTGCTTCAGCGCCGCCTGCGTCGCGGCGTCTTCCGTCGCCTAAACCGCCTGCTCCAGCAGCTGGGTGACCGAGGTGTCCTTGGCAGCCCCGCCCCTGCCCCCGCCGCGGCGAGAGTCTCTTGGGGAGTGGCTGCGGCTGCGGCGCCCAAGTGGGCCGTCGGGGGCCGCGGCCTCGACCTCTGCTTCAGCTTCACTTTCGCCATGTGCCTTGCGATCTGGCGGCCTGCACAGCGCGATGCACAGGCCGCATGCCGAACAGCAACCTCATTTCTTCAAGGGGATGGAGCTCCATTCGCACCTGCGGTATTGGTCGCGCGTGGATCACAAGTGCACCATGGCCGATCAACATGAAGCTCTGTCTCGGTGTTGGTCACAAGCGTCGGGTTGTGGCGTGGCCCTCGATCTGGGCCCCTCCAGCGCTGCGAGAAGGCCCCGAGAAATGCGCGCGAGAAGCGTCGGAGGTCGCCTGACCCCTTCACGCCTGCTTGCGCCCAAATTGCTTGCGCCAAAATGGCTACGGATGAGAAAGAGGAGGAGGAGGAGGAGGAGGGGGAGGAGGAGGAGAAGGAGGAGGAGGAGGAGGAGGAGGCGCAGCGTTCCCCTCGATGTCTGTCTGCTCAGGCCCACCCGCGCAGCTCGACGACCCGCCGCCTCAACTTACCAGCGTCGAGGAAATTAGACTGGCGGTGACGGAGGGGAAGTCGGAGCGCGAGACGGGCGGGAGCCTGCAGCGCCGCGGCCTCCTCGAGGTGCAAGGGGTTACCTGTCCTCCCTGCGCGGGCCGCAGCCAGGCGAAATAGATGATACATAGCAATCGCAGAAACAAAATCTCCTCTGAGACCGAGACGAGCGAGGATGCAAGAGGGGAGGTCGGAGCGAATAGCGATGGCAGCATGGTAATGGAGACGGCGGCAGTGGCATATGTAGTGGGTCGCAGTCCCGAGGACATCGCACCCGAAGATACATTGCTGAGAGCGCTGCATACGGCACCCCATGATCCATGCGCCAAGCCAGGTGCGCAACATAATTGGCGGCCAAGATGGCGGCACGTCTCGCAGGCATTCTCGAATGCGAGCCCAGTCCACCTCCCCCTCGGCAAGGGAAGGAGCGAACCATGAGCGCACTCGCCTCTCAAGGAGACCCTCGAGAGGGAGAGAGAACACTTCCGCTTGTAACTCCGTAGCGAAAATCCTTTGCCACTTGGGTCTGGGGACCGCAGAGCCTTCAAGGAACCGCCTCACCGCCCTCGCCCCGCCCGAACAGAGCCTGCGGTCCCCAGGGAATCCCTTCGCAGCAGCCTCGAGGAAGAGGACCAGCGGTGGGGGATGCCAGAAGGCGGGAGCGAGGAGAGGGGGCTGCCACAGCGCCATGGGGCAATTCTCAACGAGTCCGTCCCTCAACATGCGGAGAGTGGAGGGCCACTGGGGGAGCGCGAAAAGTGCAGTGCGCATGGCGGCAGCAGCGGCAGTGATGTAGAGCGACCGCACTCGTGGGCCACTCCAGGAACCAAGATTCAACCAATCTGAGTAACGCAGAGCCGACATCGGCCATGTGAAAACCTGGGCCAGAAACTGCCGCTCAATTTTGGCAACTTCCCATGGGATCGAGATCAGTTGCGAGACATACGACGGAACACTGAGTGCACGCTGGCCATAAAGAGAGGCCCCTGTCGTTAAGTCCTGCCTCACATACGCGATCGCTCTGGTCGGACTGGCCATCTTGTTGAGAGGAGCTCGAAGGTTGCGTGCCGGATCGACCCCCGGCCCCAACCATAACCCCAAGTACAGAACCTCGGACGCGATTTCGAATTCCTCCCAGCAGGCCGAACTCGGGGAGATGGTGGCTCCTGGGCGGAGGCACGAGCATTCGCGGAGAAGCTGGCGAAAGTCGCTCACGAGGCTCGCGGAGAGGGCAGCACACAATGGGACGACACGGCACTTTTCGGCTTTGAGCATGAGCCCCGCAAGATGTTCGGCGATGCGGAAGATACGGGCCATCTCGCGATAGCCTTTCCGAGAGGAGAGCGCAGCGCCGATGTCGTCGGCACGCGCTCGTATCTGACCGTGGCCACGCCTCTGCACACTGCGAAACATATCCCACAAGAAGCTATCAATCGCAATGACAAAGAGGCTGCCACTGAGAGGACTACCTTGCAGCACACCTGAGATCATGAAGAAGAGAGGGAGAAGAAGGCCTCGGACAAAGAAGAGACAGGGATTGAGGTGGTAGAAACCCTGAGTTGCGAGCGAGCATCCGCGAGGAAACTTAATCTGTCGCAGCGCAAGCATCAGCCAGGACTGGCTGACCGAGGGGAAAGCTCGGGCAAAGTCGAAGGCCAAAATGGCACCCTCTGGAAACTCACGTGCACTAGTGAGTCTCGCGTGCGCGTCGAGCTCGTATACATTCGATAAAAAGTTACGGCCTCGAATGAAGCCTCGTTGCACGGGGGCGCCAATCTTCTTCACCACCTCAGACAGACCCGATTTGGCGACCCCAGCAACGATCTTGTTGGATGTGCTTTTTTCAGACCGATGGGGCGGGTGTCCTTCCCGTGGCGAACTACCCCTCCAGAGCGCTCGTCGTCGCCATCGAGAACACCCTTCGGAATGAAAACATGCAGGCATGCATAAAAGTCGAGATGCATCCGTTGGCCGCTCGCCAACCAGTGGAAGACGTTTAAAAGGACCTGGGGCCCCTGGCCAAAACTCCAGGCGGAGTACGCTAGCCCATCAGGGCCAGGCTCCGCGTGCGAAACACGTCGAATGAACCTTCTAACCGCGGAGAGAGAGGGAGGGGGAAGCAGGGGGAAATCCTGCTCGGGAGCGAACTTAGAGAGATAGCGCTGGCCCCATCGCGGAACTTCTTGCTGCTTTTCAAGTATAGGGGTAGGCCCTGAGGGCAGCTGTCTGGCTCTCGGCTGAGGCATGAACGGTCGGCGCAGTTCCGTCGAGACCCCCCTCCACCACTCCCGCCAGGTACCGCCTCCGATTGAATGGGGACCAAATCTGGGCACGACGTCCGAGGGCTCTCGCTTGGGATCTGAGACGAGCACAGCGACCGTGCGCTCGGGAGGCCCCTTCGGCCCGTTGGAACCTCTCGGTTTCGGCCCGGGCCTCCTGGAGCTGCAGATCGGAATGCGCACGGGCAAAGGCATCAGGAGAGGAGAGGACGACAGACGAGGACGACGAGTCCACCGAAAAGATGGAGCGAATCCAAGGATGCCTTTGCCAGAGAATGTTTCCCAAGCGAGAGTCCTGACGCCGGACAGCCCGAGCAAGAGAGCGCAGGAGCATCGAACGGCTCTCGCGCATCCTAGGGCGGCCACGCCGCTGCAGGTCGCGAACAGCACGCGAAGCCGCCTGTCTGCAGCGGGTCGCCATCTCCAGCTCCGCCGGCGCCGGGAAGTGAAGGTCCTTCGCGGACGAGCAGGCAAACGTGTCGAACTCACCGATGCCAGCGATCTTCTCGTACTCTTCGAGGATCGGCGCGTAGAGAGGATCACAGAAGATGCTCCGAGGTATCTTCCGAGAGCGTGGCTCGCCCTCGGACTCCCAGCGCCGCGATTGCCATGAGACCTGGCGGGACGTGGTCGGACAAGCGCGCGTCATGGAACTCTTGCGGTTCACCGAGATGCCGAGCACATTGCCAAAGTTGGCATAGAAGCCAAGGTGGCGATGCCGTGAAGCACGTGTCGATGCGGGAGCCCGCGCGCGTGCCTGCACGAAAGTGGCTGAGGCCCGGCGCCGCGAGCTCCGTAAGCTGCCGAAAGATCCTCTTCCATCTCGATCGCCCGGCATGGGACTGGCGACCTGCAGAAGCACGCGCCGCAGCAGAGCCTGCTTGACCGTAGTGAGGGCGTCGAGGGCGGCCGCGGACGTAGATCAGCTCGGCTGTGGAGTAGTCGACCTCCTCGTCCGCGAGATTGAAGTCGCCGATCAAGAGAATACTGAACTTTAAGGGGTCGAGTCGGACCTGCTCCAGCTGGGGCGAGAATACCTGCCAGATGGCATCGAAGTCCTTCGCATCGAGATCATGATTGTGAACATTCCAGTGGCACCAGCAGAAACCCGATCGCCTGTGGATGAGCTCGAGGCACAGCACCCTCCCAGGGACGATCTCCAGCGGCGTGACTTGGATGTCCGATAAGAGGGGGGCAGGGATAAGCACGCAGACGCCGCCGCAGCCCGCAGAGCCAAAGACCGCGACATCCCCTCTAAGACGCGAGAGAAGCTCCTCGACCGCAGCAGGTGGACCATGAACTTCTTGAAGAGCCGTGATAGAAGATGGAGAGAGGAGGGAGCGCAGGACGTCGGCCTTGCGGGCCAAGATGGAGGATTGGTGATGGAGAAGAGCCCGACAGTTCCAGCTGTTGAAGATAAGCTGGTCAGTGTTGCAGAACGTGTTACCCACTCCACTCGATACGCTTGGGCAGGAAGAGCTCGTTAGCGAGCCTGTCCAGGTCGGCGCGAACCAAGCGGAGATCAGAAAGAGCGCCCATATTCCACTGCACCTTAGGCGGGACAGACGGGTCGACGATGACACGAGCGATGACCTCCCAGTCGACCGATAGCGTGCCCGCCTCTTTGTCCATGAAGACCCTCTTCCCGATGAAGTCCTGGAGCTTGTCGCGCAGCCTCTTGGTGTTGCGCTCCCTTGCGATCTCGAACCTGTTGCGATCGACGCTGGCATAGATCGGGACGCGGCGCCCGCCTGGCATCGGGGCCGAGAATTGCCGCCAGACACCATGGGCATCACGAAGGAGACCATGCGCTTGACGAACACGCGCAGCACACGTGACCGCAAGACCCTTGAAGCGGAGAGTGAACCTGCGGCCGAGCTCGTCGCCCTCGAGGGCGAAGTCTTTGCCAGCTTCGTAGTTGGCGGCCTGCATCCAGCCCGCCAGCGCATCACCGACCAGATTCTTGCCCACCTCCTCCCTCGCAGTGATGACGAAGATGCCAGGATCTGTGGCCCGCTGCCACTCTGCCGTGCGAACGGTGGGCTCACGAGGGGCGGCACGGGCGAGGTCCAGCTCCTTCTCCAGCTTCGAGAAGCGGTCTGCGAGCGAGGCGTGGGCGGACTCGGCAGCACCAACTCGCTTTTCGACCTCGGCCATGCGGATCTCCTGCGCCCTGAACCTCGCGTGCATCGCCGAGTCGAGCTGGGCGGCGAGGGGCTGCACGACGTTCGAGATGGTGCGAGGGAGCTCCGTGCGAACCATGTTGGCGATGGATTCGGCAGAGGCGCGGGACATCTCCGCAATAATGTCCAGCTTGAATCGCTCGAGGACGTCCGACATGCCAAGGATATCCGTCGTCGATGTCGCCGCCTTGCCAGGGGTCGCTCCAGAAGACGAGGTGTCACCAGGAGCATGTGGAGGAGTGGCATCATGGCGATCAGCGGCGGTGCGAAGATGAGCAGCCCATGGGTCAGAGCCAGGTGGCCAGCTCGCATTGCCAACAGGCTCGAGAGGCGGCGTGGGGAGACCAACAACTGGCGTCCCAGGGGCCCATGGACCAGCAGCAAGTTCAGGAAGGGCGCCAGGGCGAACGGCTTGGCCCGACTCGACCACCGCCTGCTCGTCATTCGGGAAGGTCGGGCACAAGTCCAGCATGTCGGCGTCTTCCAAAGACATCGGTCCGCCAGCCGCCTCTCCACGAGCCGTGCTGCGACCAGCGCTGCGGGAGCGCTGGGAGCTGGTGCCTCCAGAGCTGGGCGGAGACTGAGGAGCACCACGACGATCGTGACGAGAAGTACGGGCAGCAGGCGAAGCTGACGAGGGGAGCGATTTGTCGGAGCCATCCGAGCGCTGTGCCTGCCGACGACCCTTCTTGTCCTTGCGGCGGCTGCTGCCCATGGGAAGAGGGACTGTGCGATCGAGCGGCCAGGAACGGGAAACGCCTCCGTTTACCCAACCGCCCGAGCGCGGATCGATGCAAAACACTGCCAGACCGCAAGGGTCTTGCCAGCCGCGGACTAGCGGTATCCACTTGGTCCCCTGGGGAACTTAGGACCTTGAGCCAAAATGGCTACGGAGGAGGAGGAGGAGGAGGACGAGGAGGAGGGAAACTGGGCTGGACTAGCGGGCGCTGGGAAGGGTGAGAAGCGAGGAGCGAAGATGGAGACGTGAGGAGTGAGGGCCGCGGATGAGTGAGTAGCGAAGAGGAGGAGCGAGAAGGAGGAGTGGGACTGAGGGCGAGGAAAACGAGGAGTAGAGGTAGCTCAGTTGCACGACGTATACTCAGTACGTCACTGCGAAACACACATTGCAACAACTCACTCTTGTTGAGGCTACACTGGAACCGGTACTACCATAACGCGCGGGTTTGGCTGCCAAGTGTGTTGCTGGATTGCCGTGTTGTATCGTTTGTGTTGCCTTTTGTCTTCGCTTTTCTCTTGTCTCTCGATACCTGCCTCCATACTGTTGTCTAGGGGGCATGGGCCGTACAAAACACCAGAGGGGGTCCCTCCAACCTCGTGGCCGCTCCACTTTGCTCCATGATTCCTATTTGACGCCACCGCGCGGCAAGGAGAGCCCATGACCTCGAAGACGGCCCTGGGGGGCTCCGAAAAAAAAGGCTTGCAATATACCGAGACGGCCGAATACTGCCCCACTGCGCCTCCAAGGTGGCACAGGAGGGCCAGAATATCGCCCCCGAGAAAGCAAAACACATTAAACCACCGATGTGTCTTCACCGCTTCTTGCTTGCCCCACGTTTTGCGCCCCAGGTGACCACAGATGGCTTCAAGACGGACCCCATAGCCCCAAATGTTGCCCAAGTCGGTCCCAAGGTGGCCCCCAAATGCCCCGCCGCCTAAATCGCGCAGGACGGCCCAACAAGGCCCCAATAACATGACAAAATTGTTTGATCACTACATCAACATGGTTCGATGACATTCGGCCTTGTAAGCTCTCGCGCGTGCCGTTCGCAGCACGAGCCAAGCGGAACAGAGATTGCGAAGCAGATTCGCATCCCTAATCGATTGGGGGTGGAGGCCGATGCGGGTGCTGCACGATGCAGCGCTCGAAATGGGCCCCAAAGGCCTCGACATAGCCCTGGGCCCTCTTCCTGGGCGCCCGTGACCAGCAATCCATGCAAAAAACTTGCCCCAAGACCCCTCTCGGGGCCCGTCCTCGCCAGCCAACCGAAACCCGCCCGGCCGTGGCCACGACCACCCCCCCAAGAACCACAGGTAGGGCGAAGAGCGCCCTCGCCATCCACGGTGGGCTTCCGACCAACGTTCGCGCTGAGAGCAGCCTGGCTGCCACAAAAGGAAAAGCAGGAGGAGGAGGAGAAGGAAGATGAGGAGGAGGACGAGGAGGAGGAGGAGGAGGATTCGAAATACGGATTCCAGAAAAGCGCCTCTGGCGGCGCGAGAGACCACCACCGTGCCACCCCTGGTGCCACCGTGCCACCCCTGGTGAGAGCCGAAGCCAATACCAGGCACGACAGGGGCCAGGAGGATGATGAGGATGGCGAGGGTGAGGAGAGGACGAGACTTATCGCCGATCTATTGGCGATGTATTGCCGACCCCAGGTCGATCGTCCCCCCTCTAGGAGGCGGATGATGATGATAATGATGATGATGATGATGATGATGATGATGATGATGATGATCATGATGATAATGATGATGATGATGAGGAGGAGGAGGAGGAGGATCAGTGTACAACCCAAGAGTCATCAACGACGTTGGAATAAACCCTCCCTCCAAACTCCCTCTTCACAGGCCCCTGCAACAGTTCAGTTGTTCAGTTCCACGGAGGGAACTGGCTCGTTGGAAGACAACCGTTTGAGGACCCTGAAGCATGCCAAACCATTGTTCTCGGGATTCCAACGCCACGGGTCAACCTGACTGTTACGTCTTGACGATCCTAAATCGTGCCAGAACGCCATTCTTGGGACTTCAAATCACAGCGGATCAACGTAACTGTTGCACCCGCATAACCCTGAATCCTTTCAAAACACAATGGCTGGTACGTTGATGCTGGGAATCCGCGAAACTCTTGCAAATTGTATAAGCGAGTGTGCGCGGCGCTAAGGCGAGAGGCACATGTTGAAAAGGAACCGCCCTCAATTCGTGAAGCTCTTGTAATTGTTCAGAACGAATGTAAGGCGAGAGCCACATTTTGAAGATGGGTCGCCCTCAATCTGTGAAACTCTTGCAAGTGTTTAAAACGAACGTGCGCGGCGCTGAAGCGAGAGCTTCCTTTTGAAAACCACCCGCCCTCCATCTGCGAAGCTGTTGCCAACCTTTAAGCTTCAGAGTCATGTAATAATGAGGAAGTCTCAGGCGAAACGCCCGGACCGCCCTAAAAACTGGCTTCGAGGTGCGGCAGGGAGGAGTTATGTCTAAGGAAAAGGAACGGATGAAGAGGAGAGAAAGGAGGGGGAGAGGATGAGGACTCGTCGAGATCTGGCGGCCCGACGAGTGACGAGAGGTGTGGCCCGAGGCCCTCGCGGACCGCACGCTGACGCCAGGACTGTCCCTGAACACGACAACATGCAGCTGAGCGCTTGGCCCCTTGCCGCACGGGGACGGGGAGGATGAGGAGTAGGTGTAAGAAGAGGAGGCTGAGGATAAGGAGGAGGAGGAGGCTCAGGAGGAGGCTCAGGAGGAGGAGGAGGCCGCTGGAGGGTGAGGGTGTTGGTTGCAACATGTACCAAATGCCCCTCGATCCCTTCTTTCCCAAGCCGTGCCCGTGCACGCCCTTCCTGTCGTGCGTGTGTCTGTGTGGTGGGGCCCCTGATGCCCAATCGCATGCTCCCGACGACGTGCCCTTAATGGGACTGCTCGTTCTCATTTCCTGTCGCTCTGTCGCTCTTCTTTGGCGTGGGCAGGGGAGTACGGGGAGGGGGGAAGGCTTCTTAGAAGGAGGCTGCTTCTTAGAAGGCGCAGGCCTTACATCTACAGGCACGTCCTGCGCCTTCTAATAAGCAGGGGTGCTTCTAAGATGCCTTCCCCCCTCCCCCTACACTCCTCTGCGCGTGGCCGACTTTTCTCACACTCAGAAGTGGCCTCGACCCGAACTGGCCTTGAGTTCCGATGATCCGATCCGACCGACGAGGACTTGTGGTGGCGGTGGTAGAGGGAGGTGGTGCTGGACTGTCTTGTCGACGCCTGCAAGACTGATGCTACCTGCCAGTGAGGGCTTCCGAACTGTTCTGCGCCTCCCTCTCGCGCCTCACGCCCCTCTTCCCGCTCAGTTTGCCAATGTGATGATGAGAGTTCGAGCTGTTGTTCGCACAATCACGTCGTACGAATGTGTTTTTCTCGCCGTTCGACGTCTCAGACGCTACGAGCCCCATCGCTCAGAGTTTGGCCGCCGAGAAGTTTGTCAGAACATCCCCTGGAGGTTTGTCAGAGACCCACTGGGAACCCCCCAAACTTTTGTCAGAGACCGCTTGGGGCCCCGAATCGTTTCTCAGAGGCCCTCCCGGGACGCCCCAGGGGCGCTGTCAGAGCACCTCGGGATTGGGGCGGCCCAGCCACTGGGAACATGTACAGCTGCCCCCTCCAAACCCCTGCCTTGAAAGCCGCCCAGTCCTTTTCCCGCACTCAGAAGAGGCTTCGAACCAAACTGGCCTCGAGTTCTGGTCCGGTCCAATTCGACGAGGGGGAGGAAGAGGAGGAGGACACCTCCGATTCCTTCTACTTTCATCTGCATCTGCGGATCGTAACCACCTCCTACGGACCTCGCCACGCGCACCCCGTGCCCTTGAAGGCTGATATGATGTTCAATGCCCAATGACTCGTTGCATTTCCTTTCGCCGCTGGGTGCCGCGGTCCTCTGCTCGTCACTTCGCTGGAGGCGGCTTTCACTGTCGATCGCAAGAACGTCACAGCCCTGCCGCTGGCTGATGTCTGCCCAGCGCCCAGCGTCCCCCCCCCCAAAGCCCGCTGCCCTCTGCTGGGACGCACAGTGGACGTACCAGTCCTGTGTGTCCTCCTCGGAGGCGTGCGCTGGACCCGGACGCCTAGCAAAAGCATCCTGTAGCACACCGCTCCCCGAGCGGCACAGCCAGCCAGAAAGCGCCCGCCACCAAACATATAACATATACCACAAGATCTCTCGGAGCGTTTGTCTCCCCCTTTGGGGGGCGAGACACGCACGTAGCATTTCGGATGTCTGGGTGACGCCGCGGGCTTCGTGTTCGGCTCCGCCCTCGTGCTCGCCCTGCACCTCGCCTTGACCTCCGGCACGCCCACGGATACCTTCCATGGACTGAGTGTGGCTCCCTCGCCCCCATCCGCCCCTCCGGCCGCGCGCCCTCCGCCCGTCGTGCCCCTATACTGCCCCCCGGCGCGCCCTGCCGCGGCTCGACCGCCGTCCGACTCTTCCGGGGAAAGCAACCGGTACCGATGCTGCTGCTCCCCGGACCTCTCCCCCGAGGGCCTCCCAGGAGGCCCCAAAGAGAGAACAAAAACGATGGCAGGGCGGCAGGGTGTGTACCCCTTTTTTCTCCTCCGACCTCCTGCGGCCGCTGGCTAACGACAAGTGTGTGGGTGGCACGGACCTGCCCCGGGAGCTCCTGCGCCCGCAGCTCCCGCTCCAGGACGCTCCTGCGGCGCCCGCCGGCGCTCGCCTCGCGGCTCGAGAGTCGACGGGGCGGGGGGCGCTCCGCTCTGCGCCTCCTCCCCCCTCGTGCTCCGCGCCTCCTGCGCAGACGAAGCCCCCCAGACGAGGATGCCATCGGGCGAGGATCAATCGAGAATCTCTGATATCCGGCAGCTCTGGAGGATGTTGCGGGCGCCGCGGCCTTCGTAGAGCGTTCCGGAACGCTCTGCGAGCGGTCCGGAACAAGGAGCGGATTTCTTCGCGTCCGGGCCCCGGCCGACCTGCTGCTCCCAGAGCGCCCCTCCTCCCCATGAGATCCGGCATGGCCATTATTTCCACCCGGGGCGATCTCGCGTGGAGTCGGGCCCCAGGGCCATCACAAAGCGATCCAGGTCGAAAAATGCTAACACCGATACTTTTCGACAATAGCGCGGGTCCGGAGGCTACCGCGAGTAGTGCTATACCATGGACGCCGACGACGATACCACTGGTGGCCCAGTCGGCAAGGCGTTGGCAGACAAACGCTCGCGTGCCAACTGAGGCAATACCTCCATCAGGCACCGCCACAGTACACGACCTTGGTCGCGAGGCACATTGCAAGTGCGTCTGCATCTGCGCCACAGGGGCACCTGAGCACCATCCGATGGCCCTGAGGCCTGCCTGCGCGCCCATGGTGCCAAAGCGCGATGTTTCCCGGCAGGCACGCGGTGAGACACGATACGCCACGTTCTTCGCTGGCCAGGTTTCCGCAAATGAAACATCTACCAACAGATGAAGACTACTTGAATGCCTTGGCTGCTCTACTCTAGCCCATCCTCACACCGCCGCTTGTCCCAGCGTGAGAATATTGCACGGTACTGCCCCTCTTCCCTCCAGTGGCTGCCATGCGGCGCCCTGCTTGCCAACACCGCTACTTTTCGACTGCAGCGCGGGTCTGGAGGCACCACGGAGGACTACGCCATGCACGCCGACGACGATACCACTGGAGGCCCAGTCGGCAAGGCGCTGACAGCCAAACGCTCGCGCGCCACCTGAGGCGATACCTCCATCAGGCACCTCGACAGTACACTACACTGGC
Source organism: Prorocentrum cordatum (assembly GCA_963575745.1). Classification (NCBI taxonomy): domain Eukaryota; class Dinophyceae; order Prorocentrales; family Prorocentraceae; genus Prorocentrum; species Prorocentrum cordatum. Next base: position 136,781 of record CAUYUJ010007003.1, read on the forward strand.
CGCGAGGCACATTGCAAGCGTGTCTGCATCTGCGCCACAGGGGGCACCTGAGCACCATCTGGTGGCCCTTGCTGGAACTCTCTCGGACGCGCGATCGGCAGCCACCGGGTGCAGGCGCGCGGCCTGGTGCGGGCGACCGCTCTCGGGCCTGAGTCGCTTGGTCAGGAGGGTGCGGGGGAAGGGGGAGCAGGGGGGGATGAAGGAACCCTCCTTCTCCCACTCCTCCTCCCATTCCTCCTCCTCCCTTTCCTCCTCCTCCTCCTCCTCCTCCTCCTCCTCCTCCTCCTCGTCCTCGTCCTCCTCCTCCTCCTCCGGCTCCTCTTCCTCCTCCTCCTGCTCTCCTCCCCGTTCTCCTCCTCCCCCCCCTCCCCCTCCTCCTCCTCCTCCTCGTCATCATCATCATCATCATCTCATCATCATCATCATCATCATCATCATCATCCTCATCCTCATCCTCATCCTCATCCCTCATCTCATCCTCATCCTCATCCTCATCCTCATCCTCATCCTCATCCTCATCCTCATCCTCATCATCATCATCATCATCATCATCATCATCATCATCATCATCATCATCACCATCACCATCATCATCATCATCATCAGCATCATCATCATCAGCATCATCATCATCAGCATCATCATCATCATCATCATCATATCATCATCATCATCATCATCGTCATCATCATCATCATCATCATCATCATCATCATCAGCATCATCATCATCATCATCATCATCATCATCATCATCATCATCATCAGCATCATCATCATCATCATCAGCATCATCATCATCATCATCATCATCATCACCATCACAATCACCATCACCATCACCATCATCATCATCAATCCGCATGAAGAGGAGAGGACGAGGAGGAGGAGGAGAAGGAGGCGGAAGAGGAGGCGGCGGGAGAAGGAGGATGCGGAAGAAGAGGAGGATGAGGATGAGTATGATAATCAGGAGGAGGATGATGATGATGATGATGATGAGGAGGAGGCGGAAGAGGAGGAAGAGGAGGGAGAGGCGGATTAGGCGGAGGATGCAGGGGATGCGGAAGAGGAGGGGTAGGAGAGGAATGAGGATGAGGATGAGGAGGAGGAATAACGCAGCACACATCACACCTAATGCTAGTATAACGTTGCAAAAAGGATGAGGAGGATGAGGATGAGGATAAAAGAGGAGGAGGAGAAGGAGGAGGAGGAGGAGAAAGAGGACGACGACAACAGCGACGGTGGCGTGGTTGCATCCCCGAGGAGGATGAGGAGAAGGATGAGGCTGAGGATGAAGAGGAGGAGGAGGAGGAGAAGGAGGAGGAGGAATAACGCAACAGAGATCACACCGAATGCTAGTTCAACGTTAAAAAGGAAGATGAGGAGGAGGACAAAGATGAGGATGAAGAGAAAGAGGAGGCTGAGGATGAGGAGGAGGTAACAATAAAAGGAGGAGAAGGAGCAGGAGGATGAGAAGGAGGAGGAGAAACAATAGGACAATTATGAAAATAATAAAATGGAAAAGGAGGACAAGGAGGAGGAGGGGGAGGCGGAGGAGGAACAGGAGGCAAATGAGGAAAAGGACGAGGGGGAGGGGGAGAAGGAGGAGAAGGAGGAGAAGGAGAAAGTAAAACTGCGGGTGGTGGTGGTTGGTACGAAAGCGTGGCGGCGGTAAAACGGGCCTTTTCCTACCATTTCAAATGCAAGCACTCTAGAGCTGCGAGCCCAAATAGCAGCGAGGCTCCCACTCGAGTCGGATTGCGCGGGCGATCGAGCAGCTCCGGCGGAGCAGAAGAAACGAGAATCAGACAATGCCGAGCCTGTCCAAATCCCGCGCGCATTCCCAGTCCGTGCACGCTCCCAATCCGTATAGGATGCCCGGCCGCTACCTGGGGGGCGCGCGCTGGGCCGGCGGAAGGCGTGCTCACTGACTGCACTCAGAGGACACGCCCGTGCTCTGAAGAACGGCACCGAGCAGCTCACCTGACTGGCGTGCCGTGACTGCGAATATGCGAAGGCCGTGCGTCGCGGTCGGAGCGACCGAAAGTCAGAGCGAAGCTCGAGGAAGTGTGACACGCGAGCCGCGAGGATAGGAAAGCGAGGATGTGACGAGGCCTTGGACTGATAGCGAGGAGGGGGGAAAAAAAATTGAGTTTTTGTTTGATGAAACGCAGAAGATATCCTGCGCTGCGCCTCGCCACTCAATCCGGGTCCTCCCCATCGCTGGTGCGAGGCTCGTTCTCGGAAACGGGTTTGTCCACGGCAGCTGCGGGCTCCTCAGCGCCCTCGGTGGTCGGGGCCTTCTTCTCGTCATTGTAGTCGGCGGCCGCGTCCTTCTTCTGGTTCGCTGCCGCTCGCATCTGTTGCCGCGTCTCCTTGCTCTCGACACCACTGCGGCGTGTCATTTGGAGGGCCCTCGCGGCCTCTGTGGGGGCCTCCGTCTCCTCGCCCTTGTCCTTGCTGTCCTTGTCCTTGCCGTCCTTGCTGCCCTTTTCGGCCCTGCTCGCAGTGCCTGGACTGCTGGTGCTGCGCGCGGCCAGAGCTGCCGATGGGGGCCCCGGATCCCGAGGCGCGCCTGCTGGCCATCGCTCGGACGCCCATTCCCTGTGTTTTTTTCGGTGTCGTGCGTTGTTTCTTCGCCAAATGATCAAGGATGCTCCTCGATGGTCCTCGCCGAAGGAAAAATGCACACGTCCGAGCGATGCCAGGCCTGGAGCTGGGTGGCGGCTCCAGCTCGCTGGCGTCCATGCAGTAACCGTTGGGGCGCTGGCGCGGGCGCGCGTAAGCGTCCCGGCGCCCGGGCGATGGTGCAGCAAACCTTCGGTCGGGCCTGTCCCCCTACAGGGGGATTTTGGGGGAAACGTAAAAAGTAGTCAGAAGATATTCCAGAGTGGTGAATAAATACTCAAAAAGAATAGTCCCCCGACTACCTTTTGACCATGTTTGAAGATCCCCCTGTAGAGGGACACGCCCGACTTCAAGCAAACCCTGGTGGAGGGCCAGGGGGGCTCGAGGAGGCCCGAGCCCTGGCCCCGGACTGGGCGGCCTGCTCTTCGGCTCGGGCGACCGAGGGCGGGGCCCGCGCTCCTGGGCCCGGGCGTCCGAGGCCAACCATTGGGGCCCTCGCCAGCACCGGGCCGGGAGGGCCCGGCCACGAGCCTCTCCCGCGCCAGCGGCAGCGGCGCGGGAAACTTGCGGGCCGGCGAGCGGCTCCAGTGCGCCGCCAAGCGCTGGGCGATGACCGCGGCGGGGGGCGGCGCGGTCTCCCCCGCTAGCGAGGGGTGCCCGTCGGGGTCGATGCTGCACTTCCCGCGGCCGAACGCCAGGGGCAGCTCCAGGTCCATGCAGCTGGAGAGCACGGGCCTCGAGGTGTGCTCTGGGAGAGGCCTGCCTATGTGCCATTCGCAGCGGATGCACTGGTCGAGCTTGACGGAGTCAAACAGCTCGCCAGGAAAGAGAGAGAGAGAGAGAGAAGTAAAACAACACAAAGTATCCCAGTGCGATCCTACTGGGAGTTGGAGTATCTATGCTATACCATGCTATGCTCTGCTATGCTGCGCTGTGTGTTGCTAAACTAAGCTATGCTATGTTATGATGTGCTATGATATGCTGCGCTATGACATGCCATGCTATGATGCGCTATGATATGCTGCGCTATGCTATGCTATGCTATGCCATGCTATGCTATGATATGATATGATATGCTATGCTATGATATGATATGCTATGCTATGCTAATGCTGCGCTGCGCTAAGTTAAGCTAAGCTGAGCTAAGCTAAGCTACGCACAGCTAGGCTAGGCTAAGCTAAGCTCAGCTAAGCTAGGCTAGGCGCAGCTAAGCTAAGCTAATCTAAGTTAAGCTAGGCTAAGCTAAGATGAGATAAGCAACGCTAAGCTAAAGGGGCGCAACTGGGGGAACCGCCCGGGGCGAGGAACACTGCCCGGCCCCTTTAAGCCCAGCGAGTAAGAACCCTCTAGGCAGAGCCTAGGTAGGGAACAACACAAACAGAGACATACATACATACAGAGAGAGAAAGAGAAAGAGAGAGAGACATACACACACAACAATACAGAGAAAGAGAGAAAGAGATAACTAAAGAAACAGAGAAAGACTGAACAAGAGGAACAGAGAACAGAAAAAAGAGAGAAAGAGAGAACGAGCGAGAAAGAGATAAAAAGAGAGAGAGAGAGAGAGAGCCCGCGCGGCAATTTCCCCAGCACGATCTTTTGCAGCCTTCTTGTCCACCGCCGAGTACGCGCGGGCCTCCTCGAGCGCCTCCAGCGGAGGCGCAAGCGCCCTCGACCTGCTCGCCGCAACATTCCGCAGGCGCATTGGCCGCGGCGATGTCCACGGCTGGGGCGACGCCGGAGGCCGCGGGGCAGTGCTGCCACGAACGGCTGGGTAATGAATCATCAGTGGCTTAGCTTGGGCCCACCTGACCAATGTGTTGGGTGCGGTTGTGGCCGTAGGTGGGCGCTGCCGCATGGCGCTGCAGTGCGACCAAGTGGACATGACGGCCAGTCCTTCTAGTGAGGGCGAACGCCAGAGCCATGAGCAGGCTGAGGATCAACTTATCTAGGCCATCGGGTGCAAGCTCAGAGCTGGCCTTCCCAACGCAACGAGCTTAGCACTTCCGATGGACTTGGGCGCTTGTATGCCGTCGGTCTGATCCAGTGCGTAACCACCATCGCTTGTAGGCGAAAGTCGTGTCCCGCAGCGTGTGCAAGTTCCTTCGGAGATATCCTGCTCACCATTGACAGAAGCGTCCTCCAGACACTCACGAACCTATCTTTCTCGCCAGGGGTTCGTACCACAATGATGCCGGCGATGCGTTTGTAGCCAGGAAGCCTAACTCGCCTCTGTGGTTTTTGGCGATGGACTCGTTGTCGCAAAGTGTGGGGGCGGCCTGATATGAGCCGCTATAGTGCAGGTCTTGCACCCAGTGGCAGAACAAGTCGGCTGATTCCCACCTGGGTGACCTAGCAAGTGGCTGGCGGGATGCGATGCCGCCCCTGCCACCACCTCCGCCTTGTCCGACCCTTCCAGACATCACACAGACTAGCCAGACTAAGGCGGGCACGGAGGGGATGAAGATACTGCCCAATGGTACCAACGTTGGCATTCTCCGAACAGAACCGTTGCGATTGCCGCGCAGGCGCCTCGGGACTCGGACTTGCACGGGGACTAACGCAATCTTGACACTTGGAGCAGTCGTGGTAGCATGACAACTCGTGGTGGTGTGCAACGGTGGTGGAACAGTAACACCCGCCAGCTTGAAGCCACTCGATCTGCGCAGCGTGCTCACTAAAACGTAAGCCAGCACCACTGCGCATTGTCGGCTCCCAAACACTTGCTCAACTGCATGGTATGGCGATGACGCCCCACTGCCAGTGTGCCAGGAAGTCGTGATGGTGAAGGCGCTTGGGCTGGGTTTGCTTACCCCTGCACTGGTTCGTCTGTGTCCCAAGAGGCGGTACACTCACAACGTAACCTGCGGCCGTTTGCGTTGGCCTCGTCGCGCCTGTGGGTGAAAAGGGGGCGGGTTGCCGTGAGGTTTGCGGAACAGCCACACAATCTGTTCAGGGAGCAGAGGGTGGTAACAATGTGGAGGGTGTGGGAAGTGCGAACGCGCGTCCACATCTCACTCTGCGCGTCCTCTGTGAATCGCGAGCTGGGACCGCTGCCAGCCCCGCTGCCAACTAACATTGCGGGGGTGGCTGGCCGGTAAGAAAGCATGGGGGCTGTAAAACGAACCCTTGCTTGCTACATCGGCTGCAAGCGTTCTGGAGCTTCGAGCCCGGATAGTAGAGAGGCATCTTATTCGACTGAGAAGGAGGAGGCGAAAGAGAAGGATGAAAAAGACGAGGAGAACGAAAAGGGGAAGAGGAGGAGGCGGAGAGGGCTGATTGGCCATCCCTGGACGCCTCGGCCTCGGAATCCAGGCGCCCTCGTGGGGCTGCGGCCGCCTCCTCGGGGATGCAACCACGCCACCGTCGCTGTTGCCGTCCTCCTCCTCCTCCTCCTCCTCCTCCTCCTCCTCCTCCGCCTCCTCCTCCTCCTCCTCCTCCTCCTCCTCCTCCTCCTCCTCCTCCTCCTCCTCCTCCTCCTCCTCCCTCCCCTCCTACTTAATGCATTCCTCCTTCCCTCCCCCCCCCTCCTCCTCCTTCCTCGTGTTCGCCCTCTTCTTCCTGCTGTGGGTCGTCGTCGTAAGTGTCGTTGAGCGTCAATATCGTAGTCGTTGTCGTCTTCGTCGTCGTCGTCCCACGCTCCTCCCCCCACTTCCCCTGCCCCACTCCATCCACGCCTCCCGCCTTCGCACTGGCGGGCGGGGCCGTGATGGGACCCCGCCTTCCCGTGCTTCGCGTCCCCCCCTTCGCCGACTGGGGCCGGCGGTGCCGCCAACGTACAGGCCCGCCCAAGCTTCAAGCGCTTATGCCAGAGGTCGGGGGAGGAATGACCATGCTGCCCTGCGCCGGGGGAAATTCGCAAATGAGGCCCGACCAAGGGCCACTGCTCCTACACGCGCCCTGCCCGAGCCTTTGGGAAGCGCTGCGCCAGAAAAGCCGACCTGCGGTGGGGCGACATCCGTCCCGCAACCTCTCCAGGCCGCCCTGCGCGAGCCCTCGGAACTCTCTGGCGCAGAGCGGCATCTTTACATCCTCCCGCCGTTGGGTCGCGCGGCAAGCACGACGCTGACAGAACACGTGAGCAACATGGATCGCAAGCTCGTGGCCCATGCTCCGTACTCCGTGCCTGCTCGGAGGTCGAGCAGGCAAGGGGCGCCGAGAGGAAGGGTTAGAGCATCAACGGCGGCGGCGGCCCAATTACACAGCGCAAGACCCCTGCGAGGATGTCTGTGGTTATGCAGGGCCGTGGACCGAGGACGGGAGCGTACAGTCGGGGCGTTGACCTAAGGAGCCCTAAATAAGGAGCGAGGCCCCTATTTTCCATAAGTTGAACTTCGATTTCGTATCGAAAACCTAAGGAGAATCCAAGGCAAGCTGCGAAACAATTAAGGAACACGGAGCCCCTCCCCAACGAAAAGGGTTCCTTCTTTAGGGCCCCGACTGTAGAAAGACCCGTGCAGCGGGCCCAACAGCGCCGAAGCGGCAGCGCGCCTGCGGCGCACTCTCGCGGGACAAGTGGACGACGGAGCTGTCATGCGCAGCGCGCCGCTTCAGCCAGCGGGCGGCCCGCAACATCGAGGGCTGGACTTCCGACGTCGTGCTTTTTGTTCACCGCGTGGTCCCCCAGTGGTCTGGACCCCTTCCCGAGGACGAGTTCTTCACCCCGAATATGTTACGTACGTCCCCAGGGCCGGGCAAGGGCCCCCAATGGGCAGAACATTGGCGAACACCCCTGCGCCGTGACTTTCCCACAATGCGAGGATCTCAGGGGAGGAGGGGTAGGAGGAGGAGGAGGAGGAGAAGGAGACGGACAACCAATATAAACCCAAGACGCATCAACGAGATTGCCAGATACCCTCCCTCCAAGTTCCGTCTTCATAGGTGCCTGAAGGAATGTATGTCCAATGTGGGGAGGGGCCCATTCGCAGACCACCGTTTCAGAATCCTCCATCGTGCCTGTACACGAGTCCTGACAGATCCGAAGTCCTGCCAGAACGCCGTTCAACAAAACTGCCAGGTCCTGGGAGCCCTCACTCGCGCCAGAACACCATTCCTGCGACTTCGATCATACGAATCCTTGAAACTGCTGCAAACGTTTAAGGTACATGTGCGCGGTGCCAAGGCGAGAGCCCCGTTTTGAAAACGAGCCGCCCTACATGCGTGAAGCTGCTGCAAGCCTTTCAGACGAATGCGCGCGGCGCTCAAGCCATAACCACAATTCAAAAACCACCCGCCCTTCATCCGTGAAGCTGCTGCAAGCTTTTTGAAACGAATGAGCGCGGCGCTAGCGCGAGGACCACATGAAACAAACATCCGCCCTCCACTCGTTGAAACTGTTGCAGAACCTTTGAAGCGAATGTGCGCAACGCTAACAGGAGAGCCACGTTTTGAAATTCACCCGCTGTCCATCCATGAAGCTGCTGCAACTTTCAAGCAGCAGGATCATACATTGCCAGGGGGCCTCAGGGCCTCAGGCGAAACGCCGGGCCAGCCCTACTGACACGTCTAGGGCTGCGGCAGGGAGGGATTTCTCATAAGGAAAACGGATGGAGGAGGGAGAGGAGGAGGAGGCGGGTTGGTGTGTGTCTCTCCATTTGCCCCTCCCCTCCGCGGTCCTCCCGCAGCCGCTCTGCCTCCTGGGTTGCCTCGGCAGCTCGCCGCTCGAGGTCGGCACACCTGGCAACCCAGCTGCCACGCCGAGCCTCCTCCCCCGAGCGGCGAACGTTCGGCGGAGCGCCCGGGGGGAAGTGAAAGGGGGCAGGCCTTCTCATCAGGCGGCGGCGATTCCCAGAAGCCGTCGCGCCTTCTGAGAGGCCGTGCGTCTTCGGAGTGGGCTCGGACCTCTTCTCCGAAGGCTGGAGGCCTTCTCAACGCTCGGGGAAAGGCCCGCCCCATCTGCCTTACCCTCTGGGCGCGCCGCCGAAACGTGTCCACATGCACGCCGTCACGAGACCCCGTGGATACGCGGGCTCACGGGCACGCTCCGCGCGGGGCATCCGCGAACGAAACGCCCCGTCTCCACGGGGGGTCGCGGCTCGCGGGCATGGCCCGTGAGGCCGCGGATGCGGACATGCTTTTTCGCGCTCGCGACCCTCAGCCTCCTGCCCAGGTTTGCCCATGACCCTCGAGGGCCGAGGAGGGCGGCTCCCGCATCATGCACGGCTTTGGCCCTGTCCAGGCCCTCTCGGGGCCTCCAGGGGCGTCCGAGAGCCAGGACAGGGGGCGGTAGCAAGTCTTAATTACCGCCTCCGCCTCCTCCTGCCGCTCCTGCTCCCGGTCCTCCGCGCCGCGAGCCCCTCTGATGACGGCGTTCTGCGCAAGTGAGCTGGCGAAGCCCCCCCATTGCTCTCGGCCCCCCCTCCCCACCAGGCATAGCCCCGCAGCGAAAATCGGCCCTCACCAAAGCACCAGATCCTGCTCCTGCTTCTTCTTCTTCTTCTTCTTCTTCTTCTTCTTCTTCTTCTTCTTCTTCTTTTTCTTCTCGTTCTCGACACTCCATCTCCCTCCCCCCCCCTCCTCCTCCTCCTCCTCCTCCTCCTCCTCCTCCTCCTCCTCCACCTCCTTCTCCTCCTCCTCCTCCTCCTGTTCTCCTCCTCCTGCTCTACTCCTCCCCCTTCTCCTTCTCTCCTCCTCCTTCTCCTTCTCCCCTCCTCCTCCTTCCCTCCTCCTCCCCCCCTCCTCCCCCTCTCCTCCCTTCCCTCCTCCTCCTCCTCCTCCTCCTCCTCCTCCTCCTCCTCCTCCTCCTCCTCCTCCTCCTCCCTTCCTCCCCTTCCTCCCCCTCCACTTCCTCCGAGGGGGCGGTACAAGGCTCCGTACCCCTCTTGAGGAGTTATCCCAATTCTCCTCCTCCTCCTCCTCCTCCTCCTCCTCCTCTTGCCTCTCTTTCTTTTCTCAGCACCGTTGCGCCCATCCACCTATCCGCGGGTCGCCGGCTGCGGCCAGGGATCGCCTGACACCTCACGCGACGGCCAGGATCGGAGGAATTCCACTTCGGACAACAGCGGATCTGCCGCCCAGCCCAAACTGGACCCCAAATCGGTCCCTGGACCCTTTGCGGGGGGGCTCCGCCACCATCCGCCCCCGTCGCGAGGGGCAGGAGGAGGAGGAGGAGGAGGAGGAGGAGAAGGAGGAGAAGCTCCTCCTGGGGGAGGGCCCCTGGGTCCACGGCTCGCTCCCCTCGGGCCCCTGCTGTTCCGTGGTGAACATCGACCTGGACCATGGCCGATAGATCGGCCATGGCCCCCCGATAGCGACACCGCACGTGCCTGGGCGGGGTGGGCGCGATCAATGGGCGATGGGGGGTCGACGCCTCCCTCCCCACAACGATGGCGCAGCAACGGCAGCAACGCAGATCAGAACACTTCTGTTCAGTTTCCGGCTTCCGGAGACTCGGCACCTCCGAGTGTGGACTTACTGCAGCCCTCGCCGCCAAGCCCAAATTTGACGCTTGAGCCGAAGTGTCCCCGAGCGTATTCAACATTTGACGCTGCCCCTGAAGGAGGGCCCGCCGCCCTCGGGCCAGGGGGGCTCCACCACCACCTGCCCCGCTCGGAGAGCGGCCGCAACGCCCGAGGCTCGAGCACCGCTGGCATGCTCTCTGGCGCACGCCGACGTGGACTGCAGATCCGTGGATCTGGCTGCCTGTGGGGATGCCGCCTCCCCAGGCACGAGGTCGATGCCGCCTGCTCTGGCGGCGGTGCGCGCCGCTTTCTGTGATCCTGGGTGCCGGGCCCGTGGCCGGCCCGCGCGGCTGGATCCATGCCTGCGCCGCCTCCATGCCGGACGAGAGAGAGAGCTGCAGAAACAGGTCCGCGCAGATCTCTTGGATCGGCGCTGGACCCACCCCCCCTCCCTGGCGCGCGGGGCGCGCCAGGGGCGCCGCCACGGGGGCCCGCTGCCGACCCAGGAAACCCGCGAGGAGCTCCGACTGCTTGTGTTGCGAGTGCTTTGCCTCCCTCGGGGGATCCATGCCTGCGCTGGTTACTGAGGCTTCGGGCTGCTCGCGGACGGCTCCCCCCCCCCCCCAGGCAGGCAGTCCCAGCTGGTCTCCACAGGCCCCGCGAGTAGGCCAGGCGGGTCGTGGCACCCTGGCGCCGCCTCTGGCGGCTCCCCTGGGGCGCTCCGCGCCCCGGCCGGCTGGGACTGCTCGGGGGGCCTGCGAGGCCAATCGGGACCGCCGTGGGGGGCCGTCTGTGCGCAACCCGAAGCCTTACACGTCGGTCAGAAGAAGTAGGTCGAAACATGCAGTAGGAAGGCGGATTAAGTTGATTGGGTCCAGGCCCCCCCAGCGTGTCGATTCTTGAAGTAGGAAGGCGCTTGAAGAAGATTGGGATCTGGGAACCCCAAAAATACCTACTTTCAACGACCGGCGTGTACTAGTCTGTGCCGGCTTGATGATCTTCGTCCCTCCGCCCCTGTTCTCCTCCCTGCCCCCCCTTGTGGTGGCGTTCGCGGCTCCGTCGGGCGGCGCGCCAGCCACGGGCGCGCGCAGGAGAAAATTCAGCGCCCGCAAGGCGAGGCCCGCACACGGTTTAAACATGTTTAAAAAATGGCGCCACCCCGCCCCGCGGAGAGGGTGGAATCGAGCCTTGCTCCCTGGCGATCAAGCGGCACCTCTTCTTCTGTGGGCAGCGCGCCCAAGGGGGGCAGGCAGAGGAGGCGGGCCTTCTCGGAAGGCTCAGGAGGCCCCTGGCCTTCTGAGCAGACTTCTCTGAGCCTCCTCCGAAGACGCAGCGCTGGCTTCCCAGAAGGGCCGGAGTGCTACCGAGGAGCCCCGCCGCCTTCTGAGGAGGCCTGCCCCCTCACACTTCCCCCCTCAGGCGTGCCGCCGATGCTGGCGAGCGGCAGGATGAGGAGTGGGAGGGCTTAGGCGCGAATGGGAGAGCTCGACGCCCAGACCCAGGGAGCGGGACGCGAAGAGGTCTGGGTGGATAGAGGGACGAGGAAGGACAATTGCGTCGCGCGTGCGACCAGCATCATATCTGGACGCTGCTCCTCGCACGGCGCCTGCCTCTCGCACTTTCGCCGTGCGGGATCCCAGCCGAACGGCCAGCCGGCTGCTTAAAAACTCGCCTCGCCCCGAGGCCGGGGCGCTGGCCCGCGCGTGCCCGGACACGAGGAGGCCGCGGGGGGAAGCGACCAGCTCGGTGGGGAGAAGAGCAGCTGGCCCCGCCCTCTCCCACACTGTACCGTGGCCAGCGCGTGCAGTGCTTCGTGCGAGTGACGCCAGCACGGGGGCTTGAGCACCGATGGCCGCTCGGCAACCACGGCAGATCCTGACGACGCCAGATCCCGACGACGACGACGGCGCTGCTCCATCATTGAACCACTGGACGCGGCCTGGGGGCCTGAACTGGAAGGGCCCCGAGAAATTCCGTCCAAAGGGGTAGGAGGGGTAAGCGCGAGTCCGCTATTGCTGATATTCTGGATCCATTTTTGACAGTCCCCCCGGGGCACGACGAGGTCCTCCCGAATGCTGCAAAAAGCAAAACACCTTCTCGACCCCAGTACCTCAAACCTGCGCCCCCCTTGCTGCTCGCCGGGACCAGTGCTGGGTCACCTTAAAACCCCAGCGGACCGCATAATTCGAGTAGGGGATCGACTGTAGAATTGATTGACCCCCAATTTATCCCTTTGGATCCACGAACGAAAACATAAAGGGGTCGTAGATCCACTGGGCATTCCACGCATTTTTCCTAGATCCCACGGACAAGTCAACGTTGGGGCACATCAACTCTGCAATCGATCTTCTACTCGAATATGCGACAGCCATGGCGGGGCTCGACCACGTCGCGATGCCCTCCGCGCCGCCCCAAAACGGGCGCGTTTCGCCGCGCCGCCCCAAGACGGCCCAGAACGTCCACTCGGGCCGCGGGCAGCTGCGCGAAGTGCGTAGGACGCGAGGGGCCGTCGAGGCGCTCTTCTAGACCCACCGGCACCCTCCTCCTCCCCCCTCCTCAGCCTCCTCCTCCTCATCCTCCCCCGCATCCTCCTCCTCCTGTTCCTGCACCCCCTCCACCTCTTCCTCTTCCTCCATCTCCTCCTCCCCTCCTTCTCCTCCTCTTCCTCCTCCTCCTCCTCCTCCTCCTCCTCCCCCTCCTACTCCTCCTCCCCCTCCTCTTCCTCTTCTTCCTCCTCCTCCTCCCCTTCCTCCTCCTCCTCCTCCTTCTTCTCTTCCTCCTCCTCAACCTCCTCTCAAGCCGTGTGGGCACGAGCACCAAGTCCCTGCGTCCACGCACGCAGGGAAGGGTAATTGGCCCGTCCCTACCTTCCTCGAGGTGGCGCTGTGCTGCCCGCACGGTGGCAAAGGGGGACTCTCGATTTCTCTCTCATGGGCGGAAGAGGCAAATGCGGCACGGTCTCTGGCAAATGGCGTCGGTTGTGGACCAAGTGCCCGAGCTGCGAGACATGCGAATGAAATGACTTGTTAGTTCAGAGGAAGCAGCATTGTACGTGTGGCCAATGGCTCCAGCTTCACCAAGACGGCAAGTCCAAGAAGAAGAGTGGCACACAATGTGGTGACAATTCTCTTGCGTTATCCAGCGGTAGACAGTCTGCCTTTCCGAGTCAGGGACGCGAAACACCTGCAGTACCGTCGTAATAGCTCGAAACCTTAGAGGCGGCCGCTCGGATGACAGACGACATCACTTTGAAGGCAGCGCTGCAAGCTCAGGTCGAACGTTTGCGAGCTGAACTTCCAGCATCCAGTCAAACCAGCCCAGGCGATGCGGTCAAGAGGGCCGCAGGAGCAGTCAGGGACGCCACCCTGAAGCACGACCAGTCGACGTAGGCCCAACTGAAAGCTCGAACCAATCTTGCGCGGGCTGAAGACCGTGAGCGTGAGATGGCTTTGGCGCTGGCGCAGGCTGAACAGCAGCGGCGTTTAGCGGCCAAGGCACTTGCCACCAGCATGATGGGTATATGCACCGAGGATCGTGTCGCCAAGGAAGGGCTTTTCGAGCTCAACTTCGATGAGGCCTTTTTCTTGAACGTCGACGGCTTCGAGGGCATCACAGATGACGAAGCCAAGGAGCTTCGTCTCATCGAGAAGGAGCTGCGCGCAGTCAAGCGGCAAGGCGAGGCCACGGGCTCCGACGTGCAGAAGTGGCTCGAGAAGAAGCAGAACATTCCGAGGCAAATGCAAGCTCATCTCCTGAAGAAGCGCCGCGCGGAGGATGGCACCTCCGCGGCGCCCGCGACTGCGGCTGCTGCCCATCCGGCAGGGTCTCCCGGCGCAGCGCCGGCAGCGGGCGTCACAGCCGACTACGACTTGCGGGCCGAGGCGGCGCGCACCAGCGAGACCCGGGTCAGCACGTAATGCTGCAGCAGGCCACAGGGGCAGGTGCCCCGCCCGTCGCCCGACGACAAGCGGGCGGCCACGCGCCTCCTTCGGCGCTGCCGCAATCCGCGCGGAGGCGACGGCGGCCTGGGCCCGCCCGCGGGCACGGCCGTGGCGGCCATGGGCGGTTGGATCGCAGCCGGAGTCGGATTCTGCGGAGCTGGGACATGAGAAGGGCAGTGCTATGCGGTCATCCACGGCACGTCACGATCAAGTTCAAGCTCTACAGCATCCTCGTCGGCGAGGGCGTTCGGCGTCTGGCCAAAGCTCCCCGAGTACGGCAACAACTCCTCCTCCTGCAGTCACACCGGTTGGACCTCGAATCTCTCGTGACGAGCCGGGCGGGCGGCGGGTGGACAACGAAGGCAATGAGGGCAGTGATGGCGTTTTTACCCTGTTGACAATAGCATCACCCAGCTAGGGCCCCAGGCTTTCAGTTTTTTCCATCAGAATATTTCGCGCGTTCAGGCTCGGGGTGCCGTTGAGAACTACTGGCGAAGCCAGCATCCCCAAATGGACCAAATCGGCTTGCTCTATAGGAGTTCTCACTCAAACCCTACTAATTGGTCCGTTGCCCCCCGCCCCCCCAATTCCTATGCCCCCTCACATTCCTATGGCTATGCCTATGCCTCCCCCTTAACTCCAATGGCACCCCCTCTTGATTTACAATGGCACCCCCAGTTATTTCCAATGGCGAGTCCTATGAATCACTATGGAGCCCTATGAGTCGCTTGCCCTTGCTTGGTCTTGCGTGCCCTTGCTTGTTTGCTCTTGTGGCTTGCTCTCGCTCGCTTTCTCTTTCTTGCCCTTGCTTGCTTGCACTTGATCGCTGGCTCTTGCTTGCTTGATATTGCTCACTTGCGCTTGCTTGCTTCCGCTTGCTTGCTTGCGCTTGCTTGATGTTCCTCCTCCCGTCCTCCTCCCGTCCTGCTCCCGTCCTCCTCCCAACCTCCTCCTGTCATCCTATCTATTTGGAGTCAACGCTGGCTGAGATTAACCCTGCTAGGCCGTCGGGGAAATAATCACTCACGGCGCAGTCCGCTCGTGCGAACGAGGGAGAAGCGTTTTTCGTTGAGGGACATAGGCAGGCAATTTTGGCTGGCTCGGCTCAGTCCCTCCCCGACTTCGCTCTCCCCCCTTGCCACGCTCTGGACGGGTTCCTCCCTATCACTGTGCACATGCAGGGCTATTCTATTGTCCTGATTCTGTTCCGCGGTTTGCATTCCAAAGGTTTTACTGGGGACAATGCTAGGAATCTCACTGGGCTGGGAGCGTACGTCACCTCCTTGGCCCTCCCTTGGACCATCTTGGGCGATATCAAAATGGGCCCAAAGGAACTCCAAACAGCTAGGTTTCTAGAGCGCCGGGCTGCTGTGACAGTCACAGCTGACACAGAGACCACCTGCGTCACTGGCACTGGCAGCAGTCACATTGCTCACTTGGTCGTCGGCAATTCGGCGCGCACGTACTTGAGAGCAGTTGTTGTTAAGCTTGATGTGCCATGGGGCACGCATTGCGGACTCATCATGTCTCTCGTTGGATCGGGGCGTCAACTCATCACTCGTAGTTTGGCTGTCCCCTGCAGGTTTCCGCAAATCAAGCGTCCAAGCACCCTCCCTCAACCAGGCAGCCGTTCCAGTCAGTCTAAGTTAGAGCGGCAACAAACGCGCGAGAAGGCCATCCTTGCCTTCCGATCCGCATGCGACGCTTTTTTCTGTGACCCTCTAGGCCCCCAGCAGAGGGAAGGATGTGCAGAGGCTCCTCCCTCAGACGCACAGCAGCATGATGATCCTTTCGATTTAAGTCGCGACCTTTGGGACGCCGAGAATGAATTAGTCGACCCTGAGGATGATCACAGTGGGGCTCAGCAGAGTGAACAGTCGAATTCGAGTGCCCCAACCCCTTCAGATGTGGAACCCCTGCGGAGGCCGAACGAGCTGCACCCACTGCTGATAGTGTGTCCTTTTCTATCCCTGACTCCATATGGTGTTACCATTCGGCTCAAGTGTGATGTTATGCTCAAGCTCGTGATCACGTGGCGCAATTCACTCGGGACTCGCATGCGTCTGCCGTTGGAGGGCCGTCTATGTTGGAGATCAGTTGGGCTCTTTGCGACATGGACGCAGGCGGCAGAACGCAGTATTTCGGCACATCATTCGGCTAAGCCCTGTGATCATCACTTTCGTGGTCGTTCTCGCGTTTCAGGACCTGAGCTGCAGCAACAGCCAATCCAACAAACGCAACAGGATCGTGAGCTTCCGCCGTGCGACCACGTGGCTACCTGGTGGGCAAGAGTGCGTGTTGTTACCCACAGGCTTCTTCGGCATAGACAGCGGAACAATGGGGCCCACCAAATAGATGCTCTTATTCAAACTGGCAAGGATCTTGCGAGAGATGCCCCTGAGCAGGCCCAGCAGGTACTCCGACAGGCCCGTCAAGAGCCCACTTTCGAAGCTTGCGTTCATTATTTGGAGCGTCTGGGCAGTCTTGGGGGCGGCTTCTTGGATGAGATCGTCGAATGGGCCGACCGCGTATCCAGGCGAGCTCAGAGGCGCGCGCTTACGCAATCACTCCATCGGTGTCATGCCTGGATTGTCGACGACACCAAGAAGGCCAGATCTTTCGCAGCTCACGAGCAGAGCCCATAGCCAGCGACGAAGTGCACAATTGTGGGCAAGTGCTTTTCCATCCGAGAGATGTGATCGACGCCAAGGCCGAGAAATACCATTAGCTTTGGGCTAACCAGCCTGTTTCTCAGGACCACGTTTGGGATGTTTTCGGGAAAATCAAAGAGGCGGCTTCCACCGAGGATCTGCCTGATTTAACTATTCTGGACCTCCGCGAGGCCCTCGAGCAGATGCGACCTTCGGCTGGCCTTGGCTTAGATCAGTTCACCCCGCTCGACTTCGAGCGGCTGCCCGATATGGCGCTCCAATCTTTATGTGATTTGTACACTGCTTGTGAGCATGCGCTCACATGGCCATGGCAGCTGCCGGTGGCGCTTGGGAGGTCATTGGCGACGAAGTCGGGAGGGGACAGGGTGGTTGGTCTGATATGCCTTGTCTGCCGTGTTTGGCCGCTTGCCCCTGACAGCATTTCTAAGCAGCGGTCCCGGCAGACTACGCCAGCTTGGGATGCGGCTATATCGGGCAGTTCGGCTCTTCTGGAAGCCTTCCGTAGGATGCTGGATGCCGAGGTTTGCAAGCGTTTAGATGTTTCAGTCACGCAAGCTGTTTTAGACATCAAAAGATTGTACGACCCTATCCGATGGGACATCATGGTGAATACGGCATTGAGGTTAGGGTCCCAGCGGTCATTTTGGCATCAGAGTTGCAGCAATGTATGGCCCCCCGTATTTTGAGCCAGAACGGGGCCAGCAGCATCGCGTTCCGGCCAGCCAAATCGATCGTCCAGGGGCTTCGCAATGGCACTCGTTTCGCTCGATGTCTTACTTATTCTATGTTTGGAAAAGCTGTCCCAGGTCCCACTATCAGCTACTCGAAGGATCTGGATCGATGATTTGATGCTCCAGATTTGGGGGTCCACGAAATCAGTAATCAGGTCGACGGTCGATGTCATTCAGACTGTGTCCGACGAGATGCAGGCTTACAGCTCGCAACTTGCTGACAGGAATGTGGTTTTTTGAGCTGGGTGCACTCGGTCGCCGGGCAGATCGCTTCTCGCCTGACATGCAGCGGAGTCGAGACCACGGCGGTCCTTCAGGCTCCGCACCTGGGCATTGACCTGGGAGGAGGGGAGCGGGCGAGGAGGACCAGGCGGCAGAGGGCAGTTCAGGGGGGCGACTCAGCATCGCAGGCTTAAGGGCTACGCCAGAGCGGCACGGAGGTATTGGAGCACCAAGAAGATTGAGCCAGCGGGCTCACAAGCTGGTTCTAAGGATGGGATGGGAATCCATGGTGTTTGTGGGGAGCAGCTTCAGAGATTACAGCAGCGAGTGGGCGCGGTCTCGGGCTCTGGCAAGAGAGGCAAGTGCCTCGCGACTCTGTTGGACATCCGCACGTCTAAGCGTGGCACAAGCATCGCGCTCCCGACTACTTGCATTCGCACCTGGCTTGATTGTTGGATGCGTTGTCCTTCTTCTCACGCTGGAGTGTTCGCAGTTTGGCAAGCCGTTCGCAGGGATCTTGAAGCTTTACCTCCTAACAGAAGATCAAGGCATATCCGAGGCCCTTTGCCGGCCGTCATAACTCATTTATTGGGAGTCGGATGGGCTCCCGTTGCGCCGGCCGATTGGAGGGGGCCGATTGATCACGAGTTGTCTAGTGATTTGTTGTATCGTTTTCAGTGGGCGTTTCTTGCTGGGGACTCGGAGTCTGTTGATGAAGCTAAAGGTTTGCTCGAGGATTTCCAAGAGACTCTTGAGCTTCAGCAATGGGCAGCAGCCGAATCCCATTTCTGCGGGCCAAGTATTGCGGGAGGTGTAGATGGCCTCTCGCTTCGCGCGCTGGACGCTGGCGCGACAGATCGAGGGTGCCAAGCGCTGCGGGCAGCGCGCGGAGACTCTCGTCTGCATCGCCACGGGGGGGTGCTGGCTGCAGGACCGCAACTTTCAAGCGGGGTACGTCAGTTCGAACGCCTGCCCCAGATGCAAGCTCGAGGGAAGAGACGACATCCCTGAGACCCCTGAACATCGCCATTGGTTGTGCCCCAGCAATTCTTCCCATCCAGCCTTCGCTGAATCAAATGCCTTAGTTCCAAGAGCTCTGGCACAGGGACAAGCAGAGGCATGCTTCTGGCATCGGGGCTAATGCCAGCTGCATGGACGCAGGTCACCTCTCCGCCAGCAGGGGAAAGCTGGCGCTTCGCAGATCTTCTCACGGAGCAGCTGGAGGCAAGCACCCTGGGTAAGGGCGCGCCCGAGGCTCCTCGTTTTGTTTTTGGCGATGCTTCGGCTGGGAAGGAGGAAGGAGACGAGAGGCTTCGGAGAGTGGGGCTTGCAGCGCGTGCAGCTACATCGATCACGCCTTTTGTTCTTGGCTCCACTGTTTACGGACCCCTTGCAGATAGGATCAAGTTTTGCGAAGGAGACCCGGTTTATGTCACGGATAAAGAAGAGGTATCCAGGGGGTGGAGTTTCAGGAACTATGACCTCTCCTACGGTGAGCTCGGGAGTGTTTGAAGATCCATCGGCCAGCTGTTGAAGACTCGCATCGGTTCCGTGGTGGCGTTAAAGGCGGCCTGAAAATGTCAAAGTCCTTGACAGGTGCTCGCGCTTCCCCTACTGGATTGCTGCAGGTAGCTAGGCGGCTGATGTTATTGCAGGAAAGGCTTCGCGCCTCGCCAGGGCTCCTGAAGCTGAACTGTCAAAGATGGCGGAGGCCGAACACACAGCAAGTCTCGTCCGTCGCAGACTATTGAGACCCACCATGGCCGCTTTGGAAGCTTCCAGTCGCCTAAGGAGGATGGAAAAACTTGCAACAGCGAGCCCATGCGTGTTGTTTATGCTCCCCCGCCTCCCCCCCTGCTGTCACTGTTGCCCTTTTCACCAGTGTCCATCAATTGGACCAGGAAGGCTTGCAGTGCAAGAGGTGCAGGTGGTCAGCTACCGCCGCAGCCAGGACATCGTGGCTCATCTCTCCCTGCTCCATCTTGGAGGAGGTAGGTCATGCGCTCAGGCCTCCGCAGGGTTTCAAGGTCCATGTCGGGGTGGTTTTCGTCCACAGCTCTCACAAGATGATTGTTTCCCTGGACTCCAATGTCTGGATCTGCGGGTGTTGTGTTTTTTTCGGTGAACTCGTTTTGAGGGGCCTGGCGAAGCCATGTGATCCCATCCGCATTTCCAAGAACCGGCGTGAGTTCCTGGACCGTTTAAAACGAGGGGTTCGGCCCAAAGTTTTGGCCAGGGGCTAGTTTACATATGTGACTTCGTCACTGATCCCATTCTAATTTCCATTCCCATTCCTCCTCAACCTCCTCCTCCTCTTCCTGCTCCTCCTGCTCCTCCTGCTCCTCCTCCTCCTCCTCCTCATCCTCCCTCTCCTCCATTCTTTTCTCTTATAACTAACTTCTCCCTGTCGCACCCCGAAGCCAGTTGTTAGGGCGGGCTGGGCGTTTCGCCTGGAACTGCCTCACCACTTGTGACCCTGAATGACTACCTACCAGACCACCCCAACCCAACCCGAAGACCCGAATTTCGGGTTTGGGGGGGGGGTATGGGCTCCATGTGTGTTGTTTACGTTGTTCCCCGACCCCCCCCACTGGAAATGGAGGGTAAATTGAGGCCTTCGGGTGAGGTTGGGGTGGTTTGGTGAGTGGTGTGGCTATCGCCTTAGCGCCGCGCACATGCGCTTTCAACATTTGCAGCAGTTTCACTAAGGGCGGCCCGGTTTCAAAATGCGGCTCTCGCCTTAGCGCCGCGCACATTCGTTTTCAACCTTAGCAAAAGCTTCATGGATTAAGGGAGGCCCGTTTTCAAAATGCGGCTCTCGCCTGAACGCCGCGTGTACATTCGCTCAAACATTGCAAAAAACTCACGGATTGAGGGCGGCTCCTTTTTCATCTTGCCTTAGCGACGCGCGCATTCGCTTGTAACATGTATATGAATTTCACGGATTCCCACGATCAGCGTACAAGAAATGGTGTTTGGAACAGATTCAGGATTCTTCAAACGGTTGTCTTCCAACGAGGCAATTCCCTAAATGGATATGAACCGTTCTAGGGGCCTGTGAAGAGGGAATTTGGAGGGAGGATTCAATCCAACATCGTTGGTGACTCTTGCGTGTACACTGGTCCTCCTCCTCCTTCTCCTTCTCCTCCTCCTCCTCCTCCTCCTCCTCCTCCTCCTCCTCCTCCTCCTCCTCATCCCCCGTCCAGACGGACAGCAAGCCCTGCTTGCGATCCAGGGCGATCAATGATCTGATAGTGATATGATGGTGACCTCCTCCTCCCCCTCCTCCTCCCCCTCCTCCTCCTCCTCCTCCTCCTCCTCCTCCTCCTCCTCCTCCTCGAGGGGGGGGGTGCACGAGGGGGAGCTGCCCCAGGGCGCTGGAACACTGACCTGAAGTCGGCAATGCATCGCCCATAGACCGATACGCTCTCGACGGCGAGCACGTTGCCGGCCCGGCTGGGGCACCCAGGCCCCGATCGGCGATGAGTGGGCGATTCGGGGTCGACGCTCCCCCCACTGAGCCATTCCCTCGTTGCTCGGCTCTTTGGCAGCCATGCGGGACGGTCTGGGCACCCCCGGAATGCGCTCGGCGAGGCGCCGCTGCTGGAGAGCGCCCCGAAGCTGGAAAGCCGCGGGGAGCTGGCGAAAGCACCCGAGAACCGTAAACCTTGGAACTCCCCCCGCGAGCCCTCCGTTCTCGACCGTGGACCCCTTGTTCCCCGTTGCTCCTGGGCCATCTTCGGCGATCTTCGGCGCTCTTCGGGCGGTCTTCGGCGATCTTCGGCGGTCTTCGGGCGGTCTTCTGACGGGCTTCGGCGGCTTCCGGCGGTCTTTGGCGGCTCCCAACGGTCTTCGGCGCGAAAGCTGGGTGGTGGCGTTCCACAGAGGACTAGAAAAACTAACGAGCCAACTCCTCTCCCCGCTCCCCCTGCCCTCTGACAGCCGCCCGGTCTGCTTTTTCCATCCGCGGCCCCACCGTGTCCCGACCGCTGCTCCCGTGTCTCTGTCCGCGCCCCGCGGGCCTGCTGCCGACGCTCCCCGGAGCCCGAGGACCGGCCCCGGAGGCCGAGATCGAGGGAGCAGCGCCTGGGCCCGTCGTTGGCCCCGACCCCCCCCGCCCCTCGCTCGTTGAGGCCTCCGCGCGGGGCACGAGCAGACGGTGGCCGGGGATCGGGCCGCATCGCCGACGCATCGACGATACATCGACGATGCATGAGCGACGTCGGCGGCGCATCAGCGACGCCGGCATGGAGAGGATCGGGCTTCACATCGAGCCGCATCGCCGATGCATCGGCGATGCGGAGCGATCCTCCGACCCCACCTGCTTCGACCCCAGCTTGGGGGCCTACCGACGTCAGGATCTGTCAATAGCGTTGTCGACCCATTCCGGGGGCCGAATACCACCAGCCCTCTGGGCGTCGGTGGTTTAGAGAGTTTCCTCTTCCACCCCTCCTTCTTCCCTTTCGGGGAGGGGTTTACCCCTCCCCCTACCCCCTCCCCATGGACCTGGACAGGTTCCGAGAGGTGTCGGAGCGTCTCAAACGGCCTCGGCGAGGAAGCACAAATCATTGGTTTTACTGTAGTTTTGGCTCCATTTTGGCCTCCTGGGGGGGGGGGCGTAATGAAGGACCCCCCCTTCGTTGACCGATATCATCCATGGTGGTCCCAAGAGAGCCCCTAAAGCTTCCAAGAACGCCCCGACAAGGCCCCCAAAGGAGTCCAGACAGGCCCAAGAGGCGCCCAGGAGGCCCCAAGAGGCCCCAGGATGGCCCCAAGAGGCCCCAGGATGGCCCCAAGATAGCCAGATAGCCCCAAAAGACCCCCAAGAGGACCCCAAGCGGCCTTCCCGAAGCACCCAAGACGCCCAAGACTCCTCAGGACCGCCAAAAGACCCCCGAGACGTCCCAAGAGGCTTCAAAACAACCGCCCACGAGATATCCCAAGGGGCCCCGAGAGGCATTCAAGAGACCAAGGCATGAACGATTCTTGCCCCGGTGCCGGTGCCGGTGCCGGTGCCGGTGCCGGTGCCGGTGCCGGTGCCGGTGCCGGTGCCGGTGTCGGTGCCGGTGCCGGTGCCGGTGCCGGTGCTGGTGCCGGTGCCGGTGCCGGTGCTGGTGCTGGTGCCGGTGCTGGTGCCGGTGCCGGTGCCGGTGCGCCGGTGCCGGTGCCGGTGCCGGTGCCGGTGCCGGTGCCGGTGCCGGTGCCGGTGCCGGTGCCGGTGCCGGTGCGGGTGCGGGTGCGGGTGCGGGTGCCGGTGCCGGTGCCGGTGCCGGTGCCAGTGCCAGTCCCAGAGGATCCCGGGATCAAGATCCCCCGATCCCACCGGGATCAGATCCGGGATCAGATCCGGATCAGATCCGGGATCAGATCATGCTGAGCTTGATCCCGCAGATCCGGGATCAGATCCGGGATCAGCTCATGTAGGATCTGATCCCCGCCTGATCCGGGATCAAATTGTTTTTGTTATACACTATCATATTGGATGTAATTTGAACGTTGGTTTGGCTCGTTAGTCTCCCTCATGTCCTCCTAACTCCTCACCGTGAAAACGCATCGGCACATCGCCTGAGACATCCTCGCATTTGCCCAGACACACATATGAGGTTCCCAGGATGCGCGCGCGCGCCCAAGACAACCATAATGCTGCAGAACACACTTGGTGGAGAACCTGGGAGGCCCCGCGAAGCCATGAGACCATTGACACGTGCATTGTTTATGTTGTGCAGCACATTGGGACGCATCGCGTGCCAGGGAGGATGGATGGAGGAGGAGGAGGAGGAGGAGGAGGAGGAAAAGGAGGAAGAGGGGGAGGAGGAGGAGGAGGAGGCGTTGAGCCCTCGTCACCACCTCTCGATCTGGCCCCTAGACGGAAGGTAGACGTACATCACCTAGGCTTGTATGTATGCGAAGGCTGCTGTTGACGTTGCACGGTTGAGATGTTTTTTTTGTATCGGGTTGTTCGGGTGCAGTCGATCGACCACCACTCCAGTATACCGCAGTTGATGTTTGTCATATTACATCGTGATTCCATAGGGATTCCATCGGATATCTATCAGAATGACATCGGCATTCCTTCGCAATCCCATCGACCTTCCCTCGGAATTCCATCGAATTGCCATCGAGATTCCCTCGACAATCCATCGAAACTCCATCGAAACTCCATCGAAATTCCATCGAAATTCCATCGGACTTCCATCGGAATTCCATCGAAATTCCATCGAAACTCCATCGAAATTCCATCGAAATTCCATCGAAATTCCATCGGACTTCCATCGGAATTCCATCGAAATTCCATCGAAATTCCATCGACATTCCATCGGGATTCGGTCGGGCCGCTTCTCTCACGGGTGGGAGGTCACGACATATGAGCGAGTGTGATGCGGCACATGCGTTTCAGTGTGTCATTGTTCATATAGTAGTAATGCTTTCTATATGAGAATGTGGAGGTGGGGTGCGAGAGTGATCGGGATGTTGATGATGATGATCATGATCGTGATGATGATGACGATGATGATGATGATGGTGATGGTGATGATGATGATGATGATGAGGATGCGGATGATGATGATGCGGATGATGATGGTGATGATGATGATGATGGTGATGCTGATGATGATGATGATGCTGATGATGATGATGCTGTTGCTGCTGATGATGATGATGATGAATCGACGGAGGAAACCGATGGGGGGAGGATGATGATGCCCTGGCTCGAGCGCAAAAAGCTCTCAAGCACGTATGCTTGGCTGGTACTGGCTTGATGGCAGCCTGGCGCTCTAGCTGACGCCTCATCATTGCGCAACCGTCTTCGAGGACTCGCGCGTCGCAGACGGCGGGAAGCAGTCCTCGAACTTGGACGGCAGCTCACCACCCCTGGCGAGCTGGTCAGCTGCGAGCTTCAGGCCGAAGTTGATCCACTTAGTGTCGTCATGCGGCACCCAGCCGTAGTAGACCCACGTCTCTGGATCGTCGGCCTTCCACTCAGGCTTCTTCCACTTGACGTCACGAGCGTCGACTGGCGTGTTCTCCCTGCTCTTCCTCTGCTGGTGCTCGGCCAAGATCTCGAAGCCCTGCTCGATCCACTTAGTCTCGTCTTTCGCGACCCAGCCGTAGTAGACCCACGTGGTAGGATCGTCCGCCTTCCATTCTGGGATCTCCAACGCAGGCGGCTTGAGCTTCGGCTCGTCGACCTGGCGCTCGGGGTAGTCCTTCGTCATCGGATCCACCGTCGGGTTCGTCCTGTACTTCATTTGCAAGAACCCCTTGATCTTGGACATGTCCTCGGCGACGGTGTCGAACATCTTCAGCGAGTCTTTGAGCATCATGATGCTCTCTCCCTGCGCCATGCTGCCAAGTGAGCAGTCGGGGGCGTCGGGGTCGGTCGGGCATGGGGGGCGAGTAGATGCAGCATTCAACCGCACGATGCCCATCATGATCTTGCGCCTCTGGTCATCCACCCGCTCGAGTTGATCGGCGAGCGTCTGGATCACGCCCGAGAGGATCTGCGCATTCGTGCGCATGGTTTCATTGGACGTGGTCAACGCGTACTTGACGGAACCGACTTCTTGATCCTCGGCATCGCCCCTGTAGATAGGCAGCCCCGTTGTCGGAGATGTCGGCATCATATTGCCAACTCGCTGGTGGATCGGTCGAAGCCAGAAGTCGCTGTCGAGTTTGATCCAAGATGCTACGGATTCGTGCATCCGAGTCGGGGCTCGAGCGGCCATTCGAAGCCGCGTGACACGTTGTTACCACCGCTAGTAGTCGAGGCGTGACCACAGGACGAGTCGAGCGTCGAATCCACGCCCGGGGTGCCACCCCACGGAGGACATGATGAGGATTATGAGGGCGAGGATGGGGAGGAGGAGCACACGCCCACGAGGCGGAGAAGGATAATGCGGAATACGAGGGAGACGGGACGGCCAGATATGGAGCGAACGGGAGAGAGATATGCATATAAAGATAGATATAGAGGGCGAGAACCATTGAAATATATAGGCCCCATACAATTCGATCAGCAAGGGCCCACAGGGCCCCCGTGGCCGCAGCCACACTGCACAGCCACATGTTAACAGTTGAGGCCAGCCTATGGTGTATTATGCATATGGTGATGATGAAACTGATGATGTAACTGATGTTATTGATGCGATCGTGGATGTCTCGGCCCATCGACCGCCCACGCATGCCTGTAGAGCGGGCCACGCACAGTCGTGGCTTATCGTTCGGTCTGAACCTGTCG
Organism: Prorocentrum cordatum; assembly: GCA_963575745.1. Lineage (NCBI taxonomy): Eukaryota > Dinophyceae > Prorocentrales > Prorocentraceae > Prorocentrum > Prorocentrum cordatum. The sequence goes on from CAUYUJ010007003.1 coordinate 162,613, forward strand.
CTAGCCGTCCCGTCCGTCATCCTCTTCCGCATCCCAATCGCCCACTCCACCCCGTTCCCGCATCGTGGCCTGGTCAGCCCATGTCAGATTGCGCACGAACGGTGCAACACAGCAGGGCAGCGTCCAGGGCTGCTCACATAAGTACAAGTCCTCAGTTGTTGTTACCTTGTCCCTCATCCTTTCCCTCCTCCTTACATCCGCCCGCCTCGTCCTCCTCCCCACCCCCCTCATCATCATCATCATCATCATCCTCATCATCAGCATCATCAGCATCATCAGCATCATCGCCATCGACCGTATCCTCATCATCATCCACTTTCTCTAGTCCGTGGTACGTGTGGTGTATTGTAGGGGTGGTGTTTCTCATGTAGGATGTATTCCGCAAATTCAGTCACCGTTGGCTGTAACCGATCGGCAAGCTTCGCCGACACACTCGGCTGGCAGAGCCCGCGCGTCATTAGCGCGCGGGCGCGATGCTGCATGGCACCAGTATGGCGTGCATACACACGTATGCGTGCATATGTATATGTATATACATATATACATGTATATGCACACGCATGTGTATATCCATATATATATATATACACACAGAAAGATATGGTTACACCTGCACATGTGTAGATATAGCAGTATACGAATAGATGTGTGTATACTGATCGTATGTCAACGTGTACAATGATATGTGCATAACCATCACGTGCGCTCACTTAATTCACCGCTGTGGCGCAACTACTGTCAAGATTTGCGACAGAGTCGAGCTCACTTCATCGAGTGATTGAGACTAACTAGCTAGTCCGAGAGGATGTGCACAATCATCCTTGCAGCTGCATCTGCGAACTCTTCAGTGTAAGCTGCGGACGAGGACAGACGAGCGTGGACGCCGTTATACCACTTCCTGTTCTTCCCTGCCTGCTTGGTCAGGGGAGAAGCGGCGGCGCCCATCTGGCTCCGAGCTTCGCTCGCAGACTTAACGAGAAAATCTAGCATATGGGACGGCTTGATGGTGGTCAGCAATGCAAGCCCTTTGAGCGACGTCCACCCAAAGGCACCGCCATACGTAACAAACCGAACAGCATCACACGCATTGGCGCGACCCACAAGCACAGGATACTGGAAGAGTCTGCTGCCGTGTGGGTTCCCGATCAAAAAAACCCTGCGCTCATATGCATATCCCATGAGTGCCTGCACTAGGTTGGCGACAACATTTGCATCGCGCACGTCGTGGCGCGACACGTTGCCCTCGTACGAATTCTCGCGCGTGCGCTGCATGTGGCGTGCAGCCAAAAATCTGCACCACGTGCTGCACTGGGGGGCAAACCATGCAACGCCTCCGCTCATCACACGTGCGATCAGCACCCCAGCGTACACGAAGCCTGTCAACGTGAGAATGTTCTCAGATGAGCAGTTCACCTTATCGAAGCTCGCGCCACGCAGCCCATAGTACATGCATCGGTGAGTGAGCCTGCCCCTCCCTGAAAATATCTCGACAAAGTGAAACGTGCGTTCGAAATCCCCGTCCGCTGCAATCGCCTTGATGATGGCAATACCTTCCTGAATGGCAGCGGCGCTGTGCACGGGATCTGTGAGGTCGGACGTTGGCACAGTCCTGACCGCCTCGACGAGATCCACGACGGGCTGCGGCACACTCGCACTGCAAAGCGCAATCGACATAACCAGGACCAGCACAGCGAGACTCACCATGGTGTCGTATTACTCAGCTGAGTCTCGGATAACTCCAAAAATGAAGCTGTCGAGCCCTAAACCACCGATAAGGTTAAACGCTGCAAACACCCGTTCGTCCATCCTCCGCCTGCGCGCCCATTGGGTGACCCTGCGCAAAACTATGTTAAGGGCCTCGTCTTTGAACACGTTGTATTCCAAAGGCGACCCGTGACATTGAATCCTGGGGTGCTTATATAATAGGATGGACACGCTCGTCCTGTACCCGCCATACCCCCTGATGTGTTGCTGCCTTCCTGAATTACCACCTCGATCCGTCCACCGCTGCACCCGATATGCCTCCAGTCGTCCGCACCCCCTCTCCTCTAGGCCAGTGGGGGTTCCACCAGATCGTACACCTACATGCCCCTGCAACCTAACCCCGCCCCATATCGCCCGACTGCCCGTGACGCGACGTCACATGACCGCTGCCCACACATCCCCCATCCAACAAAAACAAAGACGGGTCCTGTGTGACATGTGCATGTAGTAGTGCAGTTTAGGTACGTCTCCAATACGTGATCGTTGCATGGCACACGCCGCGTCGACCGTACAGTCCATGAGCTTCTGTATGGCCGAAGCAGGGATGTCGAAAGGGTCATGGATCTCGTGCAGTGTATCCCTGAACAACATGAGGTTCTTGCCAACCAACAGCAAATCTTGAGCGTGATGTGTGAGGTTGTGTTTCAACAGCTGCGCGCGGGCGAAGCGCACCAGCAAGCCAGTCTCTGCAGCTTTTGTTTTCATCATTGCGCCTGGGTGCTGGCGGTCGGGCGTCGGGCCCGCGTCGCCAATGGGCCCGAGCATTTTCAACGTCAGATCTTGCAGCCGTCGGCCAGCGCTTATGTGTTCATCGTCCTGCCATTTAATCATCTCGCCACGCAAGCGTTTACAGCGCGCGTCGTATAGAGTGTCTTTGGGTCCAGTGACGCCCCATGGGTTCTCGAGCATGATCCTCCACAAAACCGCACTTACGTACCTCGACATCGGGCCGAAATACAACCCGTGCAGCGTATCCAGTGCAATTGTTCGTTGCGGTGACGTGCCCAGTGTACGATCGAATATCGGGTTGACGTGGGCGACGCGGTCCAACAGCCTGCCTTTGTTGTCGAAGTTGCTCCGCATGAACGACACGTGGAGCGGAAGGGGGTCGGTTTCCAGTTTAGCAACGTCCAACAAATAGTGTGCAGGTGCATCGAGCGGGGCCCATGGCTCGATCCTATCCTTGGCGCGCAAACCAAACCTCGGCACGGCGCGCGACAATGCTCGCCCCCGCCCTTTATTGCCCTTGATGTAAGTCGGAACGCCAACTTGCAATAAATGGTGCCGATCGATTTCAGTTTCCAATGTAATGACCGTCTGCAACCGATCGCAATCTGCACGATAGTGCCATTCGCCCAATTCAGCCCACGGTAGTCCTATGGTCGAGCATTCACATAACCGCGTATACATAGTGCTTTTGGTTGCGTCACAGAATAGGCATGGCGCCCAATAGCTTGACACCGATGGTAACCCCAATGATTTCCATTCATGCATGTCTCCTGTGCGTGGATGTAAAAGTGCGTGCGTGCTTGACCCTGTCATACTGCACCCCATCGTCATGACCGCCCCCCCCCTGTGCCGCCCTTCCCGCCCTCTCCCCGCCACGACAGACGAAGGGGTACAGCACCCAATTAATATGACGAGCCCAGGGTCCTGTAATCCAAATCAGCACAGCTTTGAACCCCAAGCTTCGTCCCAAGACCGCACTGCCATAAGGATCATCTGGAGCTCGGGGGGACCCATCATAGTGGTAGTTCAAACGAACCCCCCGTACGAGACTGAGAAGTCCGTGCGCCACGTGTTGCCACAGAGGGGCGAGACTGCACCACCCCCTACAACCGCATCTGCAGAGGTCCTGGCTTCTGACAGCAGCGAGAAGATGCCTTTTCTTAGTGACTGCAGTTCGGATCCAAATCCCCAATACTGAATCTGACCGGCCTGCGAGGTTCGACGAGAAACTCACGCCATCCAAAAACAACGCCAGCGGGATTGGCGGCGGCTCGCCCGATGCCTGGGTGGAGATCTGACTTATTAGTGACCACCTCAAACATACATGCATACACCGTCTGTACTTACATACATGCATACGTACATGCATACATACGTACATACATGCATACGTGCATACAGACAAATGTACATACGTACATACACACAGTAAAACAGCACGTACATTGCAACAATTACATGCGTACACACATGTAGGCGGGTGGGAGGATTACGTGTTTACGTGTCCAGTGCACCTTCGATTCCACTACTGCTGGGTGGCTGTGGTAGGCAGGAGGCCAGCTGGACCCAGCAACCCGTTCTAGAAGAGATGGATCCTCACGCACCTGTCACGCACGCTCTACATGATTGCACGACCAGGGGGGGGGAGGTTGAACACCAGGAATTACACCCCAGACAACAACCATATTAGACATCCACAGGATTTGCTACACTACATACGGGGTAAAAGTGGTATATGCCCAAAACCACATGCTGGCATGCCAATCAATAGAGCGTGCATGTGGTGCTCAGTCACACGTTAAAACCCGTGCGCACCTCGCGTGCGATGGCTTCCTGCGCTGGCGACACGAAAATCATGCGCTCGCTGCGCACCGCCTCCTTGCGATTCACACATGGTATCCTGACGCTCTCTAGGTGGTGCGACTTCGGCAGCACCAAGTCCAGATGTTTCTGGCACTGACCAGACGGGCGGCCAGGACGGACAGCGCACAGACCGAAATCTCCACCAGGGGTGCCCGCGTCGTGCGCAAAGGAGCATAGAATAGCAAAGTCTGCCGCTGACAGCTTTTGCAACGCATACATACAGAGCAAATGATTCAGAAGAGACGCCCCCGCTGCTCGTGCGTCCTGATGTCCCCTCTCGATCTGCACACGCGTCGCCCTCGAAGTCGTGCGACGCCGCTTCGGCGACATGCCCCCCCCCCCCCCCCCTCGCATGTGTGACTACAGAGGCTGACGCAATGGCATGAGCCTGAAATGCATGATAGCCACGACGGATCAAGCTGCAATACCGAGCGATACGCGGATCAGGCTAGACAGATATACCGCATATGGGATAGATGGACATTCTGTCACAGACACGAAGGGCCAGCACTTGATACACAACGCGTGCCCTCGAAACAAATCAGGCCACATAGTTACACAGGCATCAAATCGCAGCGCGTGGCCAGCGAAACGATCGGCAAACGCTCAGCTGGTCTGGCGGCTGAGACCCTGCTGGCAGCTGGCTGACTGCGTGCGTTGTGTTTCCATGATGCTCACGTGCAAAACCTATCACGAATCATGAAAGTATGCTTGGAAGGGCCATGCGCAAGCAGATTTCTTGCAAAATCAGTGTCGCGTGGGCTCCACCAGATTCCATCGAATCCCATCGAAATTCCATCGAAATTCCATCGCACATGTTCGCACAACTTCCATCGGATTCCATCGGATTCCACCGGTTTTCGCCTGATACATTCTGTAGAAATGAATTCCATCGAATTCCATCGAAATTCCATCGGTCGAATTCCATCGAATTCCATCGGTTTTCCATCGATTTTCCATCGCAGTCGGTCGTGACAATTCATCGCACACAGAAGCCCTCGCGACTGAAAAATCGTCAGTCGCAGTGCACAGCTGCCAACTTTGGCAGTAAAAGTCACTGAGCAGCCTGAAAACTTACTGCCGCTGCTTAGAAATGATCTCCCATCAGCTGGCCGATCGGCTCGGGCTGTGGAAGACTGCCGCTGCTGGCAGCCGCCTCGGCAGCTCGGGTAGCTGGCGGGCTCGTGGCAGGCGTGCCAGCGTTCTTGTTCTTGTCGGGCGCGGGTTTGGTGGTGTCCTTATCTGGCTGGGTGTCGCTCACGTCGGGCTGGGTCATCACCGTGGCCTTGGAGGCCGCTGGGCGCTTCATCAGCTGCGTGGCCTCGACGGCCGCTGGGCGTTTCATCCTGCAGACCATGACCTTGGGCTTGGGATGTGGTTTGCTCCGCCGCCCAGCTGCCTCGCGTGCATCCGTGATCTCGCCCTCGGACTCCTCGTTATCCTCGTTCTCCTCGTTCTCCTCGTCATCATTCTTCTCGGGGTCGCTGGACTCGATGGGATCATCCACTCGGTCATCTTCCTCTTCTCCTTCGCGATCGCCATCATCGCCATCATCAACCGGCTGTTTCGATGGTTTCTTCTGGGCAGAGGATGGCTTTTTCATCGCAGATGTAGAATCACCGTCATGTGCATGTTTTTTCATGTACTCAGCTTTAGCTCGTTTCATGCCGTCTGGGTCGGTCGCCCCCGCTGCGAGCTTCTGCGCTTGCCTCACGACGAACTTTTTTGCATCATCGACCGCTTCACTGGACAAGCCATGCGTTTTCAGCTCGAGCTTCTGAGACTTGCTGCCGTCGTCGATCTGCCAAATGATGAAGCTGTGCTTACCTACCCGCATGTTGTCTTTCACGACGACGCCCCCATTTTTACTGGACCAATGCACATCAAGCGATCCTGTCTGTTTGTAGTCACCTTTCGCCTGTCTGTAGCTCGCAACAGTGACGCCAGGAACTGTCCACTTACATCCATCCGACCACACTGCCGCGATGCGGTCGGCCGCCTCGTCCTCAACAACTCGAACGCACGGGTCCTGCACGGACGTGCCGTTCGTGTCCATGCGAATGGCGACCTGGTGCAGACGAGTATTTACAAGTCACCATCATCACCAGTCATCATCAATCATCATTCGCATCTCTCCCCGTCCTCCCCTCTCACCATCGCCCGTCGCCTTTCCCCACTCACCCTCGTCACCCCTGTCCTCCTCCCGCCGCGGTGATCTCACATCGCATTACCTTTTATCCGCATCGGCCCCATCGTCATCATCACCAGCATCATCATCATCATCACCATCATCATCAGCAGCAGCAGCATCATCACCATCATCATCTTCAGCATCATCAGCAGCAACATCATCATCACACTCACCATCATCATTTTACACCATCATCACCATCACCACCATCTCTACCATCCGTGTCCTCATCTTCCTCATCCTCTCCAGGGCAACGGCCCCGCCGCGGATCCCCGACCAGACTCTCGGGGTCCCACTTGAAGGCGTAGTCCTGGCGCGCAGCGGGGTGGGGGGCGGCGCGGGCGGGCTCATGCATCCTCGGATCCTGCTACTGCAACCGTCGTCGCCCTCGTACTCGTGAGCATCCTCGCGTTTCTCATCTCATCACCCTCACCGCCTACATCGCCCTCCTCCTCGTCGGTGCCGCCCATCGTCCCGTCCTCGTCGAATCTGCCGACCGACAGGGCGACCGACCGAGGAGGTTAGCGGAAGGGGGGTGAGGGGGATGACGAGTTGGGGGATGATGATGATGCGGATGACGACGGGGGTGATGAGAAGGACGATCAACAGGGTAACGATTAGGATGATGAGGATGCGGAGGAGGATGAGGACGTTGCTGGGCCCAGCTATCCCGCGCGTACGTCGGGACCTTTCGAACACGTGTACCGCGCCCCATCGATCAGCACGGATCTGCTGATGATCTGAAAAGGCAGCGAGTGCACCCTACGCGAACGGATCGCGCGCACTCGCTGCGTGTGCCTATGCAGGGACTGCGGCGTGCGCACGTGCCCAGCAGCGAGTAGGGGGGTCGAGGTCGGCGTCGCGACGCCGTCGTCGTAGTATTCTGACATCGTCGTATATGCGTCGAGGAGAGGGGGTCTGGGCGAGCGCGTCTAGCTACGGCTCGCGCCGCGGACGCGACAGGTGCGTCTGCTTGATATATTTGCACTCTGCGCGCACCGTCTGCACAGCCGCAGCGATCACCTCGACGAACTCGTTGCCGTCATTCACGAACTCGTCGTCGCCAAGCTCGTCGCGCAAGCTGCGGGCGCCCCCGTTCATGAAGAACTTCGTGCCGAACGGCGTCCCCCACGCCTGCCTGAGCACGTGGACGGCCTTGTCGAGCGAGCCTTTGAAGTCGTCTGATTTGGCCCACGCCCAGTCCACCTTCGTGTCGATGTTGCTGATCAGCATGGCCACGTCGGAGTTCACCTCGGAACAGGGGTGCTTCTGCTTTTTGAGCTCCGCGATCAGCTTCGTGGGGTCGTGGATCGCGGAGCCCTGCGCCGCGGCCGCCTTGGCCTTCGCCTTCGCCTTGGCATTGGGCTTCGTCTTCCCCTTGGCCAAGGGAGTCTGCGAGCCCGCGGCCGCCGACGTCTCGCCTGCGCGCTCGGCGATGGCTCGGGGCGGAGGAGGAGGAGGAGGAGGAGGAGGAGGAGGAGCTGGAGCCGGGGACGGAAGAGGAGGAGGGGGAGGAGGAGGAGGAGGAGGAGGAGGAGGAGGGACGAGGGCGAGGGCGAGGTGGGCGGGGAGGACGACGACGAATATCAGGGGGATACGATGAGGAACGGGGCGATGACGCGGAGGGGGGCGGGGGGAGGAGGATCGGCTGAGGATGAGCGCGATGAGGAAGACGGGATGAGGAGGGGGATGGGGAGGGCGGGGATTCAGAGGAGGAGGAGGAAGCGGAAGTTGGGGATGCGGAGGTCGATCAGGGTGAGCAGCCTCCGCCATCGGGCTGCTTCGCCTCCTCGAGCATCCACTGCTCGTGCTTCATCCACGCGCGCTCGAACTGCTCGTTCGACCCTGTCACCACGTAGAGGAACTTCACCCGCTTCGTCCACGTGCACCACTTGACGAATCCGTCGCCGACCTGCAGGGCCATCATCGCGTAGTTCAGCGCCGCCTGCATGCCCGCCTCGCCCCCCCCCCCCCTTCCAAGTGCGCAATCCGCTGGAGGGGGAGGTATGTGCCCACCGACGTGTCCGTCTTCGTCAGCTTGGTGACCTGCTCGCGGGTCTTCTGGAACTTCTCATACTCGCCCTTGCCCCACTCCGCGCGGAAGGCCGCCTGCGGGCGCGCTGGACAATTCATCCTCATCAGCATCGTCATCCTATTCCTCCTCATCCGCATCCACCACATCCCACCTTCGTCATATGCATTATATTCCTCATCCTTCTCATCCTCATCATCATCATCATCACCATCATCATCCTCCTCATCATCAGCATCACCATCATCAGCAGCATCAGCATCATCCTTCTCGTCCTCCCCCTCTCATGCCCATCGTGAGTTGCTTCGACGTCTCATGAGGTCCTCCTCCTCATCCTCCTCCGCCTCCTCCTCCTCCTCCTCCTCCCCCTCGTTTTCCTTATCCTCCTCCCCCTCTTCTCCTCCTCCTCCCCCCTCATCCTCCTCCTCCTCCTCCTCCTCCTCCTCCTCCTCCTCCTCCCCCTCCTCCTCCTCCTCCTCATCATCATCATCATCATCAGCATCATCATCATCATCCTCCCCATTGCCTTGGCGGTGTTGCCCTTGCACTTGGCGTAGTCGGCCTTGAGGCCTGGGACGGACTCCAAGGCGCGCTGCCACTTGGACGCGATGGGGTTCCCGGCGCGGCCGTCGAGCCCGAACTCGAACGCGTTGCTCTTGAGCCTCTCCATGTACGCGACGGCCTCGTCGGACATGGCATCGTCCAGCTCATTGCCAGTCCTATGCCTCAGCTCGCTCTCGTGGACTCTGCTCACTGCTTTGGCCGCCGCGTCGATGTCGAAGTTCGCCGCCTCCAGGACCTGCGCCGCCGTGTTGTCCAAGAAGTTGCGCATGCGGATCCCGCCCTCGTTGTCCTCCTTCCACTCCGTGTTCAGCTGCAGGACGGCGTTGCGGAGCTTGACCTCGGCCCTCTGCATGGCCGCGTCTTGCATGACCATGCGGTCGGCCGCCTTGGACTCATCGAGCTGGGTGTTCGCGTCCGTCGCTGGCGTGTGCTGGCTCGAGGCTGGCCGCGGCGCCGCTGCTCGATGCGTCGTCGTTACGTTTGCTCCAGCGGCGCTGCTTCTTGGAAGCTGGTGGCGCCGCCAGTGCCCGCGGCTCCTTCTGGCTGGACTTGTCCGCCTGCTCCTTCTCGCGGGCCAGCGGTGTGTTGTCTGGGGCGAACGGCGAGCAGCCGTCCATCGCTGTGGGCTGCCGATCTGGCAGCATGGTGTCAGGGCAGTCGATCTCCTCCTCGACGCGCCGCGGGTACTTCTGTGTGGCCTGCGCGGCCTCTGCCAGTGGCATGTCGTCGTCGCTGATGCTGTCGACCTGCTGGCAGCGGATGGCGCCCCCGAGCGCCATGCTCAACTTGCGGTTGAACGACGGGGGCACGACCGCCTGCCGTGGAGGGGGAGGAGGAATCTGATTAAGGGCGGGTGAGTAGGATGGTTGCGCATGCGGAGGATGAGCGGGCGAGGATCGATCTTCGCCAGCCCCTCGTGGGCACGCGCGCGGATGAGTCCGCTGCGACCGACGAGGAGTTGACGAAGATCGATCCCCCCCCCCCCCCCGCTCATCATCCGCATTCCCCCCACCTACTCATCCGCCATCTGTCATCGTTCTCCTCCTCCACCTCGTCCTCATCCTCGTCATCACCAGCTTCATCATCCTCCTCCGTGCCTCCAGGTTAGCACTACAGAGGAGGCGGATGAGGAGGAGGAGGAGGAAGGGAAGGGAAGGAGGATGAGGAAGATGAGGAGGAGGAGGAGGAAGCTGTGAATGAGGATGATGAGGAACGGTGGGGGAGGGGGAACATGAGGACGAACGTGAGGAGGGGGGCGGATGCCTCCATCGCGTTCGTATTCGCGAACTCTGCGACCTCGCGCTGGGTCGCGGCACACGTCGTGTCGCCGTCGATGGACGTGGCTGACTCGCGCGCTCCACTGCGCGCCAGAGTGGCGTGGCCTGCCAATCCTTGGGCACCAGCGTGAATCGCTGCATGTGCCGAGCCACACGCAGCTGCGGAGGACAACGATGAGGATGGGGGATGAGTAGAGGGAGGAGGAGGAGGAGGAGTGACGATCATTCGCCAGACATGTTCGGAGAACATGTCGCACGCCACACAAGATGTTTTCGGAACATTCTTCGCAAAGAGGGCGACGATGAGACGAGGATGAGGAGGAGGAGGACGAGGAGGAATAAACATGTGATGATGAGGGTGACGAGGAGGACGAGGATGACGACAACGATGAGGAAAATGAAACATATGAGGATGAGGATTATGCGACGACGGGGGGTGGTGGAATATGGGATTGCGAAAAGGTAGGGATGAGGGCGATGAGAAGATGAGGGGGGGGGGGGGGGGACGATGCGATGCGAACGTCGTCGTCGAGCCCGCCGCCGATGCTGCTCCTCACAGTCGTCCTCCTCGTCCTACGTCTCGTCCTCATTCCCCCCTCCTACTATGTCTGTTCTGCCTCCCCTCCTCATCATCATCGCCTCGCTCCTACCCCTGCTCACCTGCCTCGCCATCCTCATCGCTCCTCCTTATCCTCGCTCCTCCTCCTCGTCTTCCTCCTCCTCCTCCTCCTGCTCACCCCTCCCCGTCTTGCTCCTCTGTCCTCTCCTCGTCGCTCTGTCTCCGTGTCCTTACCATTCCCCCCATCCCCATCATCACCCTCATCCGTTGCATCCTCCTCATCCTCTATCCTCATCATGCCCGGCGACTGCAGTCCTTAGCAGCTCGACCTTGTTTGGGCGTCACCGTCTTCTTGGGCGTGACGGTGGAGTCCTTCGGGGCGGCCATCGGAATTCCATCGGAATTCCATCGGAATTCCATCGGATTCCATCGGAATTCCATCGGAATTCCATCGGAATTCCATCGAATTCCATCGGAATTCCATCGAAATTCCATCGGAATTCCATCGGAAGTCCATGGAACTTCCATTGGAATCCCAATGTAATTCCATCGGGATTCCATATGGATCCGATGAGGATGTAGACGTGTATATTATTATGACGATGATGATGATGATGATGATGGTGGTGATGATGCTGATGATGATGATGACGATGATGATGATGATGATGATGATGATGATGATGATGGCGGTGATGGTGATGGTGATGATGCTGATGCTGCTGATGATGATGATGACGAGGTTGCTGATGATGATGCCGCTGCTGACGATGTTGAATATGATGCTGAAGCTGATGATGATGATGCTGATGATAATGGTGATGGTGATGATGATGATGATGATGATGCTGATGATGATGCTGATGCTGATGCTGATGCTGATGCTGATGAGGATGATGATGATGATGATGATGATGATGATGATGATGATGATGATGGTGATGAGGAGGAGGAGGGGGAGGAGAAGAAGGAGGAAGAGGAGGTGAATGCGGACGGGAGGGATGAGGACGAGAACGAACATGCGATGATAACGACGATGATGGTGATGATTGAGGAGGATGAGGAGGATGAGGAGGAGGAGGAGGAGGAGGTGGAGGAGGGGGAGGAGGATTAGGAGGAGGAGGAGGATTAGGAGGAGGAGGAGGAGGAAGAGGAGGAGGAGGAGGAGGAGGAGGAGGGTGAGGATAGGCAAGTGAGGGGCCCTCCCGTCGGTCCTGGGCGACCCTGCCGTCGACGAAGGGCGCCAGCCATCCTCGGGGCGAGCGGGGGGGGGGGAGGGAGCTAGGAGCTAGGAGCTAGGATGAGGTGGTGGAGGCGATGGAGGGCGAACGGAAAGATGAGGAGAGGGAGGATGAGGACGAGGAGTGTGCGTGTGAGCGTGTTTTAGCACCAGTCCTGGAGGTGCATTCTTCTGGCGGCCCATCGCCTCACGCTTCTTGAGCTTCAGCGGGGACTGGCTGACGTCGCGCATCATGGCTCGAATCATCGAGCTCGTCTCTGCAGCCCACGACGTCGCCTCCTTGCACAGGTGCCACTGCTTCTCGTTGGCCCTGGCGTGCTTGACCAGCAGCTTCTCCAGCAGCTGGTAGTCCACCGTCTCGCCAGCCACCTCCCGTAACTTCATGATGAAGTCGGCGTGCTTGTTCACCTGCCCCGAGTCCAGCTTGCCGCTGAGCGCGATCCGATAATTGAGGTCGGTCACGGGGCTGAGGACGAACGTCTCGATGACCTGCAAGACATCGCGCTCCAGCTGGCTGGGCCGCGGACTCGCCATATGGCGAGCTGCACGTGAGCTCGAATCCGAGCTCGAGCCAAAATGGCTATATGGAGGAGGGGGGCGAGGAGTAGGATAGTGGATCGTGGCCTCGTCTAACGCATCCTCACAATGACATTGGTGGTCTCTTAGCTAGCGCTTCGCCTGAGACATCCTCGCAACCTGCTCTGCAATCCAAGCAACCAAACATGTAAACCACCTGAGACATCCCTGCAATCTGGGCGCGAACGTGCGGTTTTTCTCGTTAACACTACCCTTGTTCGTGTCCTCCTCCTCCTCCTCCTCCTCCTCCTCCTCCTCATCCTCCTCCTCCTCCTCCCCCTAGCCACTAGCTTTGCCTTTTTAACATATTATTATCAACATTATGTTTTCCGATCGCGGTCATTATAAATCCAACATGATCCCAGAGATCTGCCTGATCCCATGATCCCCGCTTGATCCCCTGATCCGGGATCAAGACCATCGGGGATCAGATCCGGGATCAGATCCGGATCAGATCCGGGATCAGATCGTTGTAAACATGATCTCACAGATCCGGGATCAGATCCGGGATCAGAAATCATCCGGGATCAGGGGATCATGATCCCCGGATCCTCTGGGGTGCCGGTGCCGGTGCCGGTGCCGGTGCCGGTGCTGGTGCCGGTGCCGGTGCTGGTGGCCGGTGCCGGTGGCCCGGCCGGTGCTGGTGCCAGTGCCGGTGCCGGTGCCGGTGCCGGTGCTGGTGCCGGTGGCCGGTGCTGGTGCGGGCTCTTGTTTTCCCAGAACATCCTCTCTTGCTCCCTCCCGCCTCCCGCCTCCCAGCATTGCCACTCCCGCCCCTCCAGGGAAGCCCCGCCTGAGCGAGGAGGGTAACGGAAACCCATACTATTTACATGGTTTCGTGCCCTTCCCACCTCTCCAGGGAGGCCCCGCCTGAGCGAGGAGGGTATCCCACCCCTCCAGCAGGGAGGCCCCGCCTGACTGAGCGCGGACAGTATCGGAAACCCATACTATTTACATGGTTTCGTGCCCCTCCCTCCCCTCCAGGGAGGCCCCGCCTGAGCGAGGAGGGAATCGGGAACCCGTACTATTTACATGGTTTTGTGCCCTTCCCACCTCTCCATGGAGGCCCTGCCTGAGCGAGGAGGGTCTCGGAAATTAATACAGATTACATGGTTTCGTGCTCCTCCCACCCCTCCAGGCAGGCCCCGCCTGAGCGAGGAGGGTATCGGAAACCCATACTATTTACATGGTTTCGTGCCCTTTCCATCCGCCTGAGCGAGGAGGGTATCGGAAACCCATACTATTTACATGGCTTCGTGCCCTTTCCATCCGCCTGAGCGAGGAGGGTATCGGAAACCCATACTATTTACATGGCTTCGTGCCCTTCCCAACTCTCCAAGGACGCCCCGCCTGAGCGAGGAGGGTATCGGAAACCCATGCTATTTACATGGTTTCGTGCCCCTCCCACCCCTCCAGGGAGGCCCCGCCTGAGCGAGGAGGGTATCGGAAAACCATGCTATTTACATGGTTTCGTGCCCCTACCACCTCTCCAGGGAGGCCCCGTCTGAGCGAGGAGGGTATCGGAAACCCATACTATTTAAATGGTTTCGTGCCCCTCCCACTGACATGGGTGAGGAGGAGGGGAGAACATTACCTATCCATCTCACGTCCTACTCCTCCCACTGAGGAGGGTGAGGAGGAGGGGGAGTTCTGCGATGAGGAAGGCTTCATCATGATGATGGTGATGACGATGGTTATACTGCTGTTCACGATGACGATGACGATGGCGATAATGGTGATGGACGATGACGATGGCGATAACGGTGATTATGATGATGATGCTGATGATGATGACGATGATGATGATGACGAGGACGATGATGACAACGATGGCGACGACGACGAGGATGATGATGCTGATGCTGGTGATGATGACGATGCTGCTGCTGATGCTGACGTTGCTGGTGCTGTTGATGATGATGACGACGATGATGATGATCATGACGTCCACGATGATGCGGACGATGATGATGCCAAGGACGGTAATGGTGATGATGATGATGATGACGATGCTGATGATGATGATGACGATGGTGGCGACGACGACGATGATGATGACGATGACGCTGGCGATGATGATGATGCTGATGATGATGATGAGGATGATGATGATGATGGTTATGATGATGCCGATGATGCTGACGATGAGGATGATGATGTTGATGATGTTGATACTGATGATGATGATGATGATGATGACAATGATGCTGATGATGACGACGACGACGACGGGGTGACGACGATGCTGCTGATGATGCTGATGATGACGACGATGATGCTGGTGATGATGATGATGATGCCGAGGATGAGGAGGACGAGGAGGAGCAGGACGACGAGGAGGAGGAGGAGGAGGAGGAGGAGGACTCGCTTGAACGAGGAGGGTCGCGGACAGCATTACTCTTTACCAGGTTTCGTAGGCCTCCCCCCTTCCAGCGGGGCCCCGCCAGAGCGAAGAGGGTATCAACAACCCGTACTATTTACAAGGCTTCGTTTCCTGAGCACCTGTCCTCCCTCCTCCTTTCTTTCGTCTGCCCTTTCGTGCGTACTTACTCGTTCGATGAGCTTCTCCTTTAATTTTTTTTATGTGGGGAACTGCGTTTGCATAATTTTACAATTGATTGGACTGCAATCGATTCCACTGGGTTTGCACTTGATTGGCTTGCAACCGATTGGATTGCAACCGCTGGGGGGGCGCACAGGGCAACGACGAGGAGGCGGCGACGGGACGGTGACGGCAACGAGCAAGGAACCGCCAGACCGACCCTCAGGCCAAGACGACGGGCGGCGACGACGCAGCAAGGGGGGGCGACGGCAAGGACGGAAAAACCAGACCGCCCCTCAAGCCCAGACGACGACGGGCGGCGACAGGGCGGCAACGGCGAGGAGGAGAGAGCCGCCAGACCGCCCCTCAGACGACCCAGCTAATACTAGGAAAGAACAGAGAAGGCCCCCTAAGTGCAAGCACTGTTTGGGAAATGTCATGATGTTCAATGTCAATGATGTTTTTCATCCGGTGCCAGTGCTGGCGCCGGCGCCGGTGCCGGTACCGGTGCCGGTGCCAGGGCTGGTGCCGGTGCGGTTGCGGGTGCGGGTGCCAGTGCCGGTGCTGGCGCCGGCGACGGCGCTGGTGCCCGTGCCGGTGCCGGTGCCGGTGCCGGTGCCGGTGCTGGTGCCGGTGCCGGTGCCGGTGCCGGTGCCGGTGCCGGTGCCGGTGCCGGTGCCGGTGCCGGTGCCGGTGCCGGTGCCGGTGCCGGTGGGCGAGAATCCTATAGTGAAGGACCTCCAAGAGACCCGGCTTCACGAGGATCCCCGAAACCCCCAAGATCCCCCCCAGACGCTCCAAGAGGTTTCCAAAACAACCCCCAAGAGACCTCCGGTGTCCGCGCCTGCTCCTCCTCCTCCTCCTCCTCCTCCTCCTCCTCCTCCTCCTCCTCCTCCTCCTCCTCCCCCTTACCCGTCTACTCATCATCCGAAAACCAACACCATCAGCAACAACAGCAGCAGCAACAGCAACAGCAACAGCAGCAGCAGTACCAGCAGGAGCAAAATCACCAGCAATAACACTTGCAACCTTCGCCACAAAAGATATCCCAATTCACCGTTGTTGCCCGCTCCGGTTCACTATGTGAGTCTCTTCTTCCCTTCTTCCGTCAGATCTCCTGGACATCGTTTCTGGATGGGCTGGTGGGGATACTTTTTAGTCAGCGGCCGCAGGCGAGGGCGCCAGCGGCGAGTCCAGTCAAAACGGGGCACGCAACGACAAATTAACCTAAAGCAGCGGGGCGCAGCCTCACCTGAACCGGCTAGGCGGAGCGCCACGCAGCACCTCAGCGGCGTACCGGCGAGTGGAGGGGGCTGGCTGAAAGTGAATAGTACTGCCAGCGTGCATGTATGCAAGGCGTCGGAAGCGTCAGTCGGCCAGGGACAGGAGCCGAGTAATCAATGCAAGGGCGCAAGCCCCCGGACAACTGCAAGAGTACCAGGGTGGCCGCAGCCAAGAGGACCGACTGCCGGAAACCGAATTGGTACCCGATGTGGGCGTGAGGGTTGGTGGGGATATTTTTTCGGTCGCGTCCGCAAGCGAAGGCGCAAGCGGAGTCAGGAGCGCTACGGGGCACGACAGCGGCCCAATTAGCAGCTAGACGCGCCGCAAGCCGGCCGGCCCACTCATACTGCAGCGGCTGACTGCGCGGGAGGAGCTGCAGGCTGGGGGCGTCCAGGGTGCTCGAACACTTGCAACACGGCAAAATACAGGTGAATTCAAGAGGTGTCGAGTGGCAAAACCCGAAGGAGCACGAGGACGATAGCTGTGGGCGGCGCGTCCAGCATGCCGTCGGAGTGTCCAAACGTGGTAAGCGATGGGCCGTCCCCAGTGGGGCGCCAAGCCCAGGCCGCGCCAACGGCGTGCGCGAGCCAGCTGAGCTGCTCCGCCGAAGAACGTCGAAAACCAAACCCTGGTGGGGATACTTTTTGATTCGCGGCCCGCAAGGAAAAGTCCAGAGGGCGGTAAGAACCTGGTGGGGATACGCGAAGCGTCTAGAATTTGTCATCCCCAACCACTTTTGGATTGCCCCGAGGGCCGGTACAGGCCTCGGAGGCTGAACAAATAGTGAGACACCGCGCGTCGTGCTTTGCTCGTGGTCCGAGGCTCGCCGTCGCTCGGGCGTCCATTCCCCGTGCCTGTGCCGATGTCGTGCGCTCACTTCTTCTGAAAGATGGCCCAAGATGTCCCTCGATGGTCTTCGCCCGGAAAAAGAAAGAGAGGCACGCGTCCGAGCGGTGCAAAGGAAGGGGATCCTAGAAGAAGAAAAAACGGCATACACACAAACTGTTGGCGCTTCGCGCGGGTTTCTTGGATCCGCACTGGGCCCCCCCTCCCTGGCGCGCGGAGCGCGCTAGGGGCGGCGCCGGAGGCGCCGCCAGGGGGGGGGGCCCAGGCGCCGATCCAAGAGGTCCGCGCGGAGACCCAAACATTTCTGTTCATGCCGTGTTTTCTGTTTCTACCTCTTCTTCATCTTCGCAAAGAGGGGTCTGGGACTGTCGCTGCCCCCGGAGAGGCTTCCCGCCCTCGCTCGTCAGATTGGCAGCGCTGCCGCGCCCTTCGGCGCGCGGGAGAGGCGCGCGCGCGCGCGACTGCGCTGCTAGGCGGATGCCCGGGCGGCCGTGGCGCAGCGTGCCAACGGGCGCGCGGGCATCCCCTCAAGAGGGGGGGTGGAAGGAGGAGTGAGGGAGGACTTTCCCCTCATCCCTCCCCATCGCCTCCCACCCCCTGTTCCTCCTCCTGCTCCTGTCGTTCCTCCTCGAACTCCTCCACCTCCTCCTCCTTCTCCTCCTCCTCCTCCTCCATGATCCATGTTCCATCCTCCATCCACCTCCTCCTCATCATCAGGAAGTCCCCCACCCGTCCTTAATTTTCATAGCAGTGATATCTGTCATCCGCATGTGGGACCCAAACGAGAGCGGCGGCGACAAGGGCGGCAGCAGCGAACGGACAGCTGAAACCAATCTCATTGCCGCTCAAGTCAATGCTCGCGGCCCGGCGTGAGCAAGGGCGGGAAGTCGAGAAACGAGACAGGGCGGGAAACTTGAGCGAAATAAAACAGACTCTGTGCTGCACCCCCTACACGTTCGCATGACAAGTCGGAGGTTCCCCACCCGTCCTTAATTTTCAGAACAGTGATATCTGTCATCCGCATGTGGGAACCAAACGAGAGCGGCGGCGACAAGGGCGGCAGCAGCGAACGGACTGCTGAAACCAATCTCATTGCCAAACTTCGAGCACTCGGTTCTCTGGAGCACGGCACAGTGGCGTTAAGACGAAAGGGGCGGGGGGGAAGGGCGGAAGGGGAAAGAGCGAATATTCGGCTTAAGGACGCGATCAAAAGCGGCGTCAAGGAACACGTCGGCCATCGCAGTACACAAGGGTTTGGGATACGCGGCGGCCCGAGCGGCCCAATGGACACCGAGGCCATCGCGGCCCTGGGGGATCTGGTGTTTCCTCCCGGAGAACGTGCAAAGCCCGCGGATAGGTTGACAACGTTTTGAAAGATCGCAGGCCCGAGGAAGCAAGAAAACGCGAAACCTGGTGGGTTTACGCCAGGGCTCACCCCAGCCGAAGTAATGAGTAATCACGTCTTGGACACCAGGCCAACGTAATATACGCCGTGCGGAGTCTACTTTCCACATGTAGGATGACTGAGGGTTCCCCCATGGAAAAGGAACACGCACCTGCTGACAAGCTTTGGAAATCTTGATCGACACCTGTAGTATTCTATTGCCCTCGTCTACCACGACTTGGAAAGGATGCGGGAGGGAGGGAAGGCCGATGGGGGTGTTCACTGCTGCGGATGGCGTTGTGGCCACCCCGCGCAATCGAGAAACTCTTGCACGGAACGCCCGCGAGAAGCCCGAGACACCTGTCACTCCTAATCATGCGAATGATACGGTTCGAGACAGCGGGCCGAAGGAGGTCACCCCTTGGGCCCTGTAACACATCGAAAGAAAATGCAGAAAACCACGCTTTCTCAAGGTGTCCGAGAAGTGCTCAGAACCCGAGAAGATTTCGATGAAAAAGAAGTGCCCAGATTTGGCTCGGGACGGGAGCAAGCGAAGCCTCTCATTCAGACGCTGTTGCGCTGCACGTGCAGCTCGACCTGCGCGCGCAGGCCGTGGGCCCGCGCTGCCGCTGTCATTCGCGACCAGACCGCCTGGGCCGGCCTCTTCAAGTAGTCGGAGTTGATGTGGGTCGCCACCTTGGGCACCTTGGCCTGTGACGGCAGCATCTGGCCTTTCGTCAAGCGGAGCGCCTCTCCTGGTCGAAGGTATGTGTCCACCATCAACAGCCAGTAGAGAGTCATCTCTTTCTTGCCGCTGATTCGGCACAGGCGCTGGGCGATCTCCACGCGGGCGGCCCGCGGCAGTGGACGGCGCGTCCGCGTCGGCCGCGGCGCCCGCCAGGCTCGCAGCGCGCGGCGAGCGCGGGGCAAGGCCAGGCGGCGCTTGGATTGGTAGTCGGGCACGTGCATGGCGATCGCGTAGATCAGCTTTTCGCCTGTGGACGCCACCTTGCCTGCCAGATAGAGCACGTCGAACCTCACCACGGCGGCAACCAGCAGGGGCGCAGCCGCGCCCAGCGTCGGCAGCTCGCTGGCCATCGAGAACTGCTCCAGCAGATTGCGATATTGGTGGCGGCTCCGCTTCCCCAAAGCGGCCGCCTCGGTGATAGAGAGCTGGCGAGTGATGTCCTGCGCCTGCCCCCCGCTGTTCGGCAGTTCCCGCAACGGGACCGTGGCGGACGTTGGCGGCGCAGAGCTCGGCAAGAACGGTCGCGCCCCCAGTCGCTGCGTGAGAGGCCCCACAGCACGAGCCAGACGGGCTCGGGGGGCCAGAGACTCGGGGCGCGCGCCCGGAGTCTCGGCTCGTCCCACAGCTGCGGCGGGCGGCACACGCGACGCTGCAGCCTGGTCCAGCGGCGCAGCCAGTCGCGGCGCCCGCGTGGGCCGTCTCGGCAGCAGCCCCTCAGAGGACAGGGGGGCCCACGCCAGCCGCCGAGCGCCAGGCAGTCTCACGGCGCGGGCGCACCTGTCGGCCCTCCGCGGCAAGCTCTCACCAGCTTGGTCGGTCACCACTGGCGCTGTCAGCACGCTCACGGGCTCGGCTGGCGCCATCGGCCCCATTCAATTCGCTGGGCGCCCATCGGCGATGGACGCGGGCCCCCGCGGCAAGGGCAGGGGCGGCCCCTCGGCGAAGTATATTGAGCAGGTGACTGTAACGGCATCGCCCTTTCGAGAGTGCAAGCGTGAGCGCAAGATTGCCCCCCAAGACCACACGTTTCTTCCCCCAGGAATCCGCGTCCGACAGGATAAACTTGACGGCGTGTAGATCTCCTCTTGCTCATTTACGGTGCACAGGCTCCTTTCTAAACATCGGGACGTAGTGCATCAGCTTCCACTTGGGGCGGCGGAGGTAGTGCCCCGACACTTCGGGAAAGCTTTTTGGTGACTCACCCCTCAGGACTGCATGCGACGGGTCGGCCTCTAGGAGCGCAGCCTCGGCCGCGCGGGCAGCGCGGTCGCGCGGGCGCCAGGTCCCGTCATCCTCGCGGGTGCGGCGGAATCGCCACCGCTCATGCCAGCGGCCCACCGCAGCGACATCGGCGACGTCCCAGGCGGCGGACACGGACGCGTGGCCAGTCTCGCAGGCGTCGGCCACCACCACCTGCGGCGATCACGGAGCATCCAGGCGCGCCTCCAGCGTGATCAAGACGCCGCGGAAGACCCTCAGCTCCTTCCGCGCGGAGGCCCACAGCGGCTGCGCACGCCGATACCCCTGCTGCACGAAGCCATAGATGGCGCTGAAGCAGCTGAGGCTCCCCCGCCTGCAGAGCGCCGCGAAGGTGCAGTGACCGAGGAGGCGATCGACGTCGCGACTAGTGGCCCGCGGCCGCCGCTGCAACAAGAAGCCGATGCCGAGGCGCAGCTTCCAGAAGCGGCGCGGCGCAAGGGTCGCCCGCGCAGGGCGGCCCTCCAGCTGCCCGCCCAGCATCATCATGGCCTCCGCGGCATCGGACTCGTCGTGCACGGCCAGACCAGCAGCTTCTAGCGTCTGGGATGCGAGCCGCCTCGCGCGCGTGACCTCCTCGCGGTCCGCCCCCACCACCAGCGCGTTGTCGACGTAGAGGGAGTGGGCGGGCTCGGAGAGCGGCGATGGGGGGCGGCTCGAAGTCCACGGCGCGCAGCTCAGGCCTCAGGGCAGGGCGCTGGTCCAGAGCGCGCTCGTGGGCCCGCTGCGCAAAGTAGGGCGCCCAGCTCCAACCCATGGGCGCCGCGGCCAACTGCGGATGCAGCCGCGTCCACGGCGCCGCGCGGCGGCCGTCAAGCTCGCCGATCCCCAGCCGGCGGTCACCGCGGGCAGGCAGAAGAGCGGGCGCAGGCAGGCGGGCAGCTTGCGCTGGTAGAAGGCATTCCGCGCGTCGACCCCCGCGAAGTAGAGCGAGGTCCCAGGCGGCACCTCAAGATCCGTGAAGCCCGCGGCCGAGGAGAGGCTTGCGGGCGGAGAAGGCTGAAACCCTTGGTTGCTCCTCCTGCAGTCCAGAAACATTCTGATGCGGGAGTCCCTCATGGCGACGAAGAACACCCCCGCGTCCTCGACCCGAGTCTTACCAGGCACAAAGACGCCTCTGGATATCCCCGAGTTCTCCAGCACAGGATCCATAAATAGCGTAGGCCCCCCGCCCCCCTCCACGACTGCGTCGAAGCTCTGGGGCGGCAGCAACAAAGCGTGGTCGAGGTCAAGGAGTGAGCAACGATCGCGAGGCCCGAGGCGGTCAGCGAGCCAGCCAGGCTCGTTCCCCAAGTTGGGCCAGCTCACCGGTGCATATGACCTCAGCGGTAGGTCGTTGGACGTGTCGCAGTGTAGACACGGGCGGCCCAAAAGCTGTGGGCAGGCGTCCTGGGCCGACGCGCCAGCGGGCACCTCCATCTGACGGTAGAGACCGCGGGCGCGTCGAAGGAGAAGGTTGTCCAGATCCGAGAGGCGCTCTGGCGTGCACTGCGGTGTGGTGTAGCCCCGAAGCAAGTTGAGGCACTCCACGGTGTCCCGAGTACGCTCCTCTATGGACTGAGTACGTTGCATGCGTGCCCGAACCGAACGCAGGCGGAGGTCGGGGAGGAACTGGCGCAGCAGATGCCGCAAAGGGCAGCATCCCATCGCCGAGAGGTGGGCCATCATCAGCCCGACAAAACTGGCTCTCGAGAAACGGCGGTCGGGTCGAGCGACCTCCCGACCGCCGGCCCCAGTTCACCCCCGTCCCTTCTTGCCCGAGGAGGCGCTCTTCTCTTTGCGCGCCTTCCTCCGCTGCTTCTGGATCTCGGTCTCCTTTGCGAGCTGCTCGGTCGCGTACTTGGCGAGGCCTGGGGCGACTGCCGCGCCGCGACGGGCACTCTGGTTCGAGCGGTCGATGTAGTGCTCGACCCCCTCTACCTTCATGCTGCCCATCGTCTCCTCCGCCAGCTGGTAGGTGCGCGCCGCCACCTCCATGCAGGCCTGGTTCGAGCCGTCGACCTGGTCATGCGTCTGCGCGAGCTCAATGGAGAGCCCCAGGAGGTCGTGGAAGTGGGCGGCCGCCGAGTCTTTCGTGCAGCCGCTCTCGGTCATCCACTTCGTCTGGCGGCCGTCGGGGGTGCCACCGTGCTCAACGATATACCCGCGCAGCCACTTGTAGCTGCGCTCGCCCGACAGTGGGAAAACGTCTAATAAAAAAAAAAAAAAATAAAAAAAAAAAAAAAAAGAAAAAAAAAAAAAAAAAAAAAATAACAAAAAAAAAAACAAAAAAAAAAAAAAAAAAAAAAAAAAAAAAAAAAAAAAAAAAAAAAAAAAAAAAAATAAAACAAAAAAAAAAAAAAAGCACGGGAAAAAAAAGAAAAAAAAATCTAAAAACAAAAAAAAAAACTAAAAAAAAAAAAAAAAAAATAACAAAAAGAAAAAAAAAAAAAAAAATAGAAAAAAAAACAAAAAAAAAATAAAAAAAAAAAAAAAAAACTAAAAAAAAAAAAAAAAAAAAAAAAAAAAAAAAAAAAAAACAAAAAAAAAAAAAAAAAAAAAAAAAATCCTACAAAAAATAAAAACAAGCGAAAAAAGAAAGGACCAATCCTGGCGCATCTGGCTCACCGGCTCGCGGAAGTCTCGGCGCCGCCTACCCTCCCGCGCGCGCGTCAGAGCACCCGGCAGGCGGGCGTCATCATCGTCATGGCCCGCGGCACGCGTGACAGAGGAGGTCGGGACCAACTCCATGGGCACGACGAAGCCCGACGAGAGGCCGTGAAGCCCACTCTCGCCCCACAGCACATCTCCGACACCTGGTGTGATCTCGTCGCCCGTCTGGATCTCGCCCGTCACCGTCTTCGCCGCAATCCAGCTCATGCCCGGCGGTGGTGCCTCGCTGGCCGCCAGCGCGCGAGCACCAAGCCCAGGCGGAGGAGTGGCAGTGCCGCCGACCGCGCCGCCGTCCTCTAGCTCATCGCCACCGTCGTCCACAAGCGGTCGGTCGCCTGGAAGGGGGGGGGGGCCGGCCCAGCAGCGCCACTGGCGCCTCCGCTCCCGCCAGCGGCTGCCGCCGCCAGCGGGGCCTTCCGTGCCATGCGGCGGTAGAAGCCAGGAACATCCCCGAAGCTGACCGTCGCCCCGCCGCCCAGCACCTCCGCGCCCCGCATGTAGCACGGTGGCTCCGAGACGGCTAGATCTGCATCCCTGGCGGCGCGCCTGGCAGCGCGCACCAGCTGCAACAGCTCCGCCACCGCTGGATAGGCACGGAAGCGGCACGCCCGTCCCGCGGGCCGCTGGCGAGCTGGTGTGGCGCCGAACGTCAGCGACGCCATGTCGGGACCATCGCCGTCGGCCCCGCTGGCGAGCTCCTCCTCGTAGACGTCACCGTCTGGCGTCAAGATCGTCCAACGAGTGGGCGGGCGAGCAGAATCGGCAGGCCAGACCAGGACCCGCTCGTGCCAGATGCCGCGGTCGTCGCCATAGTGCACGGTGACGACGCGGCCTGGCAGCAACTCATTGAAGAACTCCGCTGCCTCGGCGGCGCTCCCCTCGGCCCTGTGCAGACGCAGTCGCGGCAGCAGCGCCGTCGCGTGAACGCCAGTGGGTCACGGCCGTCAGCACTTGCGTCAGCACGCCCGTGAGCAGTAAGCCGATGGCGTGCACGTAGAACGAGCCCGCGTCCTCGCTGTGGCGGACCTGCTAGTCCTGCAGCTGCCGCACGCGGCCAGCAAGCGTCTCCACCTCACCGTAGGGCCGAGCGAGGCCCGCCAGGCAGCCTGAGAGGTTGCGAGCGTAGGCCAGCGCCCGCTCCGCCTCGCGCGCCGCCGCCTCAGCCGCCTGCGCGGAGGACGGCTGTCCAGGGGGGCCCCCGCCGCCGCCGCTGCGCACACGCCCAGGCCACCAGGCGTCCAGGGCACAGAGGGCACCAATGAGGGCCCACGCGGGAATTCTGGCGGGAGCGCTGATCCGCATAGAAGAACACAGGTGCTCCCTGGAGTCAAAAGGCTTGAGCGAAATAGAACGGACTCTGTGCTGCACCCCCTACGCGTTCGCAGGACAAGTCTGATCATCCTCTTCTTTCTTTGCATTGGCCAGACCTTATGCGTGCACATGTGGCGCCCTTGCAGAATTATCCTGGCGAGGGTCCCAACGATATGCAGTTGTGGGTACCGTAATTGTGAATATCTGCTTCGGTGAAGCTCCCTATGGGGCCACGAAGCGCTGCACTGTGCGGGGGGGGCGCTGTACTGTGTGGGTGGTGTGCCGAATTGGGTTTCCGGGACGCATGCGGGCGGTCCCACGGAGGGCTTCGGTGGAGCTCCCTATGGGGCCACGAAGCGCTCTACTGAGTGAGTGAGAGTGCCAAATTGGGTTATCGGGACGCATGCGGACGGTCCCACTGGGGGCTTCGGTGGAACCCCCTGTGGGGCCACGAAACGCTGCACTGCACGGGTGGAAATACCGAATTACATTTCCCGGACGCATACGGAAGGTGGCACTGGGCCTTGGGCGGAGCCCCCTATGGGGACACGGAAAATTGCACTGGGTGGGTGAAAATGCCAAACTGGGTTTCCGGGGCGCATGCGGACGGAGGCACTTGGGCCTTCCCTATGGGGCCACGAAGCGCTGTACTGGGTGGGTGAAACGCAGGGAGGGGGGGGAGGGCCACGAAACGCTGTACTGGGTGTGCGGGACGCATGCGGACGGCAGCGCTGGGACCTTCGCTGGGGCTCCCTATGGGGCCACGAAGCGCTGTCCTGGGCGTGCGGGACGCATGCGGACGGTAGCGTTGGGACCTTCGGTGGGGCTTCCTATGGGGCCACGAAGCGCTGTATTGGGTGTGGGGGACGCACGCGGACGGTTGCACTGGGACCTTCGGTAGAGCTCCTTATGGGGCCACGAAGCGCTGTACTGGGTGGGTGAAACGCAGGGAGGGGGGGGAGGAGGAGGGCCAAGAAACGCTGTACTGGAAGTGCGGGACGCATGCGGACGGTAGCACTGGGACCTTCGCTGGGGCTCCCCATGGAGCCACGAAGCGCTGTACTGGGTGTGCGGGACGCATGCGGTCGGTGGCACTGGGACCTTCGGTGGGTCTCCGTATGGGCCCACGAAGCGCTGCACTGGGTGTGCGGGACGCATGCGGACAGTAGCATTGGGACCTTCGGTAGGGCTCCCTATGGGGCCACGAAGCGCTGTACTGGGTGGGTGAAACGCAGGGAGGAGGAAGAGGAGGGGCACGAAACGCTGTACTGGGTGTGCGGGACGCATGCGGACGGTAGCACTGGGACCTTCGCTGGGGTTCCCTATGGAGCCACGAGGCGCTGTACTGGGTGTGCGGGACGCATGCGGACGGTAGGGAGGAGGGGGAAGAGGAGGAAGATGATGAGAACGCGGGGACCGTCTCTTCAAAACGAGGGCCAAACACCACAGGATGGTTGGGAATCAGAAAAAACGAGTCGGGTCAAAAAAACACCTGGCGGGCGCCGCGGAACATAAAAAAGAGTGCGAGCGTAAGACAATAATCGGAATGAGAGCAGGCGCCCGCCAAGTGGGACGACACTAACCTTAGTTGGACTCCTCCACCTCCTCCTCCAACTCCTCACAGTAAGCCATACAGAAAACCTTATGATCTGTGGCGAATGTCGCCTCGACAGTCCAACACAGAGACGGCACGGACCTTAGCAAGAACACATATAAAAAAGGTGTAGGATACGTATGTCGTGCCGTCACTACAAGGTAAGCGCCACGACACCAGGATTAAACGTTTGTGGCACTGCTGTATTTGGTACACGCCGCGGAAGAATGTACTGCTGCAAGTGCGAGCTGCTGAGCGTGTGCATCCTGAGGTACACGTGGGCAGACTGCTCACGTGTACATCTAGTGACGCAAAATGGCCAAAAGGAGTGTCCGTTTTGTGGGCAGGGCATTTTGATTGACCCTTAAACATTAGGTGGGAAGGAGGTGCTGTAACGCATGTGAAAGGAGTGCAAAGGAGAGAGTGACAGGGTTTTGTGGTTGACCCCGAGCCGTAGCAGTTAAGTGGTGAGGCGGCTACGTATGGTAGAATAGGAAAAGCCCGAGTTGTGGGCAGGGGTTTCAGGTTGACCCCAAACCTTCATGCTGGGGGGTTCTGGTTGACCCTGAACCGTAGCTGAATGAAACAGTGAGTCCGCCACCTCCGCTATCCACCACCTACCCCCGTCCTCCCAAAGTATCCTCCTCCTCCTCCTCCTCCTCCTAGTCCTCTTCCTCCTCCTCCTCCTCCTTCTCCTCCTCCTTTTCCTCCTCCTCCTCCTCCTCCTCCTCCTCCTCTTCCATCCTCCTCCTCCTCCTCCTGCTTCTCCTTCTCCTCCTCCATCCTACTTCTCCTCCTCCTTCTCCTCTTTGTCCCCCTCCCGCCCCTCGGGATATGAGAGAACGCGACGGAAGGTTTTTCGCCACTGCTGGCCTAATGGAGATCCTTACCAGGCCTCGATACCATCAAGAAACGACTCAGGATGAAACAAACACAGGCCCAGGGAATGGGTCGAGACCTTCGGGGGTCCACGTCATGAAAAAATTATGACGTCGGGGTCCTGGGGAGGAGGAATGAGGAAAGAGGGGAGAGGGATGAATGGAGTGGGGGATGCCTGGCGACGACGCGTACGCCAGAGGTGCCGCCGGGCCAGGCCTCCAAGAGACCTGGCCCAGGCGGTGGCCGACCGGCCTCCCCTGTGCGACGGGGGTGGGGGCTCGAGGGATGAGGAGGGATGAAGAGGACGAGGGAGGGAGAATTGAAGAAGAGAAAACGGCACAAACATAAATTGTTGGAGCTTCGCGAGGATTTCTGGGATCCGAGCCCGATCCCCTCCCTGGCGCGCGGAGCGCGCCAGGGCGGCGACGAAGGCGCCGCCAGGGGGAGGGGCAGCGCCGATCCAAGAAATCAGCGCGAGTTCCAACAGTTTTGGCTTGTGCTGCTTCTTCTTCTTCTTCTCCAGAGAGGAAGGAGGAAGGAGGGAGGGGAGGAGGGAGCGGAGAAGGAGGGCGGGGCCCCTCTACTTCTCAAAAGCGGCCGGCAATGCCGCGGCCTTGGGGTGCGAGACAGCTCTGGCCAGGCAACGGAGGCTTGCCCGCCCGAGGGCTGCTCCCTGCCCGTCTCCCAGCCGTTCCCCTGTAAGGCAGAAGAGCCACCCTCGTGATCAACACCTCGACAGGCGAAACCTGCTGGCAAAAGCACCTGGGGGAGGGGATGGAACCACTTCTGCGGGGCGGGGGGGGGGTCTTCCCTTGATTCCTTCACCTCCCGGAGATGAAAGGAAACTTGAGGGAGCACCTTCCCAGTGGGGGAGGCGTCGACCTGGCATCGGCGATACATCTCCGATTCTCCGAAAGATCGGCGAGAAACCCCTGATTTCGAATCCACACGTTCCTGGGCCGGGAGCACTGATCGGACCCCTCTCCGCGATGAACGGGCGATCCGGGCTCAATGCTTTCCCCCTGGGGCCTATCCTCCCCCCTGACGCTGCCACTGAGATTCCCCCCATCCAGGAGACAGCCTGAAAACGGAGGTCCGCGCAGATTTCTTGGATCTGCGCTGGACACCCCTGGCACCGCCTGCTCAGGGGTCCGCCGCCACAACACATCCGCATCTACCGCTTGTGGAGTCGTGGCCCGCCGGCGCTGCTGGCTGGAGGCCTTGGTGATGTTTCTGCGCGGAGGCCGCCTCCGCCGTACAGTCAACCCGCATAGTACAAGGATGAGCAACTTTCCAAACTTACCCCTGCATCCTTCCCCTCCGGCCCATCCTTGGCAGCTTTCGCTGGCCGCGCCCCGCTCGCAAAGTGTCGATATGACCTTCCAAGGCTCCTGCATCCTTATCGTGCGTCCTTGCTTTACGGGTTGGCTGCAGTCGCAAAGGCGGAGCGATCGGCGAGCGCTCGCTTTTGGGCGCCAGAGCTTTTGGCCCCGAAGCCGCCGCGGTGCCTCCGCGCCGCCGCGGCCCTGGGGCGTGGCGGGGGGGCGGGAGCTCGCGCCGACCTGTCAGAGCCCCGAATCATCGGGGCTGGGAGCAGGCAAAGGTAACGTACACAAATTCGCGCCTCGGGGCCCCGAACCGGAGATACCCCAGACCGCACCTACCCCGGATCACTCGGGCGTCCCAACCTGGGAGGCAGGGCCGGGGAGAAGGGGGCCAGCTGGAGACCCAGAGCTCCGACGATAGGATACGTGGCATTGTCCCTTCGGGTGCTTAGAGCATCGGCCTGCATGAATACTGTCCGAGGTACTCTCTGGCCACGCCCACTCCTGGGCAACGCCCTGGCCCGCTCCTCCCCCCGACCACTTCGCTATGTACTATAGTTCCGGCACGCTGGTCCCCAGCAGGCTGTGCTGCCCGGCAAGAGTCGGTGAGACGTAAGACTCGGGTTCGGGGGACTCGGGTTGGCCTGACAGGGCCATCATGAACAAGACGAGACCAAACCTGAAACTTGACGCGAGCTACCGCTGCAGACATCCCACGAAGCTGGAACGTCAAAATTCAGGACGCGCTCGTCAAAAAGCGTCGGCTCATCTGAGTTCCGGCCGACTCGAGTCTTACGCTTCCCCGAATCAGGCATCACCTGATGACTGGACTGATCTGGGCTAAGAGCATCTGGCACGTCGCACCAGCCTGGCGACTCGACTTAGAGGTTGGTGGGGGGGGCGAGGCGTGCTCAGACATGCGATGCCCTGTTTTTCCCACTGCGGTGTCCCAGTAAGGCCCGACCCTGCATGGTCCAGGGTTTCAGCCGGCTCTTTTCGGGCGGGCGGCAACTTGGGGCGACCTAACTGGGGGGTGAAGAGAACGACCCTAAAGGGGCTCTTTGGGGCCCCTCATGGGCCCCTGCTGGCTCCAAAAGGGGACCGAAAAGTCCCCTCTGGGGCCCTTCTTCGCCACACGTTGTGGACGTTTTCTTGCTCGGCGGCATGTCGACATTGGGCGGAAGGAAGGGGGGGTGGGGGGTGGGCCTGGCTCCGACCTCTGCTTAATGCGACTGTTTGAAAAAGTGCGTCCTATGGGGGAGACTCTACCTGCTCGAAACAGGCGCCAAAAACACCCAAGATCTACTCCAGGGGGGGGGAGGGGGGGTGCGAGGACGCGCGCCGATGGGCAGAACAGTGAATCAAACAACGATCGCAGTTAGGTCACCCCCCGGCACCACCCGCCCGACCGCAGTCAGGTCTCCTGACGGCCTCTGGGGGCCCGGCCCCCAGAGGCCGAGAACGTCCACAGACCTCCCGCCGTGCTTCCCCTGCAGGCCGCGAGCGCACGTCTGGGTGCCGGGAGGGCGAGAGGGCGCGGGGCACCGCCACCTACGAGGCGCCCCAAACTTGGGCAGGCAGAGGTGGCCGTTGGCGGCGCGCACAGGGGGGGGTGGCAGGGGGGAGGGGGGGAAGGCTGCCTAGAAGGAGGCCGCTTGTCAGAAGGCGCCAGCCCTACACCTGCAGACAAGACCCGCGCCTGCCGAGAAGCAGGTGGGTGCTTCGAAGGAGCCTTGCCCCCTCCCACTACCCCCCCTTTCTGCGCGCCGCCCAGGGCGGCCGCAGCGAGGGGCAACGATAGGGGGGGCCTGGCTCAAGGGAGGGGTGCATCATCGACCTGGACTCGGCGATACATCGCCGATGGTTGGGAATCGAAAACTGGTCAGGTCAGTGCTCCTGCCCCTCCTCTCCCCCCTTCCTTCCTCGCCCCTCTCGAGGGAGGAGGGGGGAGAAAGAGGGGAAGGAGCGCTGACCTGACCAGTTTTCCCTTCCCGAGATGGGTCGGCGGTGGGCCCCCGATCGCAGAGGCCCACGCTCCTGGGCGGGGTGGGGCTGCCCCGCCCGTCTCGGCGATCCCTGGGCGATTGGGAGCCGACGCGTCCCCGCCGTCTGCCCGCTGCCGCTGCCCCGGAGGAGGCCGTCGCTGCCTGCCCGCTGCCGCCGTCGCCGTCGCTGGCGGCCGGCGACGCCGCGCGGCAATGCGCTGCGCGGCGGCGGCCCGCAGCGGGCGGCTGCCGCAGGCGGGCGCGGGAGGGGGCACCGCGCCAGGCCACTGTGTGTCTGTCGTTCGGGCCCGAGGCGCGGGGGGCGCCGCGCCCGCGGGCGCGCGCCGCACACAGCCCCCGCTGCCGCACTGCGACAGCGCTGCCGCCGCTGCTGCTGGCACTGGCTCGACGGCAGAAGTGCGATGGACGAGCGCGCTCCACGACTCGCAGAGTGACTGCTCGCAAATGGCCTGGATCCCCCGCGGAGGATCTGCGATAAGTCACACCAGAGCGGACATGTGCTCTTCGGACGTGTGCGAGTAGGCATTTTGCGAGTCGTGGCACGCGCTCGGTGAGTCACGCTGTCGCGGGCCCTCGTCGACGCCGACCGTGGCCATGGTCCAATGCCGGCCGTCGCAGGCTCGCGAGGAGGATCCAGGAAGGATCCACAACAGGGACGATGCCCAAGATGGACGCTGATCAGGATCGGCACTGGCGCTGAGGCAAGAAGAGAGGGAGGACAGCGACCAATAATGAGCGCGGCAGCGCCAGTGTCGATCTTGATCATCGTCCATCTTAGGCATCGTCCATTTTGTGGATCATTCCTGGATTATCCCAGCGAGTCGGCGACGGCCGGCATGGAGCGTGGCCACGATCGGCGTCGACGAGATCCCGCGACATCTCGGCAGTAGTTATCGTTCTTCTGCCTTTGAGCCAATGCCGACCCAGGGGGCCAGGAGGTCTCCCCGCCAGGCCCCAGGGGGGCCACGTTGAAACTGGCGAGCGGCAAGCAAACCGGAAATACCAAATTGGCAACACCGCGTCGTAAAGCGCGGCCCGAGAGACCGTTACACTGTGCGTGTGTGCGTGCGTGCGTGCGTGTGTGCGTGCGCGTGTGTGTGTTTATGTGTGTGTTGTGAGTGTTGATGTGTGCACGGCCTCGGCGGTGGAAAATAGATGCCGCGCGGCGGGGCGGCAGCTGGCCGCTCAACACCCTCTTCGGAGGTCTGGCCGTCTGGCCCAGATGCGGCACGCATAACCCTGCCGTGAGAGCGTCACCTGTCCCCACGCACGCAATCACCCCTCGTGAGGCTGCGCGTCTCGCATCATCCGAATTATCGAACGTGCAAGCCGAGGTACTGTCTGCCAGAGTCTGCTCCATCTCCTCCTCTTGTCGGCTACACGCCAGAATGACCCGAGGCAACCGAAACCCTTGGCGCGCGGCTCGCCGATCGCTGCGTGCGGTTCGACAGACAGGTGGCAGCCTGCGTGCTTGGGCTCGGCCCCCAGAGGAAGCCACTCTGTGCGTGCTTGGGCTCCACCCGTGGCGACGGGCCACTCTGTGCGTGCAGCCGTTCTGGTGGTGCTGGCCCTCCCCCCTCCTGAAACGAAGCAGAGACCCGGACCACTTGGGCATCTCCGACCTCCCGAGCGGGCAGGGCCAGGCCTCGCGGCGCGGCGGCCCCGACGGCACTCGAAAAACAAGCAGTGGCAGCAGCACCCTCCACGGTCTCCAGGCCTTGCCTGTGGTGCTCACGCCTCGCCGCCGCCGCCGCGCGGCGCGTGCAGCTGCAGGGAGTTCACCGCCAGCCCCAGCCGCCAGCCCTCGGGCTCCGCCGCCGCCGCGAACGTCAGGACGCAGAGCGCCCCGCGGACCATCGCCGCTGTGGCAGCGGCGCGGGCCCCCTCGGCCGCGGGCAGCTCCTCGGAGGGCAGGAGCCTTCGGCCAGCGTCGGGCCCAGGGGCCCTCACAGATCGATCTGGCTCGACAAGTTGACTGGCTCAAGGGGGGAGAGCATCGACCGGGAATCGGCGACACATCGCCGATAGGTCGGCGGATAGCGAAGCCGCACGCTCCTGGGCGGGGAGGGCATATCAGGCCCGACGTCGTCGATCTATGGTCCATGGGCGGTTAGGGGTCGCCCCCCCTGAGCGTACCCCCCCTTCCTACCGCTGCCCCTGGAAACTGCAGCGAGAAGACGAGGTTCGCTTGTGATATTTCGCGACGTTGCAGGGTTGACGCGACGCCGGGTCTTACCAGGAACCAGCAGTTATCAGCATACCCCCATGTGGGGCCAACAGACTGCGTGGCTCAGACTTGCTGCTCCTTGCGCCAGTTCCAGTTTCCAGCTTCCAGTTTCCATTGCGATGGTTCTACGTTCGGTTTCGTATTGTAAATTGTTGAAAATATGTGCGAGGAGGGTAGACCCAAACAGGCCTACACCACGCCCCCCTGGGGGTTCCAGAATTTCTAGGGGGGTCGTGGGGCAAGCGAGTGTGTGTGTATATATATATATATATATATATATACGCAGAACTGCATTGGCGCTTCGCGCCATCCCTAGTGGCCTTGGAATTGTGACCCCTTCCCTGCGGCGGTTTCCAGAAATCTTCAAAACAACGGGCGGTCCATGGCCCTTCCTGGGCCTCCGAGGGCTCCCGAAAAGCGACGGGTGGAGGGCGAAGGATAGGAGGGAGGGAATCTCGGGGAGCGAGGTGAGGGAAGCGGATGCGGGGGAGGACGGACGAGTGGTGCAGCGGCAGAGAGAGGAGGAGGAGGAGGAGGAGGAGGAGGAGGAGGAGGAGGAGGAGGAGGAGGAGGAGGAGGAGGAGGAGGAGGAGGAGGAGGAGGAGGAGGAGGAGGAGGAACACACGTCTCCTGGGGGGGCGTGATCCGTTACATATGGAGGGCAGCACGCGCGGCGCTGCGGGCCTGGTACAGCTGGGAATCGGTAGCGACAACCGCTGAGCCAAGGCGGGGCCGAAGCTTGTGGTAAATGTGAAAAGTTAAAAATAGGGCCCGTTGGGCCCGCTGCCATCCGACCTCCCCGTCCGCGATCTCCTGAGGATCCCCCAACCCCAAACGCATCAGAGGCTCAGGAGGAGGAGGGGGTCCGAGGAGGTCGGTGGCGGCCGAGAGCCTCGGGCACAAGAGGTACTGCGGAAAGGCGTCAAGGCGATCAAAGCATCCGAACTTGCACGCGCTCCGGGGGAGGATCTTAACTCTTCCGCTGGTGATCCACGCGCCAGCCAACGATTTGATGTGAGGCCAGGCGTGAGACGGCGGAACTCTGCTGAGATGGGTCTTGAGACGCTGCCATCGGTGACGAAGGATGGGGGCAGGAGGGCAGGGACTCTCAGAAATGTAGGAGCGGAGTCGTCGACCGATGAGCGCAGGCTTGCCATCAAGTAGCATTTGGGAGCGAAGAGAAGCAAAGAAGAGAGCTTGCCACGCAACCGGCTTGCGACGACGTCTCCTCTCTTGCGCACGAGCCAGCGTGAACACATGAGCTTGCCTGATGACCGAGAAAGCGAAAAAGAGCGGGGGAGACGATCGGACAGGAGGAGCGGCAACTTCAGCAAGGGGACGACCAAAGAGGGAGGCATCAGGGGCAGGATCAAAGAGCGAAGCATATCGCTGTGCAATGCTGAACCGTGTGCTCCAACACGGGGCACACCAGCGGCCTCGGAGCGCTTGAACTGCGGGCGCCTCCGCTAAGGCTCTAGCACGAAGCTTCGACCAACAGTTCCCCCACCCTCTGAACGTCCGACCCGCCGCCCTCCAAATCACGACGACACTCATGACTCGCAGCGGCTCGGGCATGTGGAGCCACTGGAGAGACAGCAGCTCCGCGAGAGAGAAACTAGATGGTGGCAGGCGTAAGGATTTGCACAGCGCGAGCAGCTCTTTCTGGAGAAGGGTCAAAGGGAGAAAGAAGAACTGGCAGAGGTAGGAGAGACACGGGATAATGAGGATGCTATAGAGCCGCAGGCACGCCTGCGCAGGCGCACGGGTCGCCGCTGCCGCGCGGCCGCGTGACCACCATTTCTGGCCACTCGCAAGGGATTGACTCTCCTCCGTGGCGCCTGGGCCGAGCATGAAACCAAGGTGTCGACAAGAGCTGCACATAGTGAACTCCGCCCACACGGGCACGAACGAACGAGTCGTTTCACGAAAGGCTTCGATCTCCCCTGGGTCCAAAATCGCCCACGTGGGGACCAGGCAGCGTTTCTTTGGCTGCAGCTCAAGCATCGCCAACTCCGCCGCTGCCCGAAAGGGCGGTTCGATGGGAGGAAGGAGCGAGAGAAAGGGAAGCGATACACCGACGTCGTCAGCACACGCACCAGCAGCGGCGGTGAGAGCAGGAGAGGGGAACGCCTGGCTAATGCGCTCGCCGGTCGATCCCCTGGGGGACACAGCCGGGACCATCACCTCCGAGGCAGCCTCACACGATTGCACTAGGTGGCGGACCAGCGGGTCCATTCCCAAAGCCCACAAAGTGCCAGACAGAGGGCATCCGTGCGGGACACCACGGGAAGTCCCAAAAAGACGGACCCGCTGTGAACCCACGTTGAAATACCCGACAGATCCCTCGGGCAGAGCTTCCAGCGCATTGAGGTGGCCTTGGGGGAGTCCGAACCTACGAAGCACCGCACGGAGCCATTGTTGAGACATGCTCGGGAAAACAACTCGGAAATCAAAGGAACCGAAACGCGGCCGCCGTTCACTGGCATCGTCGCCCAAACTGGTCAGCCTAGTTTCAGCGTCGAGATTCATAATGTGATTCCCAAAATTGCGACCTCCAATGAAGCTTTGCTGGACCCTATGGACACGTTCTTTGGCTACTGTACTCAGGTTTATGTTGACGGTTTGGGCGAGAGCTTCACTGTCGGTGCTCTTTAGAGTTGATGGCCTGAGCGAGGCCGCATCACGGATGCAGTCAGTGAGATCTTGTGGATCTTCACCTTTCGGGATGAAAGCAAAATTCGACTGATTCAACCCTTTCGACAGGGCCCCCGCCTGAAAATAACCGCAACAACACATCGTAGGGGATCCCAGCTGCTACTGGCACAGCGTTCATTTCAACCCGTACACATATTCTACCTTTTACTAAAAAAGGTTGCCGTGAGAGGGGCGCATCAAGGAGGAGGAGGAAGAGGAGGAGGAGACGAGCGTAGAAGGAGGGCCCCAGTCTGGTCTACCCTCTGGCCCGACCTGCCGCCTCGGGCGGGGGGCGGGGCGCCGCAGGCGGCGGTGCCTCGAAGACATACCGCGCGTGCTCCGCGACGCCGATGACAGGGGCCGCTATTTCAATCCGTGCGAGGAAGGGGGGGGGCGAGGGGGGAGCAGCAGAGGCAGGGGCAGGAGCAGCGCTCAGGAGAGACGGACGGGTAGAGAAGATGCGGCCAGACGCCGAGACATAGACACAGGCCGAGCAGACGGGGAAGAAAAGCTGATGCTGAGGACTGGTGGGCGACAAGAGCACCGCAGGGGGTGCAAAGGAGGAGGAGGAGGAGGAGGAGGAGGAGGGGGAGGAGGAGGAGGAGCAGTATAGGAGGAGCAGGAGAAGAAGCAGGAGGAGGGAAAGAGATGGCGCCGTCGGGGGACGCGACTGAATACCAAGCAAGCCGACGCAATGTTAAGAAATGCCGCAAAGTACAAAGCAATGCCAAGCCGAAAATGTCATGCTGCAACGGGTCGCAACGGGGCACGCGAAAAAAAAAATCTGGGGGGGCGCGCCGAATCCGGTTTCGCAACAACTTTCCCGGACATATGGTAGATCTTCTATTTTGCCAGTGGCGGAAGCTGCTTGAGGTTAAGAACAGTACGCAGGCACGCTTGACAGCTTGGCACAAACTGCGATACAAAATGCTGTCGGCACCGAACAAGGAGAGGCCTTGGGCTGGCGTGGGCCGAGCGAGGTGCCTTGAGAGAAGACAGCGGCACACACGGCAGATCATTCACGTGAATCACTTACATGATCTTCTATTTTGCCAGTGGCGGAAGCTGCTTGAGGTTAAGAACAGCACGCAGGCGCGCTTGACAGCTTGGCACAAACTGCGATACAAAATGCCACACTTCAAACCTTAGGCCCACTACTCAAGCATTGTGCTGGGGTAACCCCGCATACGTTTCCATATTTCAGTGGATTGCCGTGCAACGCAAGAGGAATGCAACGTTTCTGCAAGGAAAGCGCACAGCTCAGGCGGGTAAGCATTCTTTAGTTTAGTGCTGAACCCGCCTTCCGAAAAACCAGTCAGCTCCAGATGGGGCGCCCCGGAAAAAGAACCGATCCCCTTGCCCTTGCAAACGAGCTCCTCGAGCCCAGGGTGAAGAACGCACTTCCAACATCGAATGCGAGTGCGGGCACGAAACGGGCGCCCGCAAGCACAGTAATCCACAACTCTATCGCAAACTTGCGGGAGGCGAGGCGATCAGGGCGAAGCCATCGGAAGCTTTGCGAAGGATTCTCTTCACCGCCTGGCACACTCATCTTGTAACAAAGTCTCTGGATGCGTTGTGAGACCCACCCTGACACGTTGGAGACTCGAAGGCTCACAAAGTCTTTACCCTCGAGGTCAAGAAGCCCAAGAGGAAACTCGGGGCTGCTGAGAGCCGAAGGCATGTTACTAGACAGCGGAGCCCTGCGAGCCCTGGAGCACCCGCTACAGGGCGCCCCAAAAAAAACACGACGTTTGTGACAAGGCCCGAAGAGATCCAGCCTCTGAGGGTCCTCCAGACAGCAGGGCGAGTTAAATCAAAATGATCTCCGTGTCGCACATCCCATTCCACCACCGCCTCCCCTCTGTGACGCAAGTGCTTACTCAACTCACCACAGCCCGAGAAGACCTCCACGCAAACTCGGGACTGATGCGGCGCGCTGCGAAGTGCCGCACCAAGGACCTGTTGAAGACGCCAATGTGATCCAGTCCTGCGGCGCGCAGCGCATCGCGGAGATGGTCGGACAACTTGCGAAGCTCCATCGACAGGCGTCCGTGCTTCTCGTACCTGAGCACTGACTTGAACGCCTTCCATCCTCCGCGCTGCTGCACGGCGCCCAAGCTTCTGGCGCCCGTGCTCCTGTCGTGGCTGGCCCCTCCATGCCGGAGGGAGTAGAGGGTGGGCTCGAGTACGGTCACACCCAGAGCTGAGATCGCACTACTGAAGTCTGCGGCCAGCTCGGTGTAGCTGAGGCCAAGGAACAGCTCGTCTGGCTCCCGCAACGCTTGGACGAAGGAAATCGACTCTACCAGCCATTGTTGCCGCCGCAAGTCCAGCGGCACCGAGAGGTCGTACTCGTTCGTCTTGGTCGGGATCTGATACTCTGAGGCTCGGACCACAAACGTCAGAAACACTGAGGCGCCTCCTTCCTTCGGCAATGGCAGAACAACCTGGCGGGCTCGCAGGGCCAGCACC
Source organism: Prorocentrum cordatum (assembly GCA_963575745.1). Classification (NCBI taxonomy): domain Eukaryota; class Dinophyceae; order Prorocentrales; family Prorocentraceae; genus Prorocentrum; species Prorocentrum cordatum. Next base: position 200,632 of record CAUYUJ010007003.1, read on the forward strand.
TCCGATGGCCGCATGTACGTCTCGAACATTATCAGGACGGCCAAGCCACTGAGAGGCTTCCCAGCTCGGCACAGCCAGCGAGCCACCGCCAGCACTACCACGAACGGAACAGGCGGCCGCGATTGGGAGGGCTCCAGGACGTTCCACCCTTTGAGCGTTTGATGCGTCAAGGGGAAGACTTCCCGAATGCCTGCCCTGCGCAGCGCAGGCTCCGCCCACAGCAGCGCAGGCGCCAACCTCTGGGCAGCCGCCTTCGAGCCGCCGCGGTCGTAGATCGCCTCCGCGTACTCCGCCAGCACCTCGCCCCAGGTCTGCCGCGGCCAGTCCGGGAGGCACTCCAAGCCAAGCCAGCGCACCAGCCCAAGGACCGTCCCCAGGTACAGCTCCTGAGTGTGAGGGCGTGCCTTCGCGGCCGCGAGGCGGGTCTGGCGGGGGCAGAGCTGGCGCCTCCTCTGGTCGAAGTCGCTCGCCAAGCGAACGCGGCCAAGCCTTGCGCGCCGCCCAGCCAAGTCTGGCCTGCTCGCGGGCCCAGCCAGAGCCGGCGCCACGGCGCGCGCGGGAGCCCCCAGCGCCTCCGCCGGCGACCAACCCTTCGCAGGGGGCGCTCGGCGAGGCGAACGGCTCCTGCGCCAGCTGGGCGCGCGACGGCCTGAGGGGGAGCTCGCAGTGGCCAGCGGCGCCGGCGGCCTCGCCCGCAGCGCAGCCGCCTCCATCGGCCCCTCGGTCACGCCGACCTTGAGGCTGGAAACGGCGCGAGGGCTTGTCGCTGGGATTCCACTCTGAGGGGGGCCACCTGACCTGCATCTTCATATCTGCTGCGACGCCGATGGCAAAGATCACACGACAGACACCCAACAGACGATGGTTGGCAGCACGACCTTTGGCAGCAGCAAGGGTGAGCGACATGTTATATCCGAGAAACTATCGTCGCGACCCGTGCTGTCGAGCGCCCCTTGCCGCTCGCCGCGCTGCCCAGGGTAGGGCGGCCCCCTCCAGGCCATGAATGACCTCCTTGCGCTTCCAGCGGCCGCAGCCCACCACGCGCCAAGGCTGCGCCTGCATCTTCTCGTAGTCGACCTCCGGGAAGCCTGCAGCGCGGCCAGCAAACAGCAGGGCGGGCTCAGGGGCCAGCGCGATATCCTGCTCCAGCGCGCGCTCGCGGGGGGCCCCCATCGGCCGCCAGCAGCCCTCGGAAGCGCGCGCGCTCCGAGACTCGCCCAACTCGCTGTGCACTATCGAGGTCCCACTCGGTCTCGACGATGCCGTAGCCCCAGGGCGACGCGTCAAAGCAGGTGACCATGTCGCTCCAAGGCAGCGTAGTGTCAGCGCGCAGGCACGGCTGGCACGGCAGCAAGGACTTCACCCAAGCCAGCTCGCGGCGCACGCTCTTCCAGAGCGGCTGCCGCTTGGTGTAGGATGCCCTCACGAACTCGCAGGAGGCGTGGAGCATGGCGAGGCCCTCTCGGCGCAGCATCAGAAGCGACACCAGGTGGCCGATGAGGCGCTCGAGCTCCTGGCCAGCCACCCTGGCCCGCTTCCCGAGCGCGTGCCCCAGCGGTCCATATATCCGCCAGAGCCGCCGCCCCAGAACCTGCCAGCAGCCAGTGCGCAGGTCGAGCTCGCAGCCCAGCAGCTCCCCGCGCTCGCAGGAGTCGGGGTCCAGCTCCGAGACCACTCCGCGCGCTGCCAAGGCCGACTGCATGGCCTTGACCGCTGTGGCAGCGCGGTCAGGGGAAGATGACAGCACTGCAAAGTTGTCAATGTACAATACCTGGGCATCGTCAGTCTTCAGGTCAACCCCGGGGCACTTGTCAAGGCACCAAGGCTGCGACGGCAAAACTGATCTGACAATGTGCAGGTGAGCTTCTTGAATAAAGTGAAACGCCCAACTCCATCCCATGGGCACCACCTTGAAACGAAAGCGAACCTGGCCGCTCTTCCACGAAAGACCACAGGCACTTCGGACATCGGATGGCAGAAAGCGACTGTCAATCAAGGGCAAGTTGAAGTAGCGCCTGCACCAGGGTGGAAGAGAATACTCACAGAAACAACAGTCAACGTCTCCAGAACTCATCCCGACCAAACTGACTCCAGACGCCTCCAGTGAAGATAGGGCCTCACCCGTCGCAAGAGCAGTATGTTCAGGAGTTGTGAAATGCATGTTCGGCGTTCTGGTATCGCATATGAGACGCAACCTCTTGTCCTTCCGCGCCGCAAGAAAAAAAACAGGCCTGCCTCCTCCAGCACGGGCTCCGAGCTGGCCTCAATAACTCCAGAAGCGAGAAGCTCCCCGAGCGCGTGGCCGTAGTCGTAGTCGAGCCGCCCGAGCTCCGGGTCCATGGCGCGAGGAGCACCTGCATCGCTAATTAGTGCTGCTGCCTCCAAAGGGGAACGCAACAGCCCGCGCCCAGTCTCCAGCTTGCGATGCAGATCAGCAGGCAGGACGTCCAGAAGAGAGACCTTCCCGGCGCCAATCTTGGGGAGAGAGATGTTTCCCCGCTGGTAAACTGTTCGAGAACCTGAGGCCTCGACTTCTGAGTAGCCAGGCCTGAGACCCTGAAGCGTCGTCCACGCCTCATGGGGACTCGGGCGATCAACCGGCGGTGACCACTTCCCGTAGATCGCAGCCAAACGCCAAACGGCAACGCGTTGGGCCGCCGTCAGCGGGGCTGAGGCAGGCACATGACGACCCTGCCCGCCCAGCTCGTTGAGGGAGGCGATGCCATCGATCAACCACATATCCTGACGCCTCCTGGTCGCAGCCCTGCGCTTCGCAGACAGTGAAATACCAGCAGCAGAACATCCACTAAGCAAAGACATCAGCTCTGAACAAATCGGAATCGGCAGCGGATCACGGCGGCGGCCTCCAACGCCGTCGTCGCAAAACATAGCGCAGACGATGCCGCAGCTCCCCTTGAAGATAGTCGACCGCTCGGGGGCAGGCGGGCGACCAAGGAACCTCGGACTCAGGATGGGGCTACGCAGCCCCCTCACCTGCCTTGCCCTTGGCCTTTGCCTTGGCCTTGGGCGCAGGTGCATCCCCGACCGCTCCACCACGAGCAAGAATCTTTTCTTCACGACCTTTGCGACGTTCTTTGAGTAGAGCAGCCTCCGATTGAAGGCGACCCGAAACCCAAGTCTGTAGCTCAGGAGACACCAAGGCCCCATCCGCGGCCACGTTCTTGCCCAAGAAATATTTCACGTTCACCGAGCCAGGCCGATCCGCCCGAGTCACGAACTGCACCAGCCTCATGTTCACGGAGCCTGTTAGCGTAGACCTCTTCCCAGAGTTGGTACCTCCTCGAGATCGCTTCAAACACGCCGAGCTCTCCTTCATTGAGCTGGTCCTTCGTCGCGCCCATCTCCAGGAGCTCAGACAAGAACTGATGTTCGTCGACCCCCGCGTCCGCTGCGGTGAGGTTCTGCGTCTGCCTCCACCGCATGTGACGCTGGAGGGGGGTCTGGCCCGGCCTCTTGAACTGCTGCACGAGCCACGCGGTGGTGCGAGGGCCCAGTGCTGGCCAGTCTGGCATCGGGCTGGTGGACATGAGCTCGACCGCGTCCGAGAAGTCCCTGATCCTCGTGCCTGCCCTGTCGTACCGAACGGGCAGTGTGCGGAGGTCCTGCTCCTCAGCAGCCGTCTCCTTTCGGGGGTGCTCGCCCCCTCGAAGGTCCCCCACTTCGCGACCGCCAGCATGGTGCCATCCGCGAGCTCGACAATCCCGCGATCGCCAGCGGTGCTGCGGGGGACTGTCCCAGCGAGAAGCTCGTCACCTGGGCGGTAACCAGCTCGGGACTCCAGGACCACCCAACGCACAACATCACCAGCGTCAGCGCGAACGCCGAGAGCCTTCGCAGGCCCCGCGTCGCCGTCGGGGTCGGGCAGCGCTGGCAGCCCCGCACCTTCGGCCGGCAGCCCCTCCTCTCGGCGGACCTCCTCAGCCAGCGCGCGCCCTTCATCGAGCAGCGCCGCCTCGTTGCGTTGATACCTGTCCATGTCCATGCGCTAGACAACTTCGCAGGCAGGCCTCCCATCGGGCCAACCAGGCACAGGTGCATGGCATCCGAGAGGTCCTCCTCGTAGATGTCAAAATGAAGAGCAATCGCCACCCAACGGGTGGGAGTGACACGGCCCAAGAGGACTCGCTCATGCCAGTAGTTGTCCTCTCGCTCGTAGAAGACGAGCACGCGGGCCCCCACTCGAAGGCTTGCCAGCGCCTTCGCCGTCCGAGCCGCTGCCATGCACGTCCTCGAGCGCCTGGGCCCGATGGCGGCAGCTCCACGCCGCGGCCTCCCACGCGCAAAGGCCCAGCACCACGCCGAGCGTCGGCGCGAGACCGAGCTCCATCCCGGTGTGGCCCGACGGCGGGCAAGCGGGCACCTGGGCCGGCTGCCCGCGGAGGTGCTCTGGCCCGCACCTGTCGAGCTGGCCCTTCAGCAGCCCGATGAGTGCCTCGTCTGGCGAGGCGTCGAAATGGCAGCTGCAGTCGCACGCGCGCGTGTGCTGGCCGCCACCAAGCCAGGTCCCGAGCGCCTGGCCGCCGACAGTGGCTGCCCAGCGCGACCCAGCGTCGATCAGGGCGGCGGCCATGCACGGGGCCCCTTCCCGAGCGAGGTGCCTTGAGAGAAGACAGCGGCACACGCGGCAGATCATTCACGCGATTCACTTACATGCGAACCCGGGATTCGGGTCAGTTTGGTGGAAAATGCCGTGTGGGCCTTGTTAGGCCCTGGTGGGTCGGCTTGGGGCCCTCTCGAGCCGTCCTGAGGCCGTCTTGGGCCGCGTTGGTGAGCTTGGGCCCTCTAGGGACCTTATGGGGGCTGCGCGGGCCCTCCTGGTGGCCTCCCATGGCCTCTGGGGGCCTCCCATGGCGTCCTTGGGCTTTTCTTAGGGGTCTTGTGAGGATTTGTTGGGCCTCTTTGTGGCCCATGTAGGGCTTCCTTGGGCAGTCTTGGGGCCATCCAGGCCGTCTAGAAGCTCTCTTGGGGGTCTCTTGGGCCGTCTTGGGGCGACACCGGAAGCCTCTCTGGCTGTTTCACCCCTCCCATGGCCCTTCTGGGGGCCTCCCATGGCCTTCTCGGGCTTGTCTTGGGGGCCTTGCCCGGACCTGCTGGGTCTCTTTTTGGCCCACTTGGTGTTTCCTTGGGCAGTCTTCGGGCCATCCAGGCCATCTAGAGGCTCTCTTGGGGGTCTTGGGCCGTCTTGGGGCGACACCGGAAGCCTCTCTGGCTGTTTCACCCCTCCCATGGCCCTTCTGGGGGCCTCCCATGGCCTTCTCGGGCTTGTCTTGGGGGCCTTGCCAGGACCTGTTGGGCCTCTTTTTGGCCCATTTGGGGTTTCCCTGGGCAGTCTTGGGGCCATCCAGGCCGTCTAGAGGCTCTCTTGGGGGTCTCTTGGGCCGTCTTGGGGCGACACCGGAAGCCATGTTCGCTATTGTGGGCGCTGCTAAGAATGAAACGATGTTTGCGTGCCTTCTGGGTTGTCTTGGGAGCCCCTGGGCGCCAAATGGGTCCTTCTTGGAGCTCTCTTGTGTTCAGCCCCCCTGGTCACCTTTCTGATCGCTTGGGATCTGCTGGCAAGACCCTGCTAAGCGCCCCAGGAGGTCCGGGACGAGCCTGGGTACCTTTGGCAAAAGTGTCCGGGGGGCTGGAAACCTTGGATCCTAGGTGAGCTTCTTTTTGTTGAGTGGAAGGGGGTTCCCCCCATGCCGGTAAACATATGATTCCTATTTGTAAATGTGTATGTGTATGTACAGGTATATGTGAATGTAGATGTATACGTATATGTAAATGTATTTGTGTATATATATACTAGAACCATCGCACGCGCTTCGCGCGCGCTCACGTTCTAGCAGGCCCCAGGCCTTGACGAATTCACTGCTGCTCCACTGAAGTAGTGGACCACAGTCCACGCATGCCAATCTGCATTCCGAAAGTCCTTCGAGGAAAATGGTTGTGTAGGTGGGCGGAGGCCGTGTGAATCGGATTCCCAGAAAGCCTTCTGGAAGCATGGGTTTGGGGCGTCTTGTGGAGCCTGTTGGGGCGTGCCGTCGTCGTCGTCGTCGTCGTCGTCGTCGTCGTCGTCGCCTATTGGGGCGCGCCGTCGTCGTCGTCGTCGTCGTCGTCGTCGTCGTCGTCGTCGTCGTCGTCGTCGTCGTCGTCGTCGTCGTCGTCGTCGTCGTCGTCGTCGTTTCGTCGTCGTCGTCGATTCAAGAGGACACTTGGGGCAACTTTGTGCGAAACGATCTGCGGAGGGCCGCGAGAAGGCGATCAGTCATGTTCCCAATCAACTTCCCAGACAGCTCTCCTGTAGTAGGATGGTACTGATGGTACTTCGAAGCCTCCGGAGACTCACGGGCCCATGATGAACCATGTCGTCGGAAGGCTTTCTGAGGACATGGTTTGTTGGGGTGTGTTGGGGGGTCTCTTGGGCGTTCCCTGCAGGGCCCCTTGGGGGCCTCCGGGAACTCTCGGGCCCATGATGAACCATGTCCCTGGAAGGTTTTCTGGGGGTGTGATTTCTTGGGGTGTGTGTTGGGAAGCCTCTTGGGCGTTCCCTGGGAGCCCCTTGGGGGTCTCTTGGGGCTTCCTGGGGGCCTCTTGGGCGCCTCACGGGGCTTCGTGGGAGCCTCTTGGTGGCCTCCGGGGGCCTACAGGCGGCCTCGAGGGCCAGAGACCTTGAAATATCGGTTGGCGGTCTCCCTCTGGGCCCTCTCTTGGGGAGCTCCTGGCCCCTCTTGGAGCGATCTGAAGGGCCTCCGAGCGAGGCCGTGAGAGGGAGCGCTGGGAAGCGGCGAAAGCGAGAACGCCTAAATCCTTCAAAAACCATCGGAAAATTCATGAATCTTGCCTCCAAAGGCCCTCTTGAAGAGCCTCTTGAGTCCGTCCTGGAGCGTGTTCGAGTCCTCGTCGGCCGTCTTGAGGGCAGCTTGGGCGTCTTTGGGGCCTCTCGGGACCGTCTAGGCCCTCCCGGGACCTCCATTAGCCTGTCGTGGCCTGCTTCGGGGCGGGCCCGGGCCGCCTCGGGACCCCTCTGGGCCTTCTCTTGGCGCGCTCTTAGGGCACACTTGGGTTTTTTGGGGAGCATCCTGGGCCGTCTTGCGGCCCTCGTCGGGGCCTCGTGGGCCTTCTTGGAGCGATCTGGAAGTCCTCCGAAGCCGTGAGGGAACGCTGGAAAGCGGAAAAAGCGAGAACGCCAAAATTCCAAACACTCAGAAAACGAGTGAATCTTGCCTTCCAGGGCCCTTTTGGGGAGCCTCTTGAGTCCGTCCTGGAGCGTGTTGGAGTCCTCGTCGTCTGTCTTGAGGGCATGTTGGGCGTCTTCGGGGCCTCGTGGCCTGCTTCGGGGCGGGCTCGGGCCGCCTCGGGAGCTCTGGACCCCCCGCAACCCCCGGTGGGCACCGATGGGGGGAGCAGGCAGCGCCCCCCCTCCCACGGGCCTACTCCGAGATAGAGAATCATGTTCCCGGGAAGCTTTCCGGGAGCATGATTTGTTCGGCTCTCTAAGAGAGGGGCCTCTGGGGGCTTACCGAGGGGCGCCTTTTGGCCTTGTCGGCAAGCCTATTGGCAACCTGGTTGGGGCGGTGGGCGGAAGCGCAAGGAATCATGTTCCCGGAAAGCTATCTGGGGAATACGATTTACCGAAGTGTCTTGGGGGCCCGCAGGGGGCTTCCCTGGGGGCCCCTTGACGGCCTGCTGGGGCTTCTGGGGGACCTCTTGGGAGCCTCACGGGCTTCTTGGGAGCCTCTTGATGGCCTCCGGGGGCGTCCTAGGAGCCTCTCAGGCCGGAGACCTTGAAATGTCGCGCTCTTCGGGCCCTCTTGGGTCGCTCTTGGGGCTCTCTTGGGGCGCTCTCGAGGCCCTCTTGACTTACTGGGGAGCCTCCTGGGCCGTCTCTGGGCTTTCTTGGGAGCCTCTTCGGCCGTCTTGGAGCGATCTGAAGGGCCTCTGACGCGGTCGGGGACCGTGGGGAGGCGGAACACATAAGAGCGCAAGAATGTTTCAAAAACCATTGGAAAATATATGAGTTTCGGCTTCTGGGGCCCTTTGGACGGGCGTCTGGAGGCGCTCTTGGGGCGTTTTGGCGGCGTCGTCGGCCGTCCTGAGGCCATCTTCGGCGTGTCTAGGGCCTCTGGGGGCTGTCTTCGGGCGTCCGGGGAGCCCAGGAATCATATTCCCGGAGAGGCTTCCAGGAACATGATTTCGAATGAGGCTCTCTTGGGCCGGCCTCCTGGAGGCCGTTCTGGGGGCCTCCTGGGCCGGCTTTGGGGCCGTGGGCCCCACAAAAAAATCCTTTTGGGCCGTCTTGGGCCCTCTTGGGTCTCTCTTGGGCTGTGTCGGGGCTCCTCAAACGCGTCTGGGGAACTGCGAAGACGAAGCAAGGGAGTATGCTGAACATGTACGTTTTACTACGGGAGCGGGCTGATTGTTGCCTCTTGAAGGCCCTCTTGAAGCCCTCTTCGGCCATCTTCAAGCCATCTCGGGCCCTCTTGGGCCTCGCTGAGGCTGTCCTGGGGCCCTCTAGGGGGCCCTGGGAAGTTGGAAATTATGTTCCCGGAGAGGCTTCCGGGAACATGATTTCGAACGGGGCCCTCTTGGGCCTTCCTGAGGCCGTCTTGGGTGCCTCCTGGGCCGGCTTCGGGGCGTCTTAGGCTGTCTTGGGGGTTCCGTGAGCCCCACAGGACGACCCTTTCGGGCCGTCTTGGGCCCTCTTGGGTATTTGGGCGTGTTGGGGCTCCTCGGGGGCGATCTTGGGAGCCTTCGTGGCCGTCATGGAGCGTCGGGAAGCCTAAAAGGCGGGAGCCCCAAAAACCTTAGAAAAACAATTGACAAATCAATGATTTCTGTCTCTTGGGATCCTCTTTGGGCCCTCCTGGGAGCCTTTTGGGGGTCTCCGGAGCCGTCTTGGAAGCTGTTGAGGCCGTCTCGGAACCATCTTGGGCGTCTTGGAGAGGCTTTTGGGCTATCTATACATATACATATACATACACATACATACCTATGCACATACACATACATAGACACACACACACATATACATATACATATACATATACATAAGCATATACACATACCTATACCTATATCTATACCTATACCTATACCTATACCTAAACCTACGCCTATACCTATACCTATACCTATACGTATACATCATGTTCCCGGACCGCTCTGGGAACATGATCGGGGGGATCTCTCTGGCGTAGAGCTGGGCCGTATCGAGGCTCTCTCCATGACGTTTTGGGCCGTATCGGAGCCGTTTTGCGGGCCCCGTCCGTCTGTCCTACTGCTCCTCTCCAAACCCTCGTTCCCTAACCTCCCGATCATGTTCCCGGACCCCCGTCCCTTCCCCCCAGAGCACCGCAGCAGTAGGAAAGCGTTCCGAAACGGTGAGAAATCATGTTCCCGGAAAGCGTTCAAGATTATGAATCGCACGTCGTCCAAGGCGCCTCGGAAGGCGCAGAATACCCCTCCAAGGCGCGGAATCATGTTCCCGGACCGCCTTCCGGGAACATGATGGGGACGACCTCCTGAGGGCCTCCAGTGGGCCTCTTGGGGGCCTCTCGGAGGCCTGTTGGGCTCTCCTGGAGGCGTCTTGGGGCGCGCTCAGGGCCATTTTGGGCATCTTGGGGGCCTCTTGGGGGCCTCCGGGGAGGCTCTTGGGGGCCTCTTTGGGGCCTCTTGGGGCCTCGCGGGGCCCTCTTGGGGCCCGCTGGGCTCGCTTAGGCAGTCTTGAAGCCCTGTCGGGGCTCTCCTGGAACCGTCTTGGGCGGCTCCTGGGCCATCTTGGGGCTCTCCTGGGCCGTCTTGGGACGATTTTGGGGGTCTCTTGGGCCGTCTTGGGGCGGTCTTGGGGGCCTCTTCGGCCGTCTTGGAGCGGTTCTGGGAGACTCTTGGACGGTCTTGGAGCGTCGGAACCCGGAAAAAGCGAGAAGGCCAACAACATCGAACAAAAACAATAAACATCAACGATTTTGGCTTGTCGGCGCTCTCTTGGGAGGCCTCTTGGGATGCCTTCGGGGCCTCATGGAGCTCTCTTGGAACGTCTTCGGGCCTTCCTGGCCATTCCTGAGGCTATCTATGCGCGTCTTGGAGCGCTCGCGGGCCGGGCCGTCTTGGGCGGTCTCGAACTGTTCCTGGCGGTCCCGGGGGCCCTCCGGACGCTTCGGACGCTCCCGGGGGCGCCCTGCACCCCCCATGGAAATTACAGGCAGCGCCCCGGGCCGCCCCCGGGCCCTACTCCGATATCTATATATATATATATATATATACACATATATATATATATATACGTATATATATATATATGTATATATATATATATGTATATATATGTGTATGTGTAAGAGAGAGGGAAATAAAGAAAGAGAGAGAGAGAGAGAGAGTCGCGCCATCGAGGCTATAGACCCTTGTAGATTACGCGATGTTCGCGTGCCCGGCTACGAGCGCCAATGAATGATGCCATATTCGCATCCCCGAAGCGAAATGTCCCAGTGCGTCCGGCAAGACTTGTGCCCTCGAGGCCATACATCCTCGCGCCCCGAAGCCACGACCCCTGGCAAATTACACCAGGTTTGCGTCCTCGACGCCATCTTTCCCCGCAGATTGTTCAAGATTCACGTCCTCGAAGCTACAATCCTTCAAAACATACGCGGTACTTTGCGTCATCAAGGCCGCGACCCCGTGCAAATTGTACGACGATCGCATTCCGAAGCCACGGCCCTCGTAAAACGCAGCGCTCGCGTCCCTAAGGCGACGGTCCCTTGTACATTATACAAGACTCGCGTCCCAGAGGCGACGATCCTGCGTAAATAACTCCATCGTCGCGTCCTCGAAGCCATACGCCACCGTACATTAAACAAGATCTGCGTCACCTAAGCCACGGTCCCACGTAAAGTACTCGATGTTCGCGTCCCCGAAACCACGGCCCCTAATAATTTTACGCAATGCCCGCGTCCTTGAAGCCACGATCCCCGGTGAATTCTACAAATATTCGCGCTCCCGACGCCACGATCCCCCGCAAAAGCACGCCATGCTTGCGTCCTCGAAGCCATCGCCCCTCCAAAAATACATAATATCTGCGTCCTCGAAGCCATGAGCAGTGTGTACAGTACGCAACGTTCGCCCTCGATACCATAAGCCCTGTCTCCGCAAACCACGCCCTTGATCACCATCGACCGTATTATCATCACCAGCGCCCGCAGCGGCATCATGATCAACATCTCCATCCCCATCACCATCGGCGTCAGCATCAACATCATCAGCACCACCATCGGCGTCAGCATAAGACTGTTTTCAGACTGCGCCAAGTCATCCTGATATAGCTCTTATGCACACCGCTGTGATAGAAATGGGGGCCAGCGGCAGGGGGCGAAGCCCTCGCAGGTTTTTTATCACTGGTCGCCCAATAGATTTTGACGTTTCAACCTTCGCGCCTGAATGGGGGTGCAGACGAGGCTGACATCTACGGGACGCGACGCCGAACGCGTGAATCAATGCGAGCTTGCGGTCTGAAGCAGCCGCCTAGTACGGCGCCGACCGACCATTGAGGATCAAAACCCGCCACCTGGATGAAACCTCCACCGCGCCAATGACGCAGTCTGGGCGGCCCGGGGCTGCGGCGGGAATCCACGTCAACAGGAACGCAACGAGAAATGTTCCCGAGCGTCTACTCATCCCCAAACATCTTCAATGTTTTGCCGAAGCACCGCAGGAACCTTCCAAAATGACACAGGCACCCCATAATTCCGCAAGGGCTCGAGTGAGCCAGTACGAAGCACGACGGAACGCGCGACGGGCGCCAAGCCCCAGAGCCCGCCCCCGCCCGCGGAGCGCCACCCAGATGATGCACTCTGGGCAGGGGCGCAGCCCAGACCCGCGGCTGGTGAAACGAACGATTTTGTTGTCTTGGCCGGCCCAGAACCACAAAGTCCTCACTTCACCGAGCTGGGCTGGCGAAGGTTCCAGGGGCCGGATGCTGCGCGCGCGCCCCGAGGCGGAGGGCCCCATCGACGCAGGACCGCGCCTCTGCTTGAGCACGCGCATGGACCAGCGGCGCAGCGGGCGCCGCCCCGCGCCTGAGGCACGCCGAGAAGAAGAGTGCAGATCTTAGCTTACGCGACAAAGGCCCCTTCGACATTGTTGGATGACCTTGGAGAATGCGGTGATTAAGAAAGATCGAACCGCGAACAGACCACCATATGCGGCCTAAGCTCCGATCCGTAATCCGCTCGCACCAACGGACAGGCCGACGCATCGCGCCGCTTGGCGCTTCCGATCGGTCGAGATTTGCAACTGTCTGGCATGTTGGCCATTCTCGGAAATGCGGGCGGCATCTCGGGATGATAGTATGCACTTGGTTGAGGCTTTTGGCGGAGGCAACCTGCAACAACGTTGAGGACAAGCCGCAAAATAATGCGTTGCAGCGCTTATAGCAGAAAAGACGACAAACCATGAGCAGTATGCTTCCGACTTAGGGGATGCCGCTGCTCGTGCTGAAAAGCCCTCACCACCACGGCTGGAATCTCCTCGGAAGTCTGGTCAGACTGCATCCCGGGAAAGTTCCAGGGAGCAGCGGTAATTATCGATGCTTGTTTGCCCCCGCTGCTCGGACATCATCGCGCTGTGAAGACGTCACGGAGGGAGGTTTTTGGTAGTTTTCGGCCTCCAGGGGCCCTCACTGGGTCCCGCAGGACTGTCAAACAACTGGCCAGGAGGGAAAAAAAACACCCCGGGGGAGGAGCACGGTGCAGACCTATGGGGGGCCAAGTTGGGTCAAAGATCACGACGCTGGATGACTGGGAATAGTTATCGATGACGCCGCTCGTCCTGGAATACCCTCGCCCCCACGGCCAGATCCCCTTCGAGGTCCCAGGGCGAGGGGTCCGTGGAGCAGCGGTACGGCGTCATCTTTGGGCGGTGGCGGAGCAAGCTCCAGGGGCAAAACCGCAAGACTCCAAATCCCTAGCGCTCCGCCCCGTCCGCCTTGGGACACTCGGGGCGGCCAGTTGGGCTTCTGGGGCAGTGGTCGAGTTGAAACTTTTGGAACTTTGCCGCCCGATCGCACCGCCGGAACACTGGGCGGCGAGCACAGAGGAACAACACACGGCATAGAGCATAAACACAGTTCCTCGGAGGTCCGCGCGGATTTCTTGGATCGGCGCTGGACCCCTCTCCCTGTCGCGCGGAGCGCGCCAAGGAGGGGGACCGGAGGCGCCGCGAGAGGGGCCCACTGCCGATTCAAGAAACCCGCGCGGACCTCAGAAAAATCTCCGCTTTCTGTTCTTCGAGGATGGGCAAATCACGATCTGCGCATTCACCTCGCCGTGCTCACTCCCATCCGCCCCCCCAGCTCCAGGGGCACGGCCACCCACTGCCTGCCGACGGGGATCGACAACGAGACCTCGGGCAACGGCAGGTCCGGGTCAAGGCACCTGAGGGGCAACGTTGTGCGGGAACCGGCTCGGGGGGGGGGGAAGCATCGACCTGGAACCCGCGATACCAGAGGCCTCCCAGATGGGCGATAAAAAGAGGATCTCACGCGAGAGGACACAGCGACCTTACGCAGAGGCTTGCGCGGGCCGCCAGCGCGGCACGCTGCATGGGAAACGAGGGTGCTCACGCGCAGCCTTACGTGGAGAGCTCACGCGCAAAATTTGGCGCAGTCGACCCTGCTTTCGTCCGTCGCTCAGATGGGGTCGGAGTAGGTGGACTCAGAGGGTCGCGCAGCATCGTCGATGCCTCACCGAAGCATCGGCGATGCATCGGCGACGTCGGCGATGCATCGGCGAAGATGCATCTGCGGCGTCGGCGTGGAAACAATCGGTCTCCATATCGAGCCGCATCGCCGATGTATCGGCGTTGCGGCGCGATCCTCCGACCCCATCGAATCTGACCCTATCTGGGAGGCCTAGAGACTAGAGATTCACTGCCGATTGATCGGCGATGGGCCACCGATAGCGAAGCCGCATGCTCCTGAGCGGGGTGGGCTATCGGGCCCCGACTCGGCGAACAGTCAGCGATCTGGGGTCGATGCGTCCCCCCTGAGTCAATCCCCTGGTAGTTTTCGTGCCATGACTCTGCTCTCTGGCGGCATGTAGGACGATCTGGGCAGCCCCAGAGCGCCCTCGGCGAGGCACGGCCGCTAGAGGGAGCCCGAGGCTGGAAAGCCGCCGAGCATCGACGAAAACCTCCGCAAACCTCGAACCTCGAAACCTCGAGACCTCGAACAGCCAAGGCTCGAGAACCTGGCGTTGCCCCTGACAAGCCCCCCCCCCCCCCCTGGCCGGCCCCACGGCCTCCACGCAGGCCCTGCCCTCCCCTACTCCTACTCTCTCGTATGTCGTGGTTCACTCAGACTGTTGCGTGTGGCAGTCGTTTGCGACGCCACCGCCAAATTTGCAAGGGCTCCCACGAGGGCGCGAAGTTATTCGCGCTTCGCGCTTCGCGGTCCTCGTTCCTTCTCCCCCTCCTCCTCGTCCTCCTTTTCTCCCTTTGGGGGAGCGGCGCGAGAGCGCGAAGTTATTCGCGCTTCGCGCTTCGCGGAGCGCGAGAGCGCGAAGTTGGGAGCCTCAGGTTTGAACAATGCGAAAAGTAGGCTTTCGCTGGCTGCTGCCAGCTCCTTGCCGAATCTCCACAGCGGACGAGGGCTCGGTGGTTCAGCGAAGGCGCCGCCGCCCAATGCAAGACCACCAGTCTCGAAATTCCCTTTCCAGGGTTTCTTGAGGCGACGCTGTCGCCACATGCAGCTTGCGGCAGGGAAGAGCTCACAACAGTTCTCCCCCCCTTTCGCCGTCGCTCGGACGTCCACTCCCCGTGCATGCTTCGACCTCGTGCGTGTCTTCCTGTCGCGAGATGCTCCAAGATGCTCCTCGATGCTCCTCGCCGAGACCGACAGAACACGCACACGTCCGAGCGAGGCCAGAGCCCAACGCGGCCCCCGAGCACCGCAGCGTCACCCGGACCACCAGCTTCGTGGCTGGCCCGCAGCCCTCCGGGTCCGGCAGCCGCAGCCGCTCGGGCACCAGCCCCCCGCGCGACACGGCGGCCATGAGCCGGCCAGCCCTCCAGGCCAGGACGACGCGCATGGGCAGCGGCGGGCCTGCGGAGGGCCGGGACTGCCCCGGAGGGGGGCACAAGGACCGATCCGCCGGTGCACCGAGCTGCCGCAAGCAGATGCCCCCCACGCGCCCCGCCCGTCGGCAGCTGTTGGGAGCTGCCGGCGGCTGGGGGGCATCTGTTCGTGGCGGTTCGGTGCACAAGCCGATCCAACTCTCTCTCTCTCTCTCTCTCTCTCTCTCTCACACACACGCACACGCACACGCACACGCACACGCACACGCACACGCACACGCACACGCACACACACACGGGCGGACCCCCCCTTTTGCGTGATCCCGAATGGGGCCCGAAGTACAGTCGGACCTAAGACAAAAGAACGTCCTTCAAGAACATGGGACCCTCCACCTGCCAAAACACACAGAACATCCAAGGGTACCCTCCCCAAGATGCACCAGAAAATCCAACAAACTCGCGGAACCGGAAGGTACCCTCCCAGTTCGACTGCAAGACAAAGCCAGGACGATGACAGAATCGGGTGAGAATAGATCGAGGATCTCTGAGAGCCAGCGGCTCTCTGGAAGATGTATCGGGCGCCGCGGCCTTCTCAGAGCGTTCCGGAAGGGCCTGAGAGCGTTCCAGAAGGCTCGGAAATGGATCTATCCTGATCCTAGCCCCGTCCGACGAAGCATCCCTGGCATCCCCGCGTCGAGACGACACCGATAGCCCGTTGCCTTGTTTTCACACCGCCTCGAAACACGCAGCAGAAAGATGTGGTCTATGGCTCCGTCTGTGATTTTCTGCGACGTTGTATCTCATTCGCACCGTCGGATCGTAGGGGATACCGCTGCTCGTCCTGGAGAGCCCTCGCCGCCGCGGCCAGACATTCTTCGAAACTCGAATCAGAATGCACCCCGGGAGAGGTCCAGGGGTGAGCGGCATCGGCATACCATTTCGTCCCCGCCACCCGGACGTCCTCGCGCTGGGAAGGAATGACGGCGGGAGGTGTTCGGCAATGTTCGTCCGATGGGATCCCGTGCCGGGCCCCGGGACTGTCGAAACAACGACTCGGAGTGAGAACCCAGGCCCCCGACGTCGTGAATCTCTTTATAGCGTCGACCGTCAGAGGTCTCGACCCACTCCCCCGGAGCGTTTTCTTAAATCCTGAGTCGTTCTCGGACGGTCCCGAGGGCCGAGAAGGGCCTCCAGAGGCTGAACATATGAGGAAAACTCCGACATGACTTTTTCATTACCCGAAGGGGTCTGTGAAGCTGGCTCACAGGAACGGCTCCAGACCACTGGGGAGCCCCGCTGCGGAACGTTCACGGCGTCGGATGCCTGGGTATACTGCCAAGCCGCCTGGTCGGCCAAGGAGCTCGGCGTGGAACAGACGCACACGCTGCCGGGCCCCGTGGGGCGCCCTGGAGCGCCTGCGCCCCGACTCTTGGGCGCGAAGCGAAAGAGGGGGGCGGTAAGCGGCCGATGCAGGAAACCCTCTGGACCAAAAGCTGGTTTCGTCTCTCGGGGCGCGCAGGTTTTGCTTCCGCCACCTTCCGCCGCCCTTCCTCCGCCGCCTTCCGCGGCGGAAGAGATGACAACTCCTTCGATTCTCGAAGGCAGGGCCATCTTTGGAACGCCTCGCATGGAGGGGGGAGAAAGGTGCCCCTTTGGGGCCCCAAAGGCCCCCTTTGGGGCTCTAAAGGGCCCGTTGAGGGGCCCCCGTTCTTTCTGCGGCCCTCACGGCCCCCCCGATTCATCGCTCCCCCATGACGCGGCCTCCCAGAATCCTGCCGACGCCATCGCCGGCTCCTGGGTCGACCGAACGACGCGCAATGCACTCTGCAAAGATCAACGGACGGCTCGTGCTCACGGCCGGGCTCCCTGGGAGTGCCGACCCTGCCCCCGGGGCTGGTTCTGCGTGCCTCGGACGGTCCTGGGGCCCCGCGAGGGCGCCCGGAGGTCGAAACCTGCCAAGAACCTCCCGCCGTGCCTTCCTCACAGCGCGAGGATGCGCACAGGTACAACTGCCCTCAAGAGGCCCCCAAGAGGCTCCTAAGAGACCCCCAAAAATCCTCCCCAGAGACCCCCAGGAGCCTTCCCAAGAGACCCCCAGAACCATCCCTGAGGACTCAAGCCCACTTCAGCGCCGTCGTTGTCGCCGTCACCACCGCCGCCGTCATCGTCGACGTCCCCCTTCAGGGTCGGCGGCACCAGCCGTAAGGCCTTCGCAATACCGTTGCTCTTCAGACCTCTTCCGGATGCATTTTGCCTTGACTTCCGAAGAGAATCCAGCCGGGGTGGCGAGGACTCTCCAGCACGAGCAGCGGCGTCCCCCCTGAGACCCGACGCCGCGAAGAATTGCAAAACATTGCGACAAATCGCAACCGGAGCTCTAGGCCCGATCTTCCTGCGGCATGTTTCGAGCTGGATCGGATCGCTTGGGGGCCCTGGGGCCAGAAACTGGCCGAACACGCAACGCCCAGGTCTGAGGGTCGGTATACCTTTTTCTCTTCCGACACACGACAGGAAGCTTGTACACATGGCCGGTCCCGGCAATCCTGAACCCAAACATGATGCCACCTGTTGGGAGCGCATTCTTTAGTTCCCTCGGCTTCCGCCCGCCTGCCCCCTGCTTCCGCCGGCAGAGGCGGCCTCGTTGTGCTTACGCCGCCTTCCGCCGAGGAAGAGATGACAACTCCTTCGATCCTCGACGCCTGGACCCCCTATGTCGGGATTTCTTCATGACATGAACCTCTGGAGGTCTCGACCAATTACCAGGGACTGGCTTTTCATCCTGAATGGATTTTGCACGGCCCCGGGGCCCGGTGAGGGCCCCCAGAGGCCGAAACTTGTCAACCCCCCCGTCATGATCTTTCATGGTCCGAAAGGGGCCAAGAAAGAGATGATAACTCCGTCTCTACCCTCGAAGGCGAAGCCCTTTCTGGAACGCGCCCCCCTAGGGTCCGAGGGCGCCGGTCAGGCCGAGGAGCCCCGCGAGCTGCTCGGACTCGCGCTGCGGCAGCGACACGGGCGCCGCGAGGCAGAACGCGTCTGGCTTCGGCCCCGGCGTCGACAGCGCGCCGAGCAGCGCCGCCTCTCGTGGGCGAAAACAATGCATGTATCCGCGGTCTCGCGTGCGGGGCCCCTGGGCCACGACCCCGCGGATACGGGGCGTTTTGTCGCGGCTGCCTCGCGCAGAACGCATCCGTGTGACCGCGCAGGGATCGCGCCACAGAATCGAGACCCCGAGGGCGCGGATCTGGCAATGTTCATCGCTCAGAAGCCTCGTCCGCCCAGCGCAGCCTGCCCACCACCTCGAGGGAGAAACGGGTAATTCACGATGCCGTGCTCGGGGGAAACAAACCCAAATACCTGGCGTCTCGAACAAATCGAGGCGGGGGTTTTGCATCGTGTTCGACCTCCGTAGGCCCTCGTTGGGCCCCAGGGGAGTACTCCAGATGAGAAGCCGGCCCTGGGGAAAGGGTCGGGACTTCTGGGGATCCCGTATTGAAAAGTTCGGCCATCGCGTGTCTGCGCAACTACCCCAGCAAAGCACCCTCAGTAGCAGCAAAGATGAACAACAGGCGGGTCGATGGGCATGAGGTCGGTTACAGTGGCATGATATCGTGACCATCTCGAACAAAACCTGTAGCCAGCGCTGCGGCCAGAGCACAGTACCAGTTGCAGCTTCCAGTTTCCACTGTTACAGTTCTGCTTCTTGCTGCTTACTGTTCCTTGTTGACTTCTTGCTGCTTACTGTGCCTTGTTGATGGGCCGCGCGAGGGGGAGATATTCCTGAAGAACTTGTGGGGAGGTCTCCGGCGAAACGACCGCCGGACCGGGCGATTCAGGGAGGCGGTCCTGGGCTCCCCCACTGCAGGATTCTGCCGTGGTCTTTTCCTCGCAGCACCAGAACCCTCTCGGCAGATTGTCCGGCGCGCATAAAGCCACCGCCCGACCTCTGCACACGAGAACCAGCGAGCACTGTAAGCCCTGACCCTGGCCTCCGAGTCGGACGGGAACACCCTCCAGCATTCGACGCGATAATTAAAACCAACATCTGCCAAATTAAATTAAAATTGAATTAGAGCCCTCTAGCGAAACGCTGTGAGGGAAAGATGCCGATGCCGTTGCTCGTCCTGGAAAGCGCGCCCTCGCCGCCACGGCCGCATTCCCCTCGGAGCTCTGGCCAGAACGCACCCAGGCAGAGGTCAAGGGAGCAGCGCTATCGGTATGTTCCCCAACCCTGTCTTAGTTGGGCTCTCGTTTTGAACAGAGCAGTGAGATCTCCACCTCCTCCTCGCCCCCCCCCCGCTCTCCTTTCGAAACTGCTGCTGTGGGAGCCAACACATGGGGGGCCCCACACAAACCAAAACGGGACCTCGCCATCCCCAGGGGGCTGCGAAGTGTGAAGCTGTCGCCACTGTCGAGGGCTGCTGTGGGAGCCAACACAGTGGGGCCCCACACAAACTCAAACGGGACCTCGCCATCCCTTGGGGGCTGCGCGGTGTGAAATTGTCTCCACTTTCGAGTGCTGCTGGGCGGGGCCAACACAGTGGGGCCCCATGCAGTTCCAACGGGACCTCGACATCCCTGCTGAGCTGCGAAGTGTGAAACTGTCGCCACTTTCGAGGGCTTCTGGGGGGGCTGCTGTTGCGTCTCCGCCTATGTGACCTTCTCTTGCCTATGCTCCATCGTCTCGCTGCTTCTGCTGAGGTCATTGTCATTGTTCTTCCACCCCGATGTCTTCCTTTTCCCTGTCCTTCCCACTCAAATGCCTCCTGGCCTTTTGTACCTCTGTTCTGCGAAACGGCCACGCACACTTCGCACGATATAGATCTCCGCCGTGCACCGTATCTTGTAGCGTCGCTGTCGCATTCTTGTCGGCACACCTTCCGTCATCCCTTGGTGCCGATGGTTTGGGTACTTCGAAGGGTGACTCTTCCGAGGAGGGCGAGTTCTCAAATCGATCACTGGCCCTCTCCCAGGGTCCCCGCGCACCAGTTCTCCGAGCTGCATCCAGCCGCGGCGACGATGGCCCCCCCTCGAAGGTCCACTGCCATTGCCTCGACTCGCCCCCCTTCCGATTCTCGCTTCCCCACCACCGGGGCCGCGAACCCCCCGCGGCTTCGCACGTGGAGCTCCGAGGCGAGGGCGGCGGCCCTCACGGCCTCACCCAGCTCCTCGACCTGTCGGGGGGTGCCGGAAGGGGTCCTTCAGCCCGTCGTGCCACCTTGGAGCTCCTGGGGCTCTCTGGGCCTCGCGGGGCGTGCCCTGGAGGCCATCTGGGCCTCCTGGGACATCCTTGGGGGGGCACCTTGGGCCATGGACATCTTCCCTGAAATCCGACGAGGAGAAAACGTTGCAACATGGCGAAACGTCACTACCAGAGCTCTAATCCCCATCTTCCTGCGGCTGTTGTCGAGCTGGATCGATATGTGAAGGTCCCGCGGCCCAAAGCTGGCGGCTGCAGGCCGAGTGCGCTGCAGAGTAGCCTCGCCGCAGGCCGAACGCGCATTCGCCGGGGCGCCGCCGAACCCACCGCCGCGAAAATGGGCGCCGGGCCCAAGCCCAAACAGGGACGAGGTTCGGGGCCAGGGCAGCGAGCCGCGAGCTCCTGCCCAGCTTCGGCAGGCGCACCGTCACATCGACGATTCCCTGGGACGGCCGCGCGAGAATGTCCTCGCCTCTCATGAAGCGGAAGGCGAGTGCGTGCAGGGCCATGTCCGACACAAGCCACAGCGCCCAAGGGTGGATCCGCGACTGCCCCGCTGCCGCCCTCGAGTTGGACGCGAGGATGGCGGCCGGACCTGCGCGACGCCCAGCGGCGGGTGCGGGGCCCCTTCCT
The DNA here is from genome assembly GCA_963575745.1 of Prorocentrum cordatum. Taxonomy (NCBI): domain Eukaryota; class Dinophyceae; order Prorocentrales; family Prorocentraceae; genus Prorocentrum; species Prorocentrum cordatum. The sequence goes on from CAUYUJ010007003.1 coordinate 221,537, forward strand.
GCGCGTCGCCATGGCACTGCAGGACACCTCAGTACCGCGCGACGTCCTCATGTCCTCCCATTCGTCCATCGCCTTATCGGCGAGCGCGCATGGGTCCGCCCGGTCGGTCGCTCTGGAGCTCTGTGGCCTGATGAGCCCTGCCCGCGCCATGCTTGAAGGAGTCGTCGACCCAACTCCTCCAGCGCTGGGCGATGTCGCCGTCATGCTCTGCCTGCGCGTTCTCGAGCGTCGTCACGAGCTCCCCCATGCGAAGCGCAAAGTCAAGGACGACGGGGGCCTTGGCGCCGAGGCGGAAGAGCTCCTGCACCGTGGTCGGCACCTCCTGCCAAACATGCTGCATGCGATGGATCCTCGCGAAGAGAGCGAGGAGGTCGACGATAGGCTCGGCAACTACTGGGACCCGCAGAGCGCGGACGCGCACGAGGTGCTTGGCCCACCGCGCCACCCAAGTGCAGGCGAGGAGACGAGGTGGTGGGCGCAGGCGTCGCTGCGCGGGCTGCCGCTGCGCCCAGACCCACATCGCGCGAGGCTGCTCAGCGCGTCCTTCGTAGCGCCTGCGTTGCCTATCGTCCACGACGCCCTGGCGATCCAGCAGCTCCGCCGGAAGAAGGTGGCCAACTCCTCCCAGCACCGCTGCAGCGCAGCATCATCGGCGACATCCTGGATGCAGCGCTGGGCCTGCTGCCATCCCCGCGTCAAGGACGGTCGCGCACATCCTGGCACCTGGGGGTGGCAAGGCTAAGGCCACGTGCTCCATCTGGGCACGCTGCCATGGCACGCGGTCCTCGGCCAACAGGAAAAGATGCATGGCGGCATGCGCCGGGAGCGGCGTGGCATCATCCACCACGGGCGGCAGGAGGCTCGCCAGCAGGTTCCCGCAGCAGGCGGCGCAGTCGATGACCCGCCCAGACAGGTGCATCCTGCGCGTGGGGGTAGGCTGAGGCCGAACTCGACCTCAGGTCGAATCCGGCATCCGCCATGTTCAAGTCCACGATCGCGACCCAGTCTCGGCCGCAAGCTTGCAGCGGCGCAGCGTAGGAGGCAAGCGCGCGCAGGAAGGTGGCACTCCTGGCGCCCGCGCCAAAGCCCGCGTGGAAGTGCACCGAGAGCAGCGCGATACCTCCTGGAGCCCCCCAGTGGACATGGGCCGCAGCGATGCGACCGCGGGCTAACGCGCCCACCAAGCCATCGGCCCAGCCATCGCGTGGAGGCGGAACAGCCGACGCAGCCACCTGCGCGGGCGTGAGCACCGCCGCGCCGCCCGAGGAGTCACCGTGCCCCGTCGGGTCGTCAGGCGCGAAGATGCCGCGGTAAACAAGGTCCAGCACATCACTCTCGGATCGCGCCACATCAGCTGGTAGCGCGCGATGTTCCTGCGCAGCCACCGCTTTGCAGTCGGCGCCCAGCCGCTGGTGGAACGCCTTCACCGGCGTAGCATAATCACTGTTGGCAAAGGAAATGGTACCATTGTCTTGTGGAATCCCTTTGGGAAGGCCTTGTCACTGGGGAGCCGCGCAGTCCCACTTCCCCTCATCGCCGAGACGGTCATCGGCGCCCCCGCTGGGGCGCAGGGCGATGGATGGAGAGGATGAGGATGGGGATGAGGACGAGGATGGTAATGATGATGAGGAGGAAGAGGAGGAGGAGGAGGAGGAGGAGGAGGAGGAGGAGGAGGAGGAGGAGGAGGAGGAGGAGGGGGAGGAGGAGGAGGAGGAGGAGGAGGAGGAGGAGGAGGAGGAGGAGGAGGAGGAGGAGGAGAAGGAGGAGGAGGAGGAGGAGAAGGAGGAGGAGGAGGAGGAGGAGGAGGAGGAGGAGGATGGGGGGGGGGCGGAGCAGCGCTGACCACGAGGGGAGGCGAACGGACAAGAAGCGAACAAGGGACCGAAAAGAAACGGATGCGAGACACGAGAGGGGGAGAGAGATGTCCGCGGCCCCCCGTCAATCGCCAGCCTGACCAGACTGGGCCAACGCCCACTCGCGTCGCAGAAGCTGTTGAACCCGCCCTCCTCGGCGGGCCATTGCTCGAGCGCGGGCGCGGGGGGGAACGGCCGAGGAATGGCCGCAATGGCGGCGCGTGCCGACGGCGGAAAGAAGCAAATCTAACGCGAGGCACACACGGGCTATCTGAGCAGTCTGGAGGTTTCCCCACTTGCCAAAGGCACTGCAACGCGCAGCATCCATAGAGTCCCAGAGAGGCGGGAGAAGGGAAGGGGGCTCACTACACCAGGGACACGTCGAGGACATCTCAGGTGGTGAAACATCTTGCCATCGCCATCAGCACCACAGCGCCTGCATCTTTCAATCGGGGTAGAGTTCCTCCCAGGGACTCTCCAATTATTGAGGGCCGTTTTGGCGACAGAGGCAAGGGCGCAAGGTGGTTCGAACCTCGCAGCGCCGTTCAACCGAATCCCAAATCAGGAGTACTCGATGGTCCGCAAGCTCGCTGGCATACTTCCTAAGGCGCGCTTTTAAGAGGTCATTCAATGAACAGCTGTGGGTTGACTTCAGGACAGCGTAAGTTTTGGTCTGCAGACGCGGCGCTGCCCCCTCCTTCGGCGCGCCAAAAACACGAGTGGCCTGGTCCTTTACTACCTTGGGGTGCTCGAGGATCGAGCGCAGAAACGTAGCGCAGCGCCTGCAAGCAATGCGCCAATCCTTTCCCTCCAGCATCTCGTCCATCCAGCACCTCCACCTCCTATAAGCAAGGTTGCGCTGAGAAACTCGATAAGCAACATTGCGGTAGGAAATCGCAATATTCCGCACCTCCTGTTTAAATCCCACTGCGCGAAGACTGCGCATCAGCTGGTGCGGCATGCTATTGAACGGCCCAGCGTGCATCAGCTGGGTGGCTTGATACTCCACCCTGAAGGCCTCGGGACTGGGGCGCGCAGCTGACCCACGTATCCCATGACGGGGGATGCAACCATTTTGCGCGCCAGAACATTAACAGCCAAGCTCTGCCCAACCCCGCGGATTTGTCGGGATGATCGCAGGAAAAAAGATGATCGTCTTCCCCGCTTGCACCTCAAGGCCAGTGATGGAGGCAAACCAGAAGGTGACCCTGATCGCGCGCGGCAGCGACCCGCAAACATCGTCGGACGAATGGCACCATTCGTCGGCAACAGCACGCAGCGACCACGCCGCAGCGCGGGATTTCCCACATCATGCATAGGAGAAGGGGGTCAGTCACCACGACGTGCAGTAACCCACTTAGCGGGCACCTCTGTTTCAGCCCCCTCCACAGTTGGCAGGGCGCGGGGGGGCTCGGGGTCCAGATGGGCGTTCGCGACGTCGAAAATCTCCTCTTCCCCAGACGCCCGAAGGAAGGCGATCCGTCCGGAGGAGATCGGCGCAATCCTGAGCCTGGAGAATCGCACGGCGGTCCGATCGTTCACCATGAAGACGATGCCTCCAGCGGCTGGCTCCCCGCGAAGGACTCAGACATCTCTTAGCCGGGAACGTTTTTCCTGAGTTCCAGGACATCAGCTTGTTCGCCGCGCATTTCTTTCAGGGCAACCGTGTCGTGCAATCGGGCCAGCCGGCGGAGCTCCCGCCACGTCGCCTGTCGCAGCCCGCTGCCCGACCAAACGCGGCTAAGAAACGACGCGCGGGTCTTCCAGCCAACGATCGCCAGCGGGGATGCGAAAGCGGGCAAAAGGGGGTGGCGGGGACAGGGCAAGGGGGGCCCAGGGACTCAGGCTTCACATGGGGGCGCTGTAGGCCCGCACTTACATCCGAAGCAGCGGGCCCAGGCGCGTTTCGATCATAAGCCGCGCTCTCTTCATCAGAGTCAGAAGAACTAGATGAGGAGGACGAAGGGGGTGAAGACGACGGGGGAGAGAGAGAATCGCAGCGCAGATCCCGATTAGCCTCGGGGGCCAGAACTGGGCCACCACTGCCAGTCCGTGCTGCCGAGCTGGCATCTCGTGAATGTGAGCTCTCTCGACGCTGCACGCCCACGACTGCAGGGGTGGCCCTCGTTTCCCTCGGTGATCGACTCTCTGGCGCCGACGATAATCACAAGGACGCACCGAGCTGTCCGAGCAAATCCGTGACTTCTTTTTTCCGGAACCAGCCACCAGCTAAGAGGCGCATGCACAGGCTCGAAAGTGAACCCCGCCTGCTCACTCCATTTGATCAAGCAAAACTCGAAAGTGTCCGTCGCCGACGCGAGGTGGATCAGCCCCTGGACGCAGCTTACCCCCAAACGGCACCCCTCGATTTTGCTTTGGTGCCGCTTGAACAGCCCGAGCGTGGCCTCCCACGCCTGCTGGCCGCCCGCTGCTTCGCGCGGACGGCCATGGGGAGATCCTGCCGAACTCGTGACGTCGATGTAGTAGAAGAAAGTGCGTCCTCCCGCGTGATGGCTTTGCCCCCCAAGAACTCCAAGAACGCCCTGGCCTCCGCCGTGTCCTTGAAGTGCACTCCGTGAGACGCCGTTTCAGCTGCGGCTCCGCTGTGTCCAGGATGTGGTTCGGGAGCAACGGTGCCACAATACCACGCCAACGTGCTTCCTTCTGCGCGCTCATAATCGTCCTAGGGAATGTTCCGATCCATCTCTGCCACCATTCACAGGAGCCGGACGATGAGACGAACTGCTCGGTCCTGAGTTCCTACCACTGCCGCCAGCTCCTGTTACCCTCTCCTTCAGCTCGCTCAGGTCCTTCGTGAGGTCGATGGCCGTGGTCTCCAGCTTCGACGCGTTGCTGGCCGCACCCCGCGTTGCCCATGGATCCGTTCCTGCAGAGCCTCCGCTGCCCATATTCACATCCTGCGCGCCCTGCATCACCTCCAGCTAAGCCTCTATGGCCGCGGTCTTCGCGTCCCCCTCCTACTTGTCCTTGCGGAGCCCCGTCATGATGGCGGTGCGCGACGCGCTCAGCTGCTCAATGGCCTGCGACTGGAGGGACGAGGTGAGCTCCCGCAGTGGTTCCGCCAGCGCCGTCTGAATGCCAGGCGAAACCTCCGCAGCCAACTTGCCGTAGTCCAGCTCCTCGTAGTTGAACACTGTATCGTGCCCACGTGATCCTGCACCCGAGCGACTCCTGGACGAGCTGGCACTGCGCTCCCCATGGCGATGGTCGGCGCCGCCCCGCGTCCTGCGCTCTTGGCTGCGAGCACCCTTCTGCCCGCGCCTAACGCCCATGGCGGGAAGAAGCGAAAGAAGAGAAATGGCGCGCCAATCCCCAATCGAGGAACAGTATCGTGAATGTCTCCTGACAAGAGCTCACCAAGGGCCTAAGGGCAGAAGGCCTGTGTCGCGGGCCGCCTTTCCCCCCAAGGCCAAAAGGGTCTCTGGACCACCTCGGGAAATGTTTTACTTGAGCCAAAAAAGTGCTACGGAGGCGGAGGAGGAGGACGGGCGGGCGAGCGGGCGGGCGGGCGGTCGGGCTGGAGGGAGGGAGGAGGACGAGGATGAGGAAGATAAGGAGGAGGAGGAGGAGGAGGAGGAGCAGGAGGAGGAGGAGGAGCAGGAGGAGGAAGGAAGAGGAACCTGGCCAACCGAGCCCACCAGCGCCTGAAGGCCGCGGGCTGGGACGGCCCTCCTCAGCACGCGCAGTGCGCGGAGCAGGCCGGCGCGCTCCTCCCCAAGCGGGCAGCAGGCCTCCAGGCGGAGGAATGGCACCTCGCGCGGCCAAATCTATGTACATATCCACTGCGTCTTTAGAAAGCCAAGAACCACCCTCATACTGAGCACCCCGACAAGCGAAGGCATTCAGTAAACGCACCCGAGGAAGGAACCGAGCACGGCAGGGCTGTTCAGTAAACGCCCATGGCCGTGTAGTAAACGCCAATTATCGGGGTCGGGGTGGTTTCTCCTCCTTTGAGTCTTGCGCTCTCGTGGAAGGCGCCAAAAGGTCAAGGCGCAGCGGTCATGGGTAAAAAGCTGGCCTCTAGGGGCCAGCCTTGTATCCATACCCACTGCGCCTGGGGAAGGGGGCCCGAAACTCCAAGACGCCGTGAATGTGGATACAAGCCTTGCCCGCACCTCGGCGGCGGCGGCCTGCACCCAGCAGCCGCTGCCCGCCAGCAGCCGCGCCAGGCGGCGGTCGCACGCGCAGAGGCCGCGCAGGCTGCCCAGCGTGAGTGCGCGCAGGAGGCTCTCCGAGATCACGCCCTCCTCGAGAGTCTGAAAGGAGGGCAGGGTGTCCATCCCTGGGCTCGGAGGGCCAATGGAGACAACGGCGGCCCTCACCGTCAGTTCTCGTCCTTTCGGGGCCTCCTGGAGGCTTCTCGTAACCAAGGCTGGGCCCGCCTCGACAACAGGCTCAGGATGGATCCTGAGAGGGGCCCAGGGACCGATTTCTAGAGGCCGGGTGGGAGAGCCGCCGTTCCCTTAACTGGCCCTCCCCTGATAGGCGACTCGGCGTGGCTCGGGCAAGTGCGCAGAATAGAGCCGGAGCCTGAAGGCGAGGAGTGCAATTTGCCGAGACGGGTTGAGCCAAAATGGCTGCGTTGGACTCCTCTCCCTTCTCCCGCTCCGTCTTCACCAAGAACCTGTCCGCAGCTTCACTACACAAGTTGTGGACAATCTGGCCAAAAGCGGGCCCAAATGTTCAATCGTTGAACACGCCCGCGACCTGCACATGACCCGTCTGCGACCTGTCTGCACCCTCATGTAGCCCTGGTTCGCTTGAACATTGAACACGTGCTGCGGGCTCACAATCACGTGTGGAACTTGAACGTGCCCGCGACCTGCACTCGGCCACTCTGCGACCAGCTCGCGTTCATAGCCTTCCCGCAAAATCCAAGCAATGCCTTTTCTCGCCCCTGCCCCGTTCGCTGCGGCTCGGGGCCAGGCCGCCCTCGCCCCCCTTGACCACATCAAGCCGGCCCGCGGGGCCTCTAGGCCATCCAAGCGCGCGGAGCTGGCCGCGTGGGCCCCGCACCGCGACGGAAGAGCAGGCGACGCAGCGCGGCGGCACGACGTAAGGCCCCAGGCTGCTGCTGCTGCTGCCGCTGCCGCTGCCGCTGCCGCTGCTGCTGCTGCTGCTGCTGCTGCTGCTGCTGCCGACCTCCCCTGGCGGGCCTGCCGGGAGCTGGCGTCCACGCAGTGGGGCCGAGCAGCGGGCTGCTGTGGGCCGTATGGAGCTCAGTGACAGGGCAGCAGCCCGCATTGGCAGGCATCGGCACCAGGCCAGGACCAAGGCGCAAAGCTGCTGCCGTGCCCGCACGAAACATGCCGGGTCCCGAAGGACGCGGGTCCTGGACACTCGGGCTTCCCCAAGGACTGGCTCTTCACCATGGTCGTTTCTGCCCTGGGGCCTGGAAGTGGTCCGTGGAGGCTGAAAGCGGCGAGCAGCCGAACGGTCTGGATCCCTGTCTTTCGTGGTGTCTATGACTAGTGGGGCAGGTATCGTGGCTAGGGAGCTGAGGCAACCAGCGCTGGCGGTTACCATGCAGGTAATGTTGGCGGCAACCAGCGCCGCTGGGGCAAAAGACGACCAAACAATTGTTGTAGTGCTGGCAGCCCGCCTTGTCGGCAGCTGAGGCTACGGCGCCAGGCAGGAGCTGCGAGGGGCCAAAGGGTTACAGCCAGCATTGGCAGCAGCCTGGAGCAGCGGGTCTGCCACGGCGCCAAGCAGGGGCGGTAGCGGCAACCAGGCGTGGCCAGCGACGCCCAGCGGGGTCCTAACTACGGGCGACAATCCGCGCCCGCGACACCCGGGGCTGTCGGGGCTGCCAGCGGCAGCCGGCGCTTGAGGCACCCAAATGCAAACCCCTGCGCCGCAAGCAGGGCGCCTCCAATGCAGGCAGTCCCTGGGGAAACGTACGTCAGAACACAGCTTCCCTTCCTGGAGAGAGGCCTAAGACGGCCCCTGAGGACGGGGAGGAATCGCAAATCGCGAGCCACGAATCACTTCGCGCCCTCGTGTCGGCCCATAGTTTCCCTCCGGACCCGTTCCCTCCAGGGCAGGTCTGAGGGCTGCGGGGGGGCGAGCCTGTTGGAGACCTCCTGCAGCTGGCGCTCGGCCGCCAGCGCCCTCTCCTCGGCCGCCAGCGCCCTGTCCTGCGCCAGGTCCATCCCCCTCTCGAGCAGCTGCTGCATCTGCCCGTCGCGCTCCCCCTGGGCGCCCGCGCCCCGCCGTCGCCGTCGTCGTGGCAGTGGTCGCCGCCGCCGCCGCCGCCGCCGCCGCCGCGGTCGTCGTCGTCGTCGTCGTCGTCGTCGTCGTCGTCGTCGTCGTCGTCGTCGTCGTCGTCGTCGTCGTCGTCGTCATCGTCGCCGCCGTCGCCGCCGTCGTCGTCGTCGCCGTCGTCGTCTTCGTTTTCGTCCGCTCCTGCCAGCCTCCTCTGTCCTCCTCCGCCACGTCCACCCCCCCCCTTCCTCCGGCCACCTCTCTCCTCCCTTTCATCCTCCCAGCCTCCACTGTATTCCCTCCTCCCTCTTCATCTTCCTCCTCCCTCTTCCTCTTCCTCCTCCTCCCACTCCTCCTGCACCCCGTGTCAGCCGCGGTCATGGCGGACCCGCAGGTCCTCAGGAGGCTGCTTTGAGCGTTGGTCCCTCGCCGGCGCTCTCCTGTACAGCCTCTGTGCAGGGCGGGCTCAGACCGCACCTGCCTCTCGCAGGGCCGCCACGCTGCCGCGACAACCCGCACTGCTGCGGAGCTGCCGTGCCGCTGCCCTCCCCTCTCACGTCCACTGTTGCTTCTGCTGCTGCTGCCTTTCCTCCTCCTCCTCCTCCTTCTCCTCCTCCTCCTCCTCCTCCTCCTCCTCATCCTCTTCCTCCTACTTATCCTGCTTAGCCTTCTCCTCCTCCTCCTCCACCTCCTCCTCCTCCTCTTCCTCCTCCCCCGTCCGCAGGGCCTCGTCGCCGCCCGCGGAGGAGGCCTTCTCGACCCGCCTCACGAACTGGCGGAGCTTGGCCTCGGGGATAGGGCCGTCCACGCGGCCCAGCTCCTGCCACTTGTCCCCGTCCAGGTGCACCTCGCTCCTCATCGCTCCTCCGCCGCCCCCCCCACGCGGCTCAGCTCCTGCCGCTTGTCCCCGTCCAAGTGCACCTCGCTCCTCGTCGCTCCTTCGCGCTCCTCCGCCGCCCCCGCCCCTCCCCCCTGGGCTGGCCGCTGCGACATCCCAGCGGCGACAGGGCCTCCAACGGGAGGGTCCAGAGCCTCAGCCCCCGGGCGGAGATTCGGCTGCTGCCCAGGATTCCGACTTCGACTCCGACGACTCCTCGTCCTCGTTCCTCCTCGTTCTCGCTCTTCTTCTGATCTCCCTCCTCTACCTCCTGCTGCATCCCCTCCCTCTCCCGCTCTCCACCTCCTCCTCCGCCGCGCCCCTCCTCGCTGCTCCTCGCTCCTCGCCCTTCTGCTCGCTCGCGCGCTGAGGGCAAGATAGCCCCTCCAGGGCAGGGGAAAAGCAGGAGCAGCAGACACGAAACACAAGTCGTGCAACGGGAGAATGGCAGCGGCAACGGCGGGGCCAACCAAGAGGCCCACTCCCCGACGCGGACTCCGTCCCCGCGCCAGATGCGAAGACAGGAGGTGCACCTCCCGACAGTGGACGGCTCAGCGGACTCTGCAGGGCAGGGCGCGAGCCACAGGAACCTCACCGCAGCCCAGGCGGGGGCTCCTCGAGGGCGGCCCAGTGGGGATCCACGAGGCGCTGCCCATGGGAGAGACCCCCGCTGGGAGGTGGCAGCCCCCGCGACCCGCTCAGACAGCCCCCGGAGGTTACGAGACACGACAGCCCGCGAGGTTACGGATCAGCTGACGGCCCGAGAGGCTGCGGCAAACATGCATCATGAGCCCACGAGGCAACAGTCCTGAGATCCTGGGCATGGGGGGTCCTCATGGTGAAAGCCATGGGGGAGAAGGATCGGGTGGGAGGCGGGATTGAGAGGCAAGATGATGAGCAGATACCGGTAATGACATGCATGCCCAAATGGCAGGGACGACTGAGGAGAAGAAAGAGAGTAAGAGGAGACAGATATCCTTCGTCCACGAGTTCTCTACCCTAGCAGTGGCCGGCGCGATCTCCATCCGCCAGCGCTTCTCCTCCTCCTCCTCCTCCTCCTCCTCCTCCTCCTCCTCCTTTCTTCGCTGCTCCTCCCCGGCCCCCCCCCCTCCTCCTCCCTCCTCCTCCTCCTCCCTCCTCCTCCTCTCCTCCTCTCCCTCCTCCTTCTCCTTCTTCCCGTCCTTTCTCCTCGCCCCCCGCCCCTCCCTTCCTCCCCCCCCCGCCCCGCCCCTCCGTCCATTCCTCCCTCATCGTCCTCATCCTCGTCCTTGTCCTCGTCCTACTACTCTTGGAGCGCCTGCGCTCCTCAATCCCCAAGACCCGGCTCGGTCGCCAGCCCGCTCCTGAGGGGCGGAGCCAAGTGCCGGGCGGCATGAGTCCACTTTCTTTCATTCTCGTGCTCGGGCCTCCGCCTCCTCCTCCTCCTCCTCGTCCTCCGCCTGTCTCCTCCTGTCTCCTCATGTGTCCAACTCCTCGTCCTCCTTCTCTTCCTCCTCCTCCTCCTCCTCCTCCTCCTCCTCCGTCTCCTCATCCTGCCACTCCTCGGAATTTTCGGCGCTACTCGACACCCACAGGCTGCCCCCTCACGGTCGGGGGTCTTGGGCTGGTCAGGTCCAGCCCAGGCCCTCCGCTGAGGATTCTTCTATTGCTGTTCCATCCCCTTGGGCCACCCTTCACCGTTCTGCATCTTCACCTCGATGCATCGCCGATGCATCCACGATTCATTTGCGACGTCGGCGATGCACCAGCGAGCGACGTCGGCGTGGACAAATTGTGCTCCACACCAAGCCGCATCGACGATGCATCGGCGATGCGGTGAGATCCTCCGACCCCAGCCGCACAGACCCTATTTGGGGTAGCCTGGAGCTGCGCCGATCCAGGACATCCGCGCGGAGCTCCGAACACGTATCTGATGTGTGTTGTTCTTCTTCGAACATCTGGGAGCCAAAACCGTGTGGCGACGGACTGCGTGGTGACGTCGGAATCCCCAACGACCTCACCACGCGGCCCGTCCACGCAAGGTCTTGGGACCGCGGAAGCCCCAAAGGCTCGAGACATCATTGGTGATCGGCCCGAGTCCCAGAAGCGCGTGGTGAACCCGAACCTCCCACCGACTCACCACGCGGTGTGGTCACCGCCTGGGGGTCCCCGAGAACTATCTCCCTGCCCCCCGCCGCCCCCCACTCGCCTCCCCCCCTCCCCCTCCTCCCCCGGGCCGGAGCGCGCCTCGCAGAACGCGGCGCCCGCGCACGGCCTCTTGCCGCACTGGCCCCCCAGGCCGTTGGCCCACGTCCTCGCGAGGCGGTGGCCCAGGGAGGTCTCCGTAGAGGGGGGGATGGGCGCTCATTGCTTTCAGGAGGGTCCATGTCTATCACGTTTACCATCGGGGCCCCAGTGACGCGATGCCAACGTTTACTGGGAAGTCGGCATGATAAGTAACAGACGTGCCCCCCTGGTCCTGTGGGAGGGGACCTAAGCTAGGAGGGCCAGAAATCTTGGGGGCAACGGGTCTTCCTGCAGAAGTACCAAACGAAACCACCCATATGTTTAAGGATATCTCCAACAGCCGGGGACCTGAGTTAGGTCACGGACTCACTGCTATGAACCTTATGAGGGCTAGGGATCGTAATATGCTCAATGACGGCAGGCGGCCTTGCCGCGGGACCGTCATCGCTCCTGCCTCCCGGGTGAAGCGAAGACGATGAAAAGGGGGGAGCGGAGGACCCGCACCCCCGACGTCATTCTCCCAATAGGCTTGCCCTACAGGAGTCCTAGCTCAAACCCTACTCATTGGTCCGCTGCCCCCCCCCAATTCCTAGGCCCCCCCGGATCCAATGGCTATGCCTATGCCCATGCATATGCCTACCCTTTTTTTTGCAATGGCACCCCCCCTTATGTATGCTCGCTTACTTGCTTGCGCGCTTGCTTGCTTGTGCGCTTGCACGCTTGCGCGCTTGCTTGCTTGCTTGCTTGCTTGATTGCGCGCTTGCTTGCTTGCGCGCTTGCTTGCACGCTTGCTTGCTTGTTGAATTGCGGATTCCAAGCATGCTCGATTCTTCTGATTCCTTGATTTGAATCGTCTAATCTATTTGGAGTCAGCGCTGGCTGATCTGATCTGTTCATAACGTCGGCTCAGTGGAGTATCGTCTCATTTTCCTGGGCCGGCATTTCATCGTGTGCCCGTTTGATGACGGCCCCGAGGCCCGGCGACGGCTCCCCAGGGCCGAATAAAGCAGAAATTCTGTCGTGATCGTTTAATGATTCGACGGGGTCTGGCGGTGGAAGAACGAAAACACGCTATGCAGCTAATACAAAGGGAGAACGAAATGCGGAACCTGCCGCCTGGCAGCCGCAGGAGGGCGGCAGTCCTCCAGGCGGAAGACTGCCCTACCCTCTCGTGGCCCACTGGGGGGGTGGGAGGAGGACGGGGAAGAAGAGAGGGAGGGAAAACGGGAGGGATGACTCGGTCGGACTCTGCATTGCAGCAGTCTTCGCGCCGTCATGCTGGGCTGAAGGCCCTTACCCAGAGAGCTTGTTTCGGCCGCCGCCCTCCCCAGCGATGGGAGGCCCAGCCCTGAGTTCCAGGCGGTCCAACGCGCAGAAACGAGAGGGCGGCGGACGGCGCTAATTTAGAAACGAAACGGCAGCAGGCGGCGCTAAGCAGAAGGAGGAGGAGGGCGGGGGAGGACCTGAGGACCTGACTTCTGGGGAGGTTGCCAGGGTTTTTGGGCGGCTTGGACGGCCCCCGCGGATCAGGAAAGGAAGAGGAGGAAAGGTTACGATTTGCGCGCAACCCAACAACGTTTTCCCGAGACGAACCACGTGCGCCCAAGAGAAGGACTACGTCGGAGGATGAAGAGGAGGAGGAGGAGGAGGAGGAGGAGGAGGAGGAGGAGGAGGAGGACGAGGAGGAGGAGGAGGAGGAGGAGGAGGAGGAGGAGGAGGAGGAGGGAACCGCCCCCAGAGAGCGCGGCTCCTGCGGGGTCAGCCAGCTCGCAGGAGCCGAACTGCCACGGCGCTGCGGCGGGCCAGCGCACGAGCGCAGGCCGTCATCAGACGCTGGGGGCTGGCGAAGCAAGTGGAGGGACGAAGAGGGTGGTGAGACGAGAGGAGAAGATCAGCAGCGCAAGACGAGAAGATCAACAACTGATCACAAGATCATACTGAGGAGCGAAGAGAGTGGCGAGACGAGAGGAGAAGATCGCAGCAATGGCCATCGACAGCAGTTGGCCGCTGTGAGAATTGTATTGCCTATGGAAAATCGTGCGGCGTCGGAAATCAGAATGGAGAACCGTCGGGCAGGCAAGGCAGAAGGGCCATGCAGGGTGGAAGGGCCAGCGGGCACTCGTAGTAACGACGAATCTGATCGCCCCCAACTGCTTGGCATGCAGACCGACCGCAAAAGTCGGCCCCTGCTTGAACCTCCCCGTAGTTCTCCACCCATTGAATATAGATCGACGAACTGCTATAAGAGCATGCTGTGGAAGGCGCTTTACAATCATGCCAAGATGCAGGTCGCGCGCGTCGATGCCGCTCTCCACAATCTCCGGTTCAAAGTGCTCCAGGCGAGCCCCAAACTACATCGTGATGGGCGGGAGGTCTAGCTTAGAGGTGAGGTACTTGGTGACTTAGACTGGAGGTCGGTTGTAGCATGATGAAAGAAGTGGGGAATAGAACTCAAGGAATCATGAACGTTCTGGAGATCGGTGAAGTTCGAGCTCCGGTATCAACTCGGATACTTCTGGAAAAGCCCGCGCCCGTCACTCTCGCAGGCCTCTTCACACAGGGCGCGGCAGCTGTCGAAAACAAAACTCCGTTCAACAACTCTGAACGCGGCTGCCCGACACTCAATCTCGAGGTTGCGCGGCTGGCTCTCCAGAAAAATTAAGACGAGAAGAATCGATTGACACAACGTGCTATTGATACGTGCCGGAGATTCCGGAATTTATAACAGCCTTCGCGCGGGGTACACTTTGCGTCGAGTATTGTCTACTCTGGCTGGCGCCGCTGGTCGGCCACCCATTCGCAGTCGAGCGGTCGCCCGAAATGAAAGGCCAATTTGGCAGTTGCTGCCCCCCCTTCTCGTTGCCGAGCGCGGGGGGGGGCGGTGGCGCACCGCCCCGTGGCCCGCCCGCCGCCGCGCACCGCGCGCCTCGGCGGATTCCCAAAGACCTGGTAAAGCGAATCATGCGCGACTCTGGAAAATTCTCCGGGGGTAAAATCGAACAAATCCGGGGGCGTTTTTGAACATGTCCGGCCTACTTTTTGAAAAATAGCAAAACCGTTTTTTTTGAAAATTTCCGGGGTCGATTTTGACTTATCCCGGCAAAGCAACCTAACAGCGATGTGTAGAAGCATATATGGGAGCGTTCCGTTTGAGATTCATGTAGGAGTCCTGTTATATGATTCTGATGCCTTCGCAGTCGCAGTCGCAATGTCTGCGCAATCGCTGGACGTCTGCCTTCTGCTGCGCCTTCTGCTTGGCGAGAGCCCCTGCTCCCGCTGCCACAGCAGGCTGAGAAGCACCGCTGCCTGCCGCAGCAGTCTGAGAAGCACCTCCGCCTGCATCCACCCTGACCGCGCTGGCCCTGTCTTGCGCCTGTCTGCTGGCGCCGGCGCCGGCACTAGACTGTTCGGGGTGAACCCTCGTGGCAGGCTGCAGCTCGCGGAGCTGGGCCTCCTGCTGCCAGCTCAGCGTCGCTGCTTTCCGTGCTCTGATGAGGCCCGCGGCAAACCGCTTCTCCTCCGCGGTCGAGCGGCTCGATTGGGTAGGCAGGTGGCCTAGCTGGAGAATCGCATTGACGAGTTCCTGCGTGGCGGGCTGAGAAGCACCACCATCACCATTGGCCAATGCGGCTCGCAAGCGGTCGCCGCCACTGCCACGGACAGCTCCGCCTGAGGCGGCCGTGACTCCTGCCATGCGCAACCAGACGCCGCCGTGGCACAAATCGGGAGGAGCCACGGGGGGACACTTGAGCCGGCGGGTTTGGCTTGAGCCAACGTCTTTGGCCTGAGCCGAATGGCACTGGAGGAAGAGGAGGAAGAGGAGGAGGAGGACTGAGGAGGAGGACCGACGAGGATGATCGAAGAGGGCTCGAGAGCCCCTTTGCCAGGACGCCGCCCCCGTGACCGCTTCTCGCGGCGGGGGGGGGGCGCCCCAGAACCTTGAGGAGGATGTCGGAACGCGCCCTGGCCAGGGCGCCCCCCCCGTGACCGCTTCTCGCGGCGGGGGGGAGCGCCCCAGAGACTCAGGAGGTGGTCAGAACGCGCCCTGGCCGGAGCGCCCCCCCGTGACCGCTTCTCGCGGTGGGGGGGGGCGCTCCATAAGTACATACAGATGTATAAAAATACTACATATAAGTACATACATATGTATACATATTAAAACGTCCTGGATCCCCGCAACAGAGGCTCCAGAGGCCAGACGCCATGAAAGCAAAGCTTGAAACGTCCTGGATCCCCGCAACTGGGCCTCCAGAGGCCGGAACCGCTGAGAAAAACCTTGCGTATCCTTCCTCGAACTCCTCCTTCCTCCTCCTCCTCCTCCTCCTCCTCCTCCTCCTCCTCCTCCTCCCTCTGAGCACACCGTGGCGCTCGACAGGTCTCTCCTCCTCACTGCTCATGGGCTTTCGGATGTATCAGCCTGCCTCAGCGTCTGCCTCGGCCTGCCTCAGCCTCAGCCGCAGCGTCAGCCTCAGCCTCACGTGAGTTCCCCCATATCGGGCGTGGACCCGCGGCACCCCCGACTGACTTCCCCCATATCAGGCGTGCACCCGCGGCCCCCCCGACTGAGTTCCCCCATATCAGGCAAGCACCCGCGGCACCCGTCAGCTGAGTTCCCCCATATCAGGCGTGGACCCGCGGCACCCCCAACTGAGTTCCCCCATATCAGGCGGGCACCCACGGCACCCCCGACTGAGTTCCCCCATATCAGGCGCGGATCCCTGGTTTTCCCCGGCATCCCCCGGATCCTGCCCAGACCCCCTGGGGAATCAGGATGCTCTCTTTTGACCCCACTAGAAACCTATCAATCGTCGCTGTTAGGTAAAAATTCCGGAACCCATTTTGAAAAAAATCCGGATCTCAGAATTCTTCAGATGTCCTGCGCGGCGGGCGCATTCCACCACTCAAAACTGTGTTTTGAAAATTTGACAAAAAAAATCCGGAACCGCTTGCGCAACAAATTATCCCGGCAAAGCAACCTAACAGCGATGTGTAGAAGCATATCTGGAAGCATTCCCCTTAAGATTTAAGTGAGAATCCAGTTGTAGAATTCTGCTGTTCTCGCAGTCGCAGCCTCAGCCTGCCTCGGCTTGCCTCGGCCTCAGCCTCAGCCTGCCCCGGCCTCAGCCTCAGCCTCAGCCTGCCTCAGCCTCAGCCTCAGCCTGCCTCGGCCTCAGCCTGCATCAGCCTCAGCCTCAGCCTGCCTCAGCCGCAGCTTGCCTCAGCCTGCCTCAGCCTCAGCCTCAGCCTCAGCCTGCCTCAGCTTCAGCCTCAGCCTCAGCCTGCCTCGGTTTGCCTCGGCCTCAGCCTCAGCCTGCCTCGGCCTCAGCCTCAGCCTGCCTCAGCCTCAGCCTCAGCCTGCCACAACCTCGGCCTGCATCAGCCTCAGCCTCAGCCTGCCTCAGCCGCAGCTTGCCTCAGCCTCAGCCTCAGCCTCAGCCTCCGCCTGCCTCAGCTTCAGCCTCAGCCTCAGCCTGCCTCGGCCTCAGCCTCAGCCTCAGCCTCAGCCTCAGCCTCAGCCTCAGCCTCAGCGTCAGCCTCTCAGCTCAGCCTGCATCAGCCTCAGCCTCAGCCTGCCTCGCCTCAGCCTCAGCCTCAGCCTCAGCCGCAACTTGCCTCAGCCTCAGCAACAGCCTCAGCCACAGCCTCAGCTTGCCTCAGCTTCAGCCTCAGCCTCAGTCTGCCCGGGCTTGCCTCGGCCTCAGCCTGCCTCAGCCTCGGCCTCAGCCTCAGCCTGCCTCAGCCTCAGCCTCAGCCTGCCTCAGCCTGCATCAGCCTCAGCCTCAGCCTGCCTCAGCCGCAGCTTGCCTCAGCCTCAGCCTCAGCCTCAGCCTCAGCCTCAGCCTCAGCGTCAGCCTCAGCCTCAGCCTGCCTCGGCTTGCCTCAGCCACATCCTCAGCCAGCCCCGGCCTCAGCCTCAGCCTCAGCCTGCCTCAGCCTCAGCGTCAGCCTCTCAGCCTCAGCCTGCATCAGCCTCAACCTCAGCCTCAGCCTGCCTCAGGCTCCGTCTCAGCCTGCCTCAGCCTCAGCCTGCCTCAGCCTCAGCCTCACAGTTGGCTCCGGGCAATCAAAATGTAGCCTGGGAGTGGTGTTCTGGGAACACGAAGAACACGAAGTGGCCTACACTTGGCTCCGGGCATTCAAAATGTGGCCCGGGAGTGGTGTTCTGGGAACACGAAGAACACGAAGTGGCCTATAGTTGGCTCCGTGCATTCAAAATGTGGCCCATGAGTGGTGTTTTGGGATCACGAAGAACACGAAGTGGCCTACGGTTGGCTCCGGGCATTCAAAATGTGGCCCGGGAGTGGTGTTATGGGAACACGAAGAACACGAAGTGGCCTACAGTTGGCTCCGGGCATTCAAAATCATGCCCAGGAATGGAATTCTGGGAACAAGACCAGGAAGTGCGCTACTGTTTGCTTAAAAACGAATTCCCCAGTGGGGAGTCATGATGCTTTCTTTTGACCCTACTAGAAGCCTATCAGTCTTCGCTGTTAAGTAAAAAAGCGGAAACGTTTTCTGACACATTCTACAATCCAAAACTAATGTCCGGGCGGTCCGACGGGCGCGGCCGGCTGATTCACGCGCCGCGCCGCGCGCGATTGGGCGCAGCGCGCGCCGCGCGTTGCGCCCGCGAGCCGCTCGAAGGGGCCACCTCGAAAACAGCGCCGCGGCAGCTGCGACTCGCGGACTCCCCAACAGCAACACAGCATGCAGCTTGGAATCCTCGAGGGCGCTCCGATGCGCGAAAAATGCACCGCGAACATCGCGCAAAGAACCTGCGCGACGGAATGCGCTCGACCATTCGTCCCTGGAACCCGCGCGGAAGAACAGGAAAACCTGGAAATCTGGAAAACTATCAATATCAATGCTTCATGCTCCTCTGAAAAATGGACCTCCCGTGCTGGACCAGAGCAAGAGGAAAGGCGTGGCGCGGACCGTTTGTCAGAGTCTCGTGGGCTTCCTGAGCGGCATAAAGCGCAGACTTCGGCGGCGGCAGGACTTGCCCACCACGGGTAAGCGCGGGGAACGCTAGCAGGTCTTCCTTCGCGCCCCCCCTCCACTGCCCTCCACCTGTACATGCGACCCTGCTCGCCTCACTCCCCTCCTATGCATTCCCCCCATGTGCTTCTGCTCCTCCTCATCCTCCTCTTCCTCCTGTCCCCCTCCCCATCTTTCCCGCCATGCTCCGCACCCTCCTCCCCGACCTCAGGGTCGGCGGCACCGGCTGTAAGGCTTCGCAATCTCATTGCAGCGCTGAGCTGGCATTCGTTGTCGAATCGCGAACCAGGACAACTTGCTCAATACTCATCCGCTGCGCCTCCAGCGTGGAGGCCTCCAGGATCTCGGAAGCATGGGCATCCCAGTGGTGGGGCAACAAGTAGGGGCCCGAATGTGAAGCTAAAGAACGCGGCAGACAACAACCTCCCCTGACACAATTTCAAGCAGAGACCGCCACCGCCCAGGGCACAACGGACAAGAGTGGCTATCCCACCTGTCTGGGATCTACGATTAAGAACGACTTGTGCCTGCCGCCCACCCAGGGCCAATCCCATATAATTCCATTCGAAGACCTACTACCAGCCGAAGCGCAGCTGAGGCCTGACGCATCCTCTCCTGAGTGACAGCCGAGCTGGAGCCACCGCTGCGAAGCATGAGTGACCTGCCGCGCCGAGGGCCATCCAGCCTGCGCTCCTGCCTGGGCTGGACACAGCATGCCTCAAGCCACTCGCTGATACACTTCGCAATCGGACTGATACTGAAATTTCCTCGCGTACCGATCGGGAAGAACATAGTGCCAACACAGTGCGATGTAAAGGGTTGGTGATGATTCAATCCGGCGCGCTGGCAAACTTAAGCGGCCGCATGCTGGTCGCCGCGAGTCTCCTGCAGACCCGCCAGCGCCGCGAGATGAGCCACATTTCCAAGCACCTACAGACGCCACCGAAGAGCACCAGGATCATGATGGCAAAAGGCACGGGTGTTCCACGCAACGTAGGTTGCAGCACTCGTGCCCGACCACGTGCTCCCCATGCCACACGACCTGCTTTGGGGAGAAGAGGCTTCTCGAAAGAAAATAGAGGCGGTTGAACTCAACGCCCATGTCTGAGATGTCACTCTGATCCATCTTGATCTTGGGCACATCACGCGGGGTGACTTCCACTGTGGCGATCGGATCCCATTGACATGAGAAAACTCCACCTTCGCGGCCCACATAGGCACGGCAATGGGGAGAGAACTCACGCATAATGGCCTGCTTGAAAGATCGGCGCGTCTTCCCCTCGCGGTGTCGCATATGTTCTTGTCGCGGTCGACAAAAGACATCGATCTGCCTGCCAACGGGGCCTGCCGCATGGGATTTCCTCACAACACCAACACGAAGCCGGAAAGAAGCATGTGCCCGCCGCGTCCTCGCCTGAATAGTGGCCACCAAGGAGGCCTTCGAATCGGAGCACGAACGACCTGCTGTGTTGGGGGCCCTCGGGCTTACACTCTTGCCAAGGCTTGAAATTGCATGCCTCAATCCACTCCTGGATACATTCGGCAATCTGAATGACTTTGACCATCTCGCGCGTACCGATCGTGAACATTGAGCCGTCGATCTCTCTGTCCCACGCTGCCGCGCGCTCGACTGCCACCCTTTGGCCAGGTCGAGCTCCTTCTCGAAACGCTCAAGACGAGCCGCCAAACCCTGTGACGCGGCCATCGCGCCCGCACGCCAGTCAATCGCAGCAGTTCTGTCGAGCGTCTCACGCATCCTCTTGTTGACCATATGACTGAGTTTCTCGATCGTAGAAGCGGCTGTCTCCTGCTCTGCGCCAGACAACGCCTTTCAAGGCTTCTCGCACAAATGTTCGGTCTCAGAAAAGCATGCGTCCATGAACTCTTTGAAGATATATTCTTCAACTTCACCCACAGCAGCAGGAGTGGAGCTAGCAGCCCAGGGGCCCACACTACATGGGGCATTGCCACTCTGAGCGAAAGAGCGGCTGAACAATGCATGTGCACGACCATCATGCGCCATTGGAGTGCTGGGAGCACCAACAAGGCCAGGAGAGCCAGATACACCACCAACAATGGGAATATGAGGAGCAACTTTTGGTGACAGAAAGTAGCTGCATCATCCAATGCACATAGGTCCTGCGACGAAGGTACGATATTGTTGATCGCGCGCATCCCAGCAGCCAAACCGACAACTGCCAGAGTAGCCACAGCCACGACATAACGCAGACTCTCTCTAAAATCTCCTCGATCACGCCGAGCACGCCGCTGAGCAAAAGTAGGAACAATAAGTGAATGAGGACGCGATCTCGGTGAAGGGATCCCTCGCGAAAATGGTGATGACTCACGTACTCTCGAACGCCTTGGGATACTCCGCTCTTTGTCCTTCGCATGCTTCTTGGCACGATCACGTTGTTCAGCCTTGCCCACGCGTGCATCTCCAGGCATCGCAGTCGCACCAGCAGATACTGGAAACTCCACTTTACCCACTTGCGAGACTGACAGCAGAGACACCAGAAGAAGGGGACAGGGGCTAGTGTAGGAGCCCAGTTCCCACAATGAAGGCCGACAGTCACCGCCAGGCAGAACTGCATTGCCTGCCTCGGGCTAGAGGTCTCCGTTTTATTCCATGGGGGAATCAGAATCTTGAACCAAAACGGCTACGGGGGAGGAGAGGGGGAGGAGGAAGAGGATGAACAGGAGGAAGAGGAGGAGGAGGAGGCGGAGGATAAGGAAGACGTCCTGGCGAAGCAACGGTCCGGCCGTATCTCAGCAGGGGTGAACTGCCTCCACGTTTCGTCCGTGCCGTTCTCCTGCGACATGCTGGGCAGGTCAAATCGGGGCCCTGGCTCCAGAAGGCACAACTGCCTGCTTGAACCATAGCGGCTAACCGTGACTGTGTGTGTGAATGGTTGCGTGTGCGTGCTACGGGCTAGTATGGCGGAAACAGCGGGGGAAGACGGTGACGACGAACAAAACGCGGTGACTGATGGCAAACACGCGTGTCGACTATGCACCGCGCACCCGTGACGCACAATTCAGAGGAGTGTGATGTGAACGCCGACGACGTGCAAGCGAAACACTGGAATGCAAGGCTTAGCGCACTTAGCAATGACTTACTCTCAGAGTCGCAGCCAGTAAGAACAATGTCGTGGTCAGGAGCAGCGCTTTCAATGTGTCCAGTAATATTGCAAATGATATTCGGCTTAAGGGCCTACCCCATGATAACAATCAAACGACTCAAACAAAACATAGAGGTGTTCAGAATCCAGCTTCCAATGAAGCAGATCATTCGGAGTGGGCGGTGACGACGCGTGTATGCAGGTCAAGCGGCCGACAAACCCTCGGTCATCCCTTGGTGAACCTTCGTCAGGAAGAAGATCGTACGTCAGCATCTCATCCATGAGGTCAAGCGCCTGCCGACTCACATAACTGCTCCCGCTTCAACTGGGCATGCTTGCCAAACGCTCATGGCACTGATCGCCCTGCAACAATTCGAAGTGATACGAAGCTTGATAAACATCCTTGAACACAGGCGTCTGCCAGAGCTGCGTGATCGTGCCCGGCGACTGCCGAGCCGAAGCAAGTATCATACCAACAGAGACACCATTGTTTAGCATCGGTGTTGCCATGACCGCACACGTTTCAAACTCTGTGTGTGCTGCTCACTGGCAAGCTGGACTGCAATGCAGCAAGCGAATCACACAACATAAGCCAAAAAGAGGACCGAACAACAAACGATAAACTGGCGAAAAAAACAAATCATCTGAAACTGTGGGCACCGTCGTTGTATGCACCGCGTTCGGTGGAGCTCCCTATGGGGCTACCAAAAGTATGAAAGGGTGTGCCAAAATAAGTGCGGTGGGTGCATGCGAATGCTGACATTTGAGCCTTCGGTGGGGCTCCCTATGGGGCCACGGAGCGTGTGAGGGGCGCGACAAAAATGGGAGCGGTGGGCGCATGCGAACGCTGGCATGTCGGCCTTCGGAGGGGTTCCCTGTGGGGCCACGAAACGTATGAGGGGTGTGTACACATGAACGCGGTGGGTGCATGCGAGCGCTGGCATTTGAGCCTTCGGTGGGGCTACCCGTGGAGACACGAAGCGTGTGAGGGGCGTGCCAAAATGGGTGCGGTGGGCGCATGCGAACGCTTGCAGTTGGGCCTTCAGTGGGGCTCCCTATGAGGCCACGAAACGTGTGAGGGGCGTGCCAAAATGGGTGGAGTAGGCGCGAGCGAACGCTTGCATTTGGGCCTTCGGTCGGGCTCCCTGTAGGGCCACGGAACGTGCGAAGGGTGTGCCAAAATAGGCGCGGTGGGCGCATGCGAACGCTGGAATTTTGGCATTCGGTCGGGCTCCCTATGGGGCTCCGGAGCGTGTGAGGGGTGTGTACACATGAATGCGGTGGGTGCATCCGAGCGCTGGCATTTGAGCCTTCGATGGGGCTCCCTATGGGGCGACGAATCGTGTGAGGGGTGTGCCAAAGTGGGCGCGGTAGGCGCATGCGAACGCTGGCATTTGGGCCTTAGCTGGGGTTCCTTGTGGGGCGTGCCAAAATGGGCGGGGTGGGCTCATGCGAACGCTGGCATTTGGGCCTTCGGTGGGGCTCCCCGTGGGGCTACCAAACGTGTGAAGGGTGTGCCAGAACGGGTGCGGCTGGCGCATGCGAGCGGTGGCCTTCGGTAATTCGGAAGGGGCCCCCTATCGGGCCATGAATCGTGTGAGAGCCACACCAACATGGGCGAGGTGGGCGCATGCGAACACTCGCATGCCTTCGGTGGGGCTTCCTGCGGGGCCTCGATACGTATGAAGGGTGGCACCTGGGTGCGGTGGGTGCGTGCGAACGCTGGCATTTGGGTCTTCGGTGGGGCTCCCTGTGGGACCACGAGTGTCAGGGCTGTTCCAAAATTGGTGCGGTGGGCGCATGCGAACGCTGGCATTTGGGCCTTCGGTGGGGCTCCCTGTTGGGCCCCGAAACGTATGAGGGGCGTGCCAAAATGGGTGCGGTGACGCAGGCGAACGCTGGCATTTGGGCCTTCAGTGGGGCTCCCTATGGGGCCACGAAACGTGTGAGGGGTGTGCCAAAATGGGTGCGGTAGGCGCGTGCGAACGCTGGCACTTGGGTCTTCGGTGGGGCTCCCTGTGGGGCCACGAGTGCCAGGGCTGTTCCAAAATTGGTGCGGTGGGCGCATGCGAACGCTGGCATTTGGGCCTTCGGTGGGGCTCCCTGTGGGGCCACGGAACGTGTGAGGGGCGTGCCAAAATGGGCGCGGTGGGCGCATGCGAACGCTGGCATTTGGGCCTTCGGTGGGGCTCCCTGTGGAGCCCCGAAACGTATGAGGGGCGTGCCAAAATGGGTGCGGTGACGCAGGCGAGCGCTGGCATTTGGGCCTTCAGTGGGGCTCCCTATGGGGCCACGAAACGTGTGATGGGTGTGCCAAAATTGGTGCGGTGGGCGCATGCGAATCGCTGACTCGTGGGCCTTCGGTGGAGCTCCTGATGGGGCCGCGAAACGTGTGAGGGGTGTGCTGAAACGGGTGGCGGCGATGAAATATGATGATGATGATGATGATGATGATGATGATGATGATGATGATGATGATGATGATGATGATGATGATGATGAGGATGAGGATGATGATGATGATGCGAGGAGGGAGGGAGGAGGCAGCGGGGGAAGGAGGAGGAACGCGGGGCGCTGTCCCCCGAGGGCCCAACACCACAGGACGGTTGGGGAAAATGTCCCGATCCGTCGGTTATCGACATTCCTCATCATCCCTGCAGGATAGGGGCAAGGGAAATATCGGGTCAGGAGTCGCAGATGGCGGCGAAGTTGGGAGGGGGAGGAAACGCGGGGGGGAGGAGGACAAAAGCAGGCGGATGCTGATGAGGAGGAGGACGAGGTCCAGCGTAAACCCAAGCCTCGTCAACGATGTTGAAGTACACCATCCCTCCATGATTTCTCTGCCCAGGGCCCTACAAGGGCCATTTTCACTCAAAAAATTGCCCCGTTAGGGGACAATTGTGTGAATATCTTCACGCGTGCCGGAACACCATTACCAGGCCACCAACGCCACGAGTTAATTTGACTGTTACAGGATGGCGATCCTGATTGTGCCAGAATACTTACCCTGGGACTTCAACGCCGCGAATCAACGTGTCTATTGCGCCCTGACGCTCCATACACACACTTGCTGATACGTGACCATGAAAACCTACGTGATTATTGCAAGCGTTTTAACCGAATGCGAGCGGCGCTGAGGCGAGAACCACATTTAGAAAACGACCCGCCATCATACCGTGAAGCTCTTGCAAATGATTGAGAATAATGTGCGCGGCGCTAAAACGAGAACCACATTTTGAGACCGACCCGCCCTCAATCCGTGAAGCTCGTGCAAGGTTTTGAAGCGAATGTGCGCGGCGCTGAATCGAACACCACATTTTGAAAACGAGCCGCCCTCAATCCGTAAAATCGTCCCACATGTTGAAAACGAAGGTGCGCAGCGCTAAGGCGAAAGCCACATGTTGAAAACGCGCCGCCCTCAATCCCTCCAGCTCCTCCCAACGTTTGAAATGAATGTGCGTGGCGCTATGGCGAGAAGCACACTTTGGAAACGAACCGACATCTGACCCGTGAGACTCTTGCAGATGTTTCAAACGAATGTGCGCGGCGCCGAGACGAGAACCACACTTTGAAAACGGCCCGCCCTCCCATCCGTGAAGCTCTTACAAAAGTATAAATAGAATGTGCGCGGCGCTAAGGCGAGATCCACATTTTGAAAAGCACCAGCCCTCAATCCTTGAAGCTCTTCAAAAATGTTCAAGACAAATGTGCGCGGCGCTATGGCGAGTTGCACATTTTGGAAGCGACCCGCCTTACATCTGCGAAGCTGTTGGCAAGTTTAAGCATCAGGGTCATAAGACGTGACGAAGTCTCGAGCGAAACGCCCGGCCCGCCCTTTCGACCGTCTCCGGGGTGCGACATGGAGGGAGGCAGGGAAAGAAAAAGAGGGCACCAGGAGGAGCGAGGAGGACAGGGTGAGCGTTGCTGCAATAACGAAGAGCACGTCGAAGTCGCCTTCTCCCACAGTCGACCGAGTCGGCACATGCCCATGGCCGCGATGAACTGGCAGCCCCGAGCCCGGTGTTCTGTTCTGCCGAATGCTGCTCCCTCGCCTCTGTGGATCCCTTGGTTCCCTCCATCCTTCGCTTCCGCGTCCGCCTCCTCTTCCCGCCCCTCCTCCCATGTTTTCTCCTCCCACCCCCTCCCTCCTCGCTTCCCCCTCCTCTCTCCCCTCCTGCCTCCTTCTCCCTCCCCTTCCTCCTTCATGGCCCCCATCAAGACACTCTGGTGTGGGAAACCCAACCTCGTGTGTCAGAAGTTTGCCAGATGATTGACCAAATCGCTTGATGAGAGACAACCGCCTTTGCAACACTGAATGCAGTATTATCGAAGCAATGCAACAAAATACAAGCAAGTGAATGGAATATGGAGAATGTGACAGCGAATACAACTTGTCGAAACACTGCAACAAGGGCACAAACATCTTTGATTTATGTGCCCACCCCCACGGGCCGAGTGCACCTATTATGGCGGGGTGTCTCTTGCCCGGGGACGCGCCTGCCTTAAGGGCTGCAGGCACCCGTGGTCCGTTCCGTCTCCAGCGTGACGCGGGGCAGGCCGACGTTGATACGAACGACACCTTTGTTTCCGACGTAGGGAAAACACCACGTGTAAAGCGCTCTGTGAGCTTCCTCTTGACACTGCGTCTGGCTTCAAGCACGGTAGCTGTATTTGCCAGAAGATGTCGAGCCAGGCTACTAAACCCGGACTATCTGGCCTTCACACAAGGGAGGAAACGATTGCCCCCTCTTTCGTGACATCGTCGGCACCTGGCGGTTTGGCCGCAGGTGCCCCCTTTTTTCTTTGAATGTCCGACCCCCCGCCCCCGTGACCAGAGCACTGACTGGAGCACAGGACGGCGGAGCCGACTTCGTATCCCGGTTCTCGGGCACCACAATCAGAGCGCACGTGCGAAGCCCCCTCTTTGGTAAAGCGACCACTGCTACTACTCTGGCTGATGGGAAACATGCTGCACCGCCGAAGACGAGCTCTTGGAGAGACTTTCGGCTGATAACCAGAAGTTTGCCTGATGATTGACCAAATCGCCTGATGAGAGACAACCGCCTTTGCAACATTGAATGCAGTATGATCGAAACAATGCAACAAAGTACAAGCAAGTGAATGGAATATGGAGAATGTGACAGCGAATACAACTTGTCGAAACACTGCAACAAGGGCACAAACATCTTTGAATTATGTGCCCACCCCCATGGGCCGACTGCACCCATTATGGTGGGGTGTCTCTTGCCCGGGGACGCGCCTGCCTTAAGGGCTGCAGGCACCCGTGGTCCGTTCCGTCTCCAGCGTGACGCGGGGCAGGCCGACGTTGACACGAACGACACCTTTGTTTCCGACGTAGGGAAAACACCACGTGTAAAGCGCTCTGTGAACTTCCTCTTGACACTGTGTCTGGCTTCAAGCACGGTAGCTGTATTTGCCAGAAGATGTCGAGCCAGGCTACTAAACCCGGACTATCTGGCCTTCACAAAAGGAAGGAAACGACTGTTTCACCCACTCCTTTGCCACCCACATTCCGGACTACGCCCCCCCCCATCTCAACTCTGGTCTTTCTCTTTCTCTCTTTCTATTCCTGCCCTCCTCGCCATCGTCGCCTTCGCCCCATGCCCTTCTCCTCCAGTCGCCTCATAGGCATATAAGCCCTGGGCGGCCGCCCTGGCTGTGACAAGAGCACCGCGTACGCCAGGAATCTAGTTACCCACACGGCGGGGGAGAACCAAGACGACCCTCGGGCCGGCCAGCGCCCCAAATGACGACCCAACACGTACGTATCATAAACGACCCGCCCCCCCCCCCCCCGCCACGAAATGTCAGGTTGCCACTCTCCGCGAACCATCGATTAGGAATGTCTCCCAACGAGGAGGCGTCCTCCCGCCTATAGCGGGTTCTGCGAGTGTTCCTCTTGCCTCCTCCTGATCCGTCCTCCTCCTCCTCCTCCTTCACCGCTTCCCCCTCCCCGTTATCCTCATCATTTCCCGTCCCACCCTCATCCTGAACCCCTCCCCATCCCCCTCCGACCTCCCCCCATCCCCTTCCCCGTCATTCTCCCCCATCCCCTCCCCGTCCTCCTCATTCCTTTCTCCTCCACCTTCCCCCTCCCCGTCGTCCTCCCCATCCGCTCCCCGCCGTCGTTTCCTCCCCCGCTCCAGCCCGTTCCTCCTCCGCGCAGCCGCGCGACAAAAGACAATTTTGCAGCGGGCGCGGGCGCGGGCGCGGAGCCGCGCGTCCTACCGACGAGCCGACAGCTGTGCCAGACCTGGGCCGTGCGTCGGCATCTCCGAGGGTCTGGCGATGTCTCAGGCGATTTGCCTGCCTGACGGTTCCGACTCCTTTTCGTGGAGAACCTCGTGGCCGTCGCGATACGGGGTGTGCGAGGGCCTGGTAATGTCTCAGGCGATTTGCCTGCCTGGCGGCTCCGACTCCTTTTTCGTGGAGAACCTCGGGGCCGTCGCGGTGTAGCGAGCGTTGCACTTGGACGGCCCAGGGGGAAGCTGCCAGGGAAGGGAACATGTCCGTGCGCGCGCACCCTGCGGGGATCTCTCAGGAGGTGTGCGTCCTGGGTTGGCCCTTTCCCTCTGTGTTGAAAGCCTCATGCTCCCCGTGATATAGCAGCCGTGGCATTTTCGCACCCCCCGGAGGAGACGCCAAGGCGGGGGGCACTTGCCCGTTCGCGCGCAAATGCTGGGGGGGGCGTCTCAAGTGGTTTGCCTGGTTGGTGGTTCACGCTCATTTTTGCTGAGACCCCGATGATCATCGCGATACAGCAAGCGTGGCACATGGGCGCCCCATGGAAGAACCGCCATGGACCACTTGCCCGTTTGCGCCCAGCTTATGGGGATGTCTCGCACGGTTTGTGGTCCAAACGTGGCATCTGGGCACCCCAAGAAAGAACCGCTATGGACGGGGGCACTTCCCCCGTTTGTGCGCAAATTGCGAGGACTTATCAAACTTGTTGCGTCGTTGGTTGCCTTCTTTCCCTCCTTGTCGAAATCCTTCTGGTCACCGCGATCTAGCAGGGGTGGCACTTGGGGGCCCCTCATGGGATAAAGGCGAGAAGTGTTCGTGGGGATGCCTGGTGCGGTGTTCGCCAACGCTCCCGACCCATCGCCATTTGAAACTGTCATGATCACTTCGGCAAAGCAGTCGTCGCACCCGGGCACCGCGAGGAGGAACCACCAAAGCGATTGCACTTGCCGGTTTGCGCCTGCACTTTGGGGATGCCTCGAGCGGTTCGCTGGCGCTGGCGCCCCCGACTCCTTTGCGCTCCGAGCCCCATGATCACACCGATGTAGACGGCATCGCGCGCGTGCACCCCAAAGGAGAGCCGCCAAAGGGTGATACACTTGCCACTTCGAGCTCAAACCGTGGGGCTTCTCATGGAAAGCGCTGGTTTGGACCCGCGACTGCTCTGCTGTCAGAACCCCAACATCGCCCCGACGCAGGAAACATGTCACGCGGGAGCCCCAAGGGGGAACCACCACGGCGCGCTGAGTCGCCATGGCCTGAGAGCCTCTCGCCCAGACGCTCTGTGGATTGCACGGGTGTGGCTGCATGGACACAGAGAGACACGAGGTACAACTAGGGGAGCCCGTGCTAGAAGAGAGCACGTTCTCTCTCCTTTTTACGGAGGCGCGGGCGCGTCCGTCACCGGCGCCCCAAGATAGCTCAACGGCCCTCGTGAGCCAATATGGCGGCGCGCAAGGGAGCACGGAGAGAGGCGCAGGAGGAAGAGAGGTTGACAGGGGGCTGGGCAACCACAGCTCCTACTTTTCTTGCAGCCGAAACGCCGCCTCGCTTCAGAAGATGATATTCTTCTCTCAGTAGATACCGTAGCCAGTCCACGTACTGCCAGAGCCTCAGTGGCGCGCAGCTGGCACAGCTTCGCGAACACGTAGTACTCGAGAGCACCTCTAAGAGAGATCCTTGAATAGATTGTCTGGCTCGAGGTCCATGATGACAACGAGCTCATCCGATTTCGCTGCGTCCGTAGCCTGCCCCATCTGGTCCATGAAACTCTGCGGCTCGGTTCCGCGGTGGTCGTGTGCTTTGCCAGTGCGCTCCAAGAACCGGTCTGCCGCGCGGAGCGCCTTGGTCTGCTGAGGAACCCACCTCTCGCCCCTGGGAACCAAGTTGACCTCGAAAAACTGGAAGTCGGAGTCCTCGATCACTTCATCTGAGTACGCGTGTGCACTCGGAAACGCTGCCGGGGTGGCCTCTGCCGCGAGGCGCATCCTGACCGTCCGATTCCAGACCTTGTGCCATCCCTTAACTTGCTCCTTCGCCTGTGCATTTTCCCAGCGTGGACCCAGAGCGCCCCGACGTAGACGCTGCCTTCGGTCTGGCACTACTGCCTGTGGACATGCTGATTGGGATAGCCTGCGCGACGGTGGCGACCCACCTGCAGCTCGAAGAAGCAAGAACACAGGTTCATCTCTGGGCTGACGCCCGACGACGCATACACCATGCAGTGAATGCAGGAAGCGTGGCGAGACGTCCTCTCGCAGAAATTGCCGTAGACGTTTTAACAATCCGAATCCTGGCTTCAGCTCGAACAGACCCTTCTCGCTCCAGATAGATGCCAACGCTGCCAGGTTGGCACCGTGATAGGCAATCTCGATCTGGGCCCCCTTCTTGTTACGCTCCTCGCCACGCTGCATCTCCCGAGCGCGTGTCGGGAAAATCGATCATCCACCACTGCCCAGCTGGATGCGCCACTGGCCCCGGGGCATGAGGACCGTCGATAAGCCTCGAGATACGTTCACGGGCAAGACGGGCATCTCGATCCCAGATTGAGCTTCCAGAGCCAATGCGACCAAAACAGCCGTTGTGAAGAAGGGCATCGAGTAGGTGGTCTCTCGCCACTTTGACCTTGTGGCTCGTCTTCCAGCGTTCGCCGATCTTGTTGCTGAAAAACCCGTGGTGTATCCTGGAGAGCTTGTAGGCCTTCCTCCAGTGAGCTCTGATGTACTTTGCTTCGGGTCCAAGAATTATCTCACCCTGCCCCACTGGAGGTCCTTCCAGTCCTGGAGCAGCGGCGCAGTGATCAATAGTCGTTGCAGCCTTCGTGGCCTCGGTGACAAATCCACCAATTGGTGGAATATTCTCGAAGAAACATTTGAGGGCGCCTACTGTGCCGTTCAACTCGCTGAGGTTCTCCAGCCCCCGCGCCATTGCTTATCCTCGCCTTGCTTCGCCGAGGGCCCTGACCTGGCCCATGGCGATGTCCTCGATGGCCCTAGCCCCTCCTTTCACCAGCTCCCCCCAACTGTCGACCATCATCTGTGGTTTTGCGTAGGCGCAAAGCGGAGCCGCGCGCTCGTTGACGCGGAGGTACACCGTTGTGGGCGGGCACAAATCGGCCACGATTGCGCGTTGGTCGCGCGCGTCAGGGCGCCGCGACCGCGGCCTCGTTGCGCAAGCGCGGGTCGTCGCGCCGTCGCGCGCCAGGGATGGCCGCCGCGGGGCGGCGGTCGGCGCCGCCGTGTGCCAGTGGCAGCTGGCGCGGGGCCGGCGCCGCCAGCCCTGTCGCGGGCCCCCTGCGCCCGCCCGCGCCTGCGCCGCGCGCGGCAGGTTCCTGCTCGCGCTTGTAGCCACGGAGCAGCTCGCGCTGGCTGAAGCCGCGGCGCATCGCAGCAATTGCTTGGAAATTGCAGCGTAGGCCCCGCGCGCTATGTTTGCCGCTCTTTGGTCGTCGTGCGTCCCGCGCAGCCGCGGCCTCGAAGCGCCGCGCGCGCCTCGGCGTAGCCTGCGACGAAGATTCGCGCACGGCGCGCCCCCCTTCGCCCCCTTGCGCGCCGCGGCAGCGGTGCCCCGAGTTCGCGCCGGCGCGGCGCAGCTGTGGGCGGAGCAGCTCCGCGCGGACGACCCAAATTTCAACTTGGGGCAGAGAATCCAGCAAGGTCGACTCGCGCGCCCTACAGTTGGCGCGCGACGCATGCGACACAGAAGAGGGCGTCGCCCATGCGACGGCGAGCGTCGCACCGCCTGGCTGCGCGCCCTCCCACATCTGCCGCGCCCGCGCGCACGGGCGCAAGCGACCCGCGTTGCCGGGAGAGGGCGCGGGGCGGGCGGCGCCGGCTGGTCGCGGCGCGCCGCGCAGCGCAGGAGCAGCGGCTCCTGGGGCGCTCGACCGAAGGGCCGGAAGCGCGAGCGCCCGTGGAGCGATCGGCAAATAAAAAGACGAGCTACCGCGTCAGGCGAAGACGCAGCCGCGGCTAGCGGCGAAGCGCTAGGCGCAGCTCGTAACGGGCGTGGGCAAGCCCCGCAGAGACGGCATTCTTCAGCCGCCAGAACGGCTTGGGCGCAGCTCTCTCAGCCGCCCCCGCCGGGTCGGGGTCAGTGGCCCAGGCGCGCGCGCGCGCGATCGCGCATGGCGCAAATACCACCACCACCACCAGCATCATCACCAGCAGCATAAACATCAGCATCAACATCATCATCATCACCACCGTCATCATCATTACCATCATCATCAGCATCATCATCATCATCATCGTCCTCATCCTCGTCCTCATCCTCGTCCTCATCCTCGTCCTCATCCTCGTTATCCTCCTCCTCCTCCTCCTCCTCGCCCCCCCCCTCCCCCCTCCTCCCTTCTCATCCTGCTCTTCCTGGTGCTCCTCCTCCTCCTCGTCGTCCTCCTCCTCCCCCTCCTCCCCATCCTCCCCACCCCCCCTCCTCCCTCCGCCCTCCGCCCTCCTCGCCCCCCCCCCCCCCCCCCCGCCTCCCGCCCCCCGCCTCCCACCTCCCGCTTCCCTCCCCCCGTTAGTCGTAAGTCGTTCGTTGTCGGCGTCAAAGTCGCCATCGTCGTCGTCGTCGCCGCCGTCGTCGTCGCGTCAACCGCCGGCATCTGGAGCAGCGCCTCGGGTCGGCGGCGCTGGCCGGAGGCCATTCAAATCCGCCGATCCGGCGCGTGAGCTGCAAGGGGCCTCAGCAAGAGCTTCAGCTCTGAGCCTGGGGGCCCGGCGCTTTCTCCGCGATTTGCGCATCCGGGCCCCGCCGAGGGAAGCGGGGGGGGGGGGGGGGGCGGCCTCCATCTGGCGTGAATGATTTGCGCATTCCCAGAATGTTTCGGGCGGCCCCAGGGCCCCCCCTCAGACCTGGCCGGGGCCCCCCCCGGAACCCCCCCCGGACCCCTCCAATGCGCGAGAAGAACGAGGGCCGGAAGAATCGCGGAGGGAGGAGGCCACGGAGCCGCGAAGATCACCGAGCCCGGAGCCCCCCGGATCGGCGGCACTGGCCAGAGGCCATTACAATAATAGTGGTCGGCTTGCCAAGCGCGCGCTCTCTCAATCGCGCCTGGGCGTTCGAGCGCGCGACGCCTGGCCGAAGCCAGCAGGGGCAGGGCGGGTCGCGAAGCTCCGCGAGGCAACGCGTGATTCGCGGGCGGCTCTACAACGCCTTACATCGGTTTCGGTCGCGGTTGTTTTCCTGCGCGATGCCGGCCGTGCCAGCGCTGGCAACGCCGCTGCCCGTGTCCTGCGCGCGGATGCGGGCGGCGCCCGGGGTGGCGTGTGCTCGCGGCAAATCTCGCAGGGCGCGCGCCGCCGGCACTCGGTCGCCAGCGCGACGGCTGCGCGCGGCAGGCGATGCCCGCGCCGCCCGCGCTACCAGGGCCGCGGGGCGTGCGCGATCGGTCTCGACGTTGCAGCGACAATGCGCGGCGCGACGTTTGCGTCGCTGCTGGCTGTAGCAGCGGCGGCGAGGCGGCGAAACTCACCTTTTTGGCAAGCGAGTTGGGCGGCAAGCCCGCACTCTGGGGCAAATGGCGCCCCGCCGCGGCATCGGCCTCGCCGCCCGCCGCAGCGGCGGCGCCGTGGGCGGCGCAGACTGCCCCCGCCGATGCGCTCGCATTCCGCGAGCGCGCGCTCGCGACGCTGCGCGAAAGAGGTCGGGTTCTCAGGGCCACGGGCGCCGTGGAGAAATGGCTCCAGGGGGGGGGGGCGCCACCCGGCGCGTCGCGCAGCGCGTTGACGGGCCGCTCTGCGCCGAAATCGCAGAGCGCATTGCTTTCTGCAGTCGGCGCCGCGCGGAACTCTTCAGGGCGAGGGCGAACCATGTCGGTGAGCTCCCGCGGCCGGGCCGCGGCAGCCCAGAGGAGCTCCCACCCCGTCTGGGCATCGCGGAGCTGCTAGGCAACGCCGACTCAGAAACCGCGACATGCCATCCTTGGCAAGACAAGGGGCGAGTCCGAGCAGGGGCGCATCAACTGCCCGGCGCCCCTCCACGACGCGAGTTCGGGGAAGGGGCCGTCGTCGCCCCAAGGCGTGCGGTCTTGCAGCTGCGCGAAGACGGGCCCCCGAAACGTCGGGTGATCGACGACGCGACCAAAGCAACTATTAACGAAGCGACGTGTCCTCAGGAGCGGCTCCACCACGACGCCTTGGACGCGCTCTTCGAAGCAGCCCGCGTTTTCCAGGAAGCCGCGGGGAGGGCGCCCGCTCTCTGGAAGGCAAGCATCGACGCTGCCTTCCGTCGCGTGCCCACTCGCGCAGAGCATAGGGTTCGCTTGGGTCGCGTTCAGCGCCGCGGGGAAGGTCTGGGCGGCGCAGCGCGCGGCTGCCCCCTTCGGCGCCGCGTCATCGGTGCACAGCTGGGCGCGAGTGGGCGCGCAGATCGCGGAAGCGGCGCGCCTGCTCCCGCGGGCCGCCACGCCGCGATGCGCGAATGAGTAATTCGGGCCCGATCGCCCCGAACTGGCGGAACAGGCGGCAGCCCAGCTGGCGGAGCTCAGTCAGCTGATGCTTGGCCTGGGCGCCGCGGCGCCGGACAAGATCGCCCGGGGTTCCCCGCTGCCCATCCTCGGCCGTGCTCGCGACGGGGCGCCCGGGGCGCGACGAGCCGGCCGGTCGGCGTCGCGCTTCGCCAGGCGCGGCCCCGGGCGTTCTGCGCGCGCCGCGCCCCCGCCAATATCGCCATTAAGTGGCAGCGCGTCATCGGCGAGGCGCTCGCGACCTCGCGCCGGGCGGATCGCGCGCCCCCGGATCTTCCGCGCCTTGCCCTCGCTGCGCAAGCGATTCGTCAAGCTGGCCAAGGGCTTCGCCGAGGCAGCGTCGCGCCTTTTCCGCCGCCCGGGGCGCGCCCTGCCCAGGCGCGGCGCCGCGCCCGCGTGTCCTGGAGGGATCGGGGCGCCGCGCCCAGCGCGCGCGGGCCGCTGCGCGCGCAATCGCAACACAGGGCAGCGAGGGCGCATGTGCTGCTAGTGCTTGCCCTAGAGTGGTGGCGCGAAGTCTTGGCCGTGGACCCGTGCCAGGCGCGGTCTTGGGTCGACAAGGCGCGGCCTCCCGCGACCCTGTTCGCAGACGCGTCCGGCCAGCCACCTTGCGCGGCTGCGGGGCTTGTCACTGCCTCGGGCATCAATTTCACATCCACGCGCGCGACGGCGCCCCTGGTGGCGGCATTCGAGCGCCGCCGGAACAATCGAATTCAGGGGCGTCCATTGCGCTGGGCACGCGCACCTCTGCAGGCGCTGAATTCGCGCGCGTCTGCCCGCCCCAGTCGCCGCGCGCCCAGGGGAATTGCAAGTCTGCGATTTGCGCGCCACGGCGACAACGCTGGCGCGGAGGCCTGCCTCCGCAAGGGCGCTGCCAAAGCCTTCGACCACTCTTGCATCGTTCGCTCCACGTTGAAACGCGCCGTCGAGCTCGACGTCGATCTCGCTGTGATTCGCGCGCCCACGGTTGAAAATCTCGCCGGCCCGCCTTCGCGGCGGGCCCGCGAGAGCCCGCGCCGCGCTGCCGGCAGGCCGCCAACGCAGCGGCGCGCAGGGGAGACGACGAGCTCTTGTCACGCATCGGCGCGGCGCGCACGCGCCAGTGGCTCGACGAAGCTTCCAGGCGCGCGGGCGCCTGCAGCGCTCTGTCCCTGGCGCGCCTCTTCGGCTGAATTGAGCGCCATGTTGCGCCCGGGTGTCATCGCGAGTGGCGGGGCGTCGCGGCCCCGTTCTCGCGCCGCGGCAAGGCGCTCGATGTGCCGCCCACCGCGCATGTCACGTCGGGCCCCCGCGTCATTTCGCAAGCGGGGAGCGCGCAGCCAGGGCATCTGGCGCGTCGTTCGCATTGCCTGACGCGCCGCGCGGCATTATGTCACTCTTCGTTGAGCGGTGCTCTCTGCTCCAGACAGCGCCCAGGACAGCCGTTGCCTGGGCTGCTGACTTCTTGGCTGAGAATGGATTTGCGCGAGCTTGCGCACTCGCAAGCGCGGAAATCGCAGACCTCGATGGATGGCCGGCGACTGCGCGGGCTAATGTCGAGGCCCTGCGTGAAATATTCAGGGCCGCCAAGATCGCTGCGCGCCGAGGCGGGGCAGCGCGCGGTGGTTCGGGGCGCGCCGCCCCCCCCCCCCCAGCCCTTCCGCAAGTGCCCCGCAGGCGCGCCGGTTGCCGCGGGCGCGGCAGCTGGCGGGCGCGTGCCCGCCCGCCGCCTGTCGCCGGCGGCGCGCGCGGCGCCCGTCGCTCCGTTTCTACCCGAGCCACCGCGGGCACGCGCCCCTGACCCCGCGCACCGTGGTTCGCGAGGCGCACGCTCCCAGCGCCCTCGACCGCCTGGCTCCGCCGAACGCGCTGCCCGCGACGCGCGGGCCCCAGGCGGCGGTCGCCGAGGCCGCCGCGCGCCTCCGCGATCCCGCAGACGCGGCCCTCTGGCGAGGGGTCGATCGCGCTCGCGCCATGCTGCAGCCGTGCGCGCGGTCGCTCCCGAGCGGCGCACTGCGTCCGGGTGCTGCAATGCCCGTGCACGCAGCTTCCGCCAGCCAGCGCGGACCTGGTCGCCCAGGGCGCCCTCTTTCGCTGAAAGGGGGACGCATGCGAATTATTGCGGCCGCGTCAGAGTCGGGTGTCTCCTGGCAGGGGTCGCCGTCGCAGCATTCGCCAGCCCCGAGGTCAGGCGCGCGCGCGCGCCGCCGCCCAGGCGCGGGGCGACTGGACTCCGCGCCCGCGGATATTCAACAAAAAGAATTTTAGTCGCGGCACTGGTCGGCTTGGGCGCGCGCCGCCCCGAGTGGCTCCGCGCCTCGACGCGATTCCTCCTCGCCTGCGCGTTCCTGCTGAGAATGCCCAGCGAGGCGCTGCCAGCCGCGCGCGCGGCCGACGTCTGCGACGCGCCGTCCTTTCAAGCGGCGCCCGTGCCAGACACAGCAAAACTCGCGCTGCTGCTGCGACGACGGAAACACCAAGCGCAGGGCAGTCGCTCGTCGTGGAAGTGCCGGCGCGCATCGTACCGCGCCGCGTGCCCCGTGCACATCTTGGGCCCCTGGCTGGCGCAGTGCGAGCTGGATCGCGCGCTTTCTGAAGGCGTCTCGGCGGCGGGCGCGCTGCGGGCCCCTCGCGAGATGCTCGCAGCCCTCGGCGCGCAAGAGGCCGGTCTGGTTGCGTGACCTCCGCAGCGGTCGCGCCAAGGACCTCCAGAGCCTGGGCGCGACGCTCGCCGAACTTCTCGCGGCTGGCGAGCGGCGGCCCTGCGCCTTCATGGCGCATCTAGACGGCGACGAACTAGAAAGGGGCGCGGTCGTGGAGGCGGGGCCGCATGTCCTTCGCCCGCGCCGCGGCGCTCCGCGCGCGCCAGCTCGATTCTTATTCTGACGCGGGCGCGCGTTAGGCGCTGGCGGCCAACGCCGCCACGGTTCGCCCCTAAACGCGGGCGCGCGCGCGCGCGACGGCGCCCGTGCCCCAGCCCCGCGCGATCGTCAGCGGGCGCGCGCGCGTTGCTGTCCCGCGTCGCCTGCGCGCCGCGCGGCAGTGGGTTCCACGCGCTGGCGCGGCGCGAGGCTGCCCGAGCGGCGGCGCGTCGGGCATGGGCCCGTCGCAGCCGCCCAGGCAGGGCCAGCCTAGCCCCGCGCTGCACCCACCGACGGCGGCCGCAGGCGGAGTCGAGGCCTTGCGCGCGCGGCACAGCGGTGCCGCGCGCTCCTAGACGCGGAGGCGCACCGTTGTGGGCGGGCACAAATCGGCCATGATTGCGCGAATGTCGCGCGCGCGTCAGGGCGGCGCGACCGCGGCATCGTTGCGCAGGCGCGGGTCATCGCGCCGTCGCGCGCCAGGGGTGGGCCGCCGCGGGGGGGGTCGGCGCCGCCCTGCGGCGCGTGCTTTTCGCGGGCGTGCTATTGCCCAGGCGCGGGGCGCCGCGGAATGGGGCGGCGCGGCCCACCGCGGCGCGCGCGCTTCGCAGGCGATTGCCATATTGAAGGAGGCGCCGCGCGCGCTGACGCCGCGCGCGCGGCGGGCGCCACCCTGGCGCGCCTTCTGTCTTCCGCCCCCCGCCCGGTCTGCTGCGCGCAGGCGTGGCGCGAGGCTGCCCGAGCGGCGGCGCGTCGGGCCTGGGCCCGTCGCAGCCGCCCAGGCAGGGCCAGCCCCGCCCCGCGCTGCACCCACCGACGGCGGCAGCAGGCGGGGTCGAGGCCTTGCGCGCGCGGCTCGGTTTTCCTGTGGACGATGCCACAGGTTTCCACCGATCCTCGGAAGGTCGTTGTAGCTCATGTTGGGGATGATTCACCTCTGACCGGCATGCAGAACACACTCATCCAATTTTTTCGTCGTTCGAAGGGTCACCCGAACTTTTGGCAAACAACGCGGCGCCCTTTGCGCGAAGGCCGCTTTGCACAGATACGCGCAGTTGAAACTCGTCACGAACCCGCGGCGCCGCCGTTTGCCCCGAACGAAAAACAAACGCGCAAAAGCTGGCAACGGGACATTTGCACTGGCGGTGGCGTCGCGAACAAACAACTCCACGCGTGCTACCCCATTCCATCCAATACTTTAGCACGCGTGCGGCAGCGCGGAAAGCCCGCGAACGCTTGGCCGCCGACGCAAGGGCACGGCACTAGCAAGGCGCGCGCGCGTGCAAAAGAGCGCGGCTGAACGAATCGCTCCGCAAACGAGGGGGGGAGCACGAGCAATATTGGTGTAACGGCGAAATTCAAACGATCTTGGGCGTCGTCGAAGAAACGCTTTCGACGCAGCGTCGCACTTGGCCCCGCTACCACTGACGGGGCGCACCCCGCAAACACACAGCAAGAAGACCTCCTCGAAAGCCTCGGGCGCCCTGCGGCCCAGGCGCTTGGCAAAAGCCTTCTGGTTGCGTTTCATCACGGCCTGCCCGCCGTCCTCGGCAGGTAACTGGTCCTGAGTGAGTTCGTAATATAATGCTGTTGAGGTCGCCTTTGGCATGGCGCTAGATGAGGCATCCACGTCGTGCTCTCAAAGTCCTGGTAGTAGCGAACCACATCTGCGACTCCTTCATGTAGCGGTCTATGCGAATATTCGGATCTGTTCCATCCCAAGAGGGAGGTCGGTCGTTTGGTATCTTTGGGGCCCACGATTGTTCAGGAAATTCCCCCCCGTTGGCGATTGGAAGATCGGGAAGTGGTATCGCCCCAATAGGTATGAGGAGAAAATAAACAGTCATAGCCGATCCTTGGAGAGGCGGTTTCAGCCAATCCGGTGCGGCCAGCGAACCACGTCCCCGCCCGTTCAACCGGATGAGGATTGTTGCGTATTGGGCTGTGTCTCCGTCCATGGCTGTGATAACCAGCGCGCCCAATCCTGATCTGACAAGCCCACGCCGCCACCACCTTCCCAAAGAACGTGTTGTCGCCCTCCGGCTCTTGCACAAAAATCCTGATATGCTGGAAATTCGTCTTCTTGAAATTGAGCGTCGCCTGGGAAACCCACGGCGGCGCTCGGTGCAATTGGGTACAGAGCGAGAAGAACGGGACACATCACCCGAGAATCGAACGACAGGGGGGTCGTCCTGACTCCCCTCGTGGATCTCAACCACAAGCTCCGCTGCCACTGTGGATTGTACGGGTGTGGCTGTATGGATACAGAACGACACGACGTACACATGGGGGGACCCGTGCTGGAAAAGAGAGCACGTTCTGTTTCCTTTTACAAAAGCGTGGGCGCGTCCGCCACCGGCGCGCCATGATAGCTCAAGGGCCCTTGTGAACCGATATGGCGGCGCACAAGGGAGTACAGAGAGAGGCGCAGAGGAGGAGAGGCTGACAAGGGTTCTGCAAGCACGTGTTCGCACACGGAAGTGCCAGGAATTGAGACACACATGTATGGGAGCCTCGGCGTCGAATAGCTCTTTGCCCCAGCTTCGTATCTAGATTCCCGAAACAAAGCTTGCACGCAGGTGATATTTGATTTCTATAAAATTAGGCTTGCGCGGCGGCGTGACGGCCATGCCGCCGCCGTCGCACTTTCGTCGCCGCCTCGTCGTCGCCCGTCGCCTGGGCCTGCTAGCCGCTCTGGCCACAATGTCGCCGCCGTCGCCGCCGCCGCCGCCGTCGCAACCGCCTCGTCGCCGCCCGTCGCCACGTCGCCGCCCGCTTTGAATTGCCTCGCGTTGTTTCGCATTGTGTTGCGTTATTTCGCGTGGTTAGGAATTCCTTAGCATTGTTTTCCATTGCCTTGCGCCGCTTTGCGTTACTTTGCATTGTTGTGCCTTACTGCGCATTGGATTACATTGGTTTGCGTTGTTTCGCGCTGGTGCGCCTGAATTCGCATTGCTTTGCATGCGCCGCATAGCATACACCACACACATTGCACCACATCGGTGTCACCACACATATTCTCCGTTCTACAACAATAAAAGGACGTCCCCCCCATTCCACCCCCCGGACTTATCGATTCCTCTTCGCGTAGTGCAATTTCTATACGATTTTGCCCCATCGTACATCCGACGTATGAACTCGTATCGTGCCAGCTAAAACGATATGCCCCCCTTTTTTCATCCCTTGCAAAAAAATATGCGCGCACTCGCTAATCAAAACTCACGAACGCGCAAGACCCCCTTGCAAACGAAGGGACGAAAAACACACGCGCACGTCGTCGCGCGCGCACGCTGGAAACCGTCAAAATCCCTAAGTTCCGTAAGGGGTTCAAAATGGACCACCCCGGAATCACATTAAAAAACACATGGCGTCCCAACAATGATTTCCAATAAAAAACTTCGCGCGCGCGCCCCTGCAGATTCTCAAGGGAACCATGTGTGTTGTTTTAACATGTTCATCACATGCTACCAAGCGTGCCCCAAACGTGCCTGCGCGCGCATGCCGAAACCGCTCGAACGCAATTTCGCGCGTGCTGTCCCAAGAACCCGCTGCAGAAAATGGGACGGGGTGCGCACGCGCGCGTCGTCGCGCGCGCATGCGCCAAATCTTTCAGAAACCTCTGGCCCCGTACGGAATTCAAAACCGAGTGCCCCGAAAAACCTGCAACAACAACTTTCTGCAACAACAAGTTTCAAACATATCTGCGTGTGCGCTCCTGCGAATCCGCAAGAAAACAATACGCTGTTCATGTTTCCTGAATTCTGCCATACGGGCCTATCGCGCCGCATGTCGAATTCATTCGAACGCATTTGCGCGCGCGTTGGAGGGGCACGGTCCGTGTCAAATAACACCATGCGGGCCACTTTCGCGCGTCGGCCGCGCGCGCATGTCGAACTCCTTCCGGGACCTTCATCGCCGAAGCGGGGGCGCTGTCATCGTCGTTGGCGTGGTCAGCATCGGCGCCGTCACTGGCCTTGCCGTCGTCGTTGTCATCATCGTCATCATCGTCACCAGCATCGTTACGATGATCCTCGTGTCTACCGTTGTCGACGTTGCCATGATACCGCGCCCGCACAACTCGCCGACTCGCACTGGCGTGCCGCTGAGAAGTGCCCAACGGTCAGCGCCATCGCAGCCGCGTCGGCCGCACCAAACTAGCTGGGCGCTGCGCGCGCGAGCATGCGCGGGCTAGCGCGGTTCATCGCAATCGCCGCCGCATGAACTTTGCAAACCAAGTTGCGGGAAGGCGGGCGGGATGATTGCGCGAACAATGGGGTTGACAACTCACTGCGAACAGAAATGAACTGCACCACACAGATTGCACCACATAGCTTACACCACATGAGATGCACCACATAACTCACACCTTGTGTATTGCCCCACATGGATTGCACCTCGTATAATGCAACACATGGCATGCTAGAGCACACCATGTTGGGGCCCATGCTGGTTAACATGTTAATATGTGCATATATAGTCGCACAACTGTATATGCATAGTTTTGTATGTGAGTAGATATAGGTATATATATATATGTATATGCTGTTGTGTCCATGTATAGGCGATAAGCAGAAGAGGAGGCGGACGAAGAGGAGGGCTATTCTCAACCCCAGCGATCTAACTAACATGAGGGAAGTGTTCTCCATGCGCTGCTCATCTCACGGCCACGACCAATGGGGTATGCCGGCCTGAGGTGTGAGTCACCAGCCTCGTCCTTACACGTTCGTGCATTCGCCCGTCAAACTCGCCCGTCCAGCACAGCATGCGCCGGCGCTCAAGGCTTGCGCCTGGGATGGACTTCGCGGCCCCTGCGCCTCGCTGCCCGACCTAGCGCTTCTGCGAGCCCGCTCTCGTATACCTTCGACCTCCCCACCTCCTGGTCAAGCATGGCCTTAGCACTAGGTGCTGGCAAGACATATCCCCATGCCCCTCGAAGACGACATCTCGCCACGAGCTCGCTCCTCCCCGCCTGCTCGACTCCACGGGCACCACGCTTCACAGGCCATCCACCACGTCCTTCGCGCTGCTCGACGTCAGCAATGAATCATCCCTTGCAGCCGCATGCAGCAGCAGGAGGTATCCGTTTCCACAGAGCAAGGGGCCCCTCAGACGAGGCACATAGGGTTGAGGCTTCGCCATCACTTGTTCTAGGTGGACGTCCACACGCAATCGCCCATCGGCCCAGCGGCGCTGAGAGGCATGGCTGCTTTTCAGGCTGCAAACCCCAAATCAAAACGCGAAGCCTGGCTCATTGGCTCGGCTGCCTTGAGAGAAACGGCCGGTGAAGAGGAGGACAATTGGGTCTCACTCGTGCCTTCTCTCTGGGCTCCTCCTCCTGCTGAATCTCATCAGGGTCCCTGTCCGCATCTCTCTCTCAAGCTGCACCTCCTCTTGACCCCCTCGTCTGGTTCGTCTTCAACTCGCCCCCTCCGAGGCTTTGTCTCGGCGCTTGTACTCTTCCATCTCGGTGAAGATTTCCAAGGCCTCTCAACCCGGCAGAAGCTGGCACAGAGGAGCGGAGCGGAGCGAGCACAAGGTTGGGAACGCAATGGGGCTCGAATGGGCAAGTGCAGAAACGTAAGCACCAATATTAAAGGGCGCCTGGCAAAATGTTGCGAGGACCCCGGACCCGGGCAGCGTGTGACTGTATAAGGACGCGGAGCACTGGAAAGGGGGGGGGGTAGAGAGATGGAACGGGGGATTCGGAGCATGGGATACAGTATGGGCCAGGCACTCCAACATGTGGGAAGAGGGAAGACAGCGAAGATCAATCTTGCCGACAGAACGCCGCGTCAATGATAATCATTCGTTAGGAGCGCCAACGTCAACCCCTTGACCACTTTTCGGTCAGCGGACGCGGGTACGGTCCGAGTTGGTGAGGTGTATGGGGAGTGCGCGCACGCGAATTGAGACCAATGCAGGAGCGAGGAGGCGAAGGGGCAAGAGGGAACAACTGCAGAGACAGAATAACAACAGAGCCCATGAGTCATGAGTGCGGCCTGTGCGTCCCAAAGGAAGGCCGCGGCCCCAATACAGGAACGCATGCCGCTCAGCAGGCGAGGTATCAATCGGATGACACTCGTGGTGACGGGCTAAAAACGCCTGCGTCGTCCGCGCAAGGCTGGGCGAGAAGACAGGATAATCAACATCTTGAGAACGTGATGTAATCTAAGATGGCGCCTTCAGACATTTGGTTTCCCTGCATGCGGATTTTCGAAGGCATCGTTGGAACCCATTCGCTGTTCGCGGACCCAAGTTGAGGGTCCCTGTGGAGGTGAATCAGTAGCACTTGTTGGGATGGCGTTTCATAGTTTGGACATATGATGAGCTGTACTGCAATCAGTTTCGGCTTTCAGGGCAAGCGTAAAGATGCCAGAACCCTTGGGAGGAGGGTGATGAAAAGCAGGAATTCTCAGAGCTGCCTGACAAAAACCTATCATCCCTGTGGCTGCATTCGACTGTAAGGTAGACGCAACGCTGGAGACGGCTCCAGACCTGCTCCCACTTACGGCTCCGCTGGTCTACGAGGCACATGAGAACGTCATTGTACTGTTGCACCGGTATGGTGACGCCCTGTGGAGGGAAAATCCGCCTGCCACTGCTGCTTCTCCTCCTCATATGGCGTCACTGTTGCGCACTTGTGGTGGTAATAGGGTAGAGCGATCGAGCGCGATTGAGAAATTCAAGAAAGCGGAACCCACGGCAGAGGACGGGGAGTGTAGAATCAGAATGGATGGACCGAGGTTGGCTTAGACCCGAGGCATTACTGCAGCGGGGCATGAGGCGATGGCATCAACAGCTCCACGATGCGCCGGCACAAACGGGGGTGATGAGAAGCAGGAGGGATCGCAACGCACGTGCGGAAATAGGAGAGAGTAAAAATAGGAGAGGGCAGAGAGTAGAGGGAAGAGGGTGATGTTGAGGAGGAGAAGGGGGAGGAGGAGGAGGAGGAGAAGGAGAAGGAGGAGGAGGAGGAGGAGGAAGGCGCATGAAGAGGCAGGATTAACATGACACGAAGGAGGAAAGACGGGCTATAGGGACACGCGCACGACGAGGACGAGGAACATTAGGGGAAGCCTTAGCACACCTAATGCGACGGCTGCATAGCAATTACTCACGGGCAGCAGCATTGATCGGGCACGCGAATCCCCATTCATCTTTCCCCCGCTTCTTCCGCCGCTCCTACTCGACATCCTCGACCCTCCTTGCCTCCGCCGCCTCATCCGATTCATCCCCCTCCCCGTTCTGTCGCGGACTCTTGCCCGACCTGCGGGTTATCTTGCCCAGGCGGGAGCCAACAGAGGCGGTGCACTGGATCAACCGTCCCAGCTAGGGGAGGCTCAGTGGTGCGTTGCTCCTCGACGGGAGCGCGTCGGACATGAGCCTCGTCGGGCTGGAGAGGGCGGGCTGGACGGTCGTGCAAGTGGACCGCTTCGGAGCCTCTTGGCCGCTGCCTTCGGCGTCGTGCCGCTGGCCATGGCGCCTGGCCAGACGGCGCCATTCGCAGAAGACTACGCTGCCTTCAGGCTCCAGCATGTGGCCATGGGCCTCATCGACTTGCACATCGATTGCGCCAACACGCTGAGGACGCTCGCGGCGGGGCCTGGGGTGGGCACGGCCCCTTCTGGGGTGCGTTCACGGCGGACGATTTCGAGGCATACAAGACGCTTGCGCACTCCACGTCGGCCGATGTGGAGGCGGGCCGCGCGACCCACTGGGAACGACGCGCCAAAAGCCACGCGGACGAGCTGGCCAAGCGAGGCACCTGACTCCACCTCTTCGGCACCGAGGACGAAGAGCTCTGGAAGGGCCTGGAGGCGCTGGCTGAGGAAGCGGCTCGCTAGAACGCAACGCTGGAAGCGTCGCTCACCGACCAAGGCCGTTTGAACCATGGAGATGTGCTGCGTAGCAAGCAGGAGGGGACCCCGGGACCCCTGGCCCGAGCGCAGAGGTGGAGGGCGCCACGGCCGAGGCAGATCGACTTCGACGCGGCGCCGGGCGGGGAGCCCCCGCCTGCCGAGGAGGAGCCCCGGAGCGCCCACCTGGACACGGCGGGGCCGCAGCTTTCGACTACAGCTAAGGCGAGCTG
Organism: Prorocentrum cordatum; assembly: GCA_963575745.1. Taxonomy (NCBI): domain Eukaryota; class Dinophyceae; order Prorocentrales; family Prorocentraceae; genus Prorocentrum; species Prorocentrum cordatum. The sequence continues at coordinate 266,498 of CAUYUJ010007003.1, forward strand.
CAAGAGCGGGCAGCGCGCATCAACAGACCCGCCTTGCTCCGCTGCGGCGTGGTGCAGCGGCCGGGAGGGAGCGTTGTCTTCTGTCTGGGCTGCAAGGGGGTCTGGACAGGCAGGACGCCGGGCAAGCTCCTAAAGGCGCGCTGCGAGGGGCTCAGAATCCATGCTGGCCGCGAGCAGCTGGGCCTCATCAGCCAAGGCAGGTGGCCGCACTACCAGCCTGGAAAGCAGCATGAGACGCTGGATGGGGCCGAAGGCATTTAGCGCTGAGGAGACGGGACTGCTGGAAAGCGCCCTCCGCGGCATGCCCATGGCGCGCGCCGCGACCGAACCGCTTCTAGGGGTCGCTGTGCGGCGGCATTTCCTCGCGGTTTTCGGCCTACACACGGCAGACGTCGAAGGCGTGCGGGTGCGGGGCAGACGAGGAGCCTTGCCGCTCCGAAGACGAGGAGATCGGGTCCGAGGAGGAGGTGGGATCCCACCAGCCCTCTGGGCGTAGGTGGTCTGGGATGTTTCCTCTTCCGCCCCCTTATTCCCCTTCAAGGAAGGGCTGATCCTTACTTCTTATTATTAAACACCCCCAAATCCCCACCGAACAGGCCGATAGCAACCCCGCCGTCCTGACTGTAAAAAATAATTCGAACTCAACTTCTTTCTCGCCAACATGTCGCCGAAATGCGAAACCTGTACCAGGAATGGGACGGAGTGAACATCGCTTAGGGACCCTAAGTGGGTGGTCGCGTCCTACCTATCAAAAATACAAAGTCAACGTGCTTTCTCAACAACATGGACTTTCTTGTCGTCGACGCTGCGAAAAATGTAATAGGAATGGGACGCGGCTCCGCATAACTGTTGCATGTGCCCCGAAGCTACGGTCGGCAACTTTTGCTTAGCGTGTCGCCGGGGCGGCCGCGGCAACACGCTCTGCCTTACAAACGGATCGCGTGTCGATCCGCTCCGCTAAGCGGGAGGCTCGGAAAGGCTCGGGGCGTTCACGCTTGGGGACTCGGCCGTGGATGACTTGTCGGCCCGAAGCGGGGTGGGCCAGAACCCACACCAGTAACGGTGGGCTTGAAACTCCATTGAGTATGTGAACGCAGAGCAGCGATGTGAACAGAGGGCGCGCAGCGCCCAGGCCTGTATGTAAGCAGGCGGCCGGCGGGCCAGTTTCTGGCCCCTGGCACTTCGCCGCAGACGCACCACACGTTCAAGATGTGGGGATAAAGAGCGTACATAAATTCACTGAGAAAACGTCAACAGTGCAGGGGGGATACATACATCTCTCTCTCTCTCTCGTTCTCTCATGTGTGTTATGTGTGTGTTTCTCTCTCTCTCTCTCTCTGTACTGATTTTGCTATATACACATGCGTGTGCACACACACACAGATAAATAAAGGGGGCCCAAGAAGAAGAACCTTCACCTCAAGCAAATGCGGGTACTGTCGGAAATCCGCGAACCGGCATCTAGCTGCCAGCACCTCAGAGATACTACCTTTTGAAGCCGCGGGTGTGCACAGGAAGAGGCCTTGGCCCCGTCGTAGCATTCGCCCGTCGCCCCTCCCCCTTGCACCCACTCCCTTGAGTAGCAGCCCCTGAATGAGGCATGGAACTATGAAAGAGACTCGGTCCTGCTCACAGAACGCCCACGATCACTAAGACGTCCCTTCACCTCCTCCTCCTACTCCTCCGCAGTCCTGCAAGCCCTCCCCCATCCCCTGCTTTCTCATCCTCGTCCTCGTCCTCGTCCTCGTCCTCCTCTTCCTCCTCCTCCTCCTTCTCCTCCTCATCATCATCCTCCTCATCCTCTTCCTCTCTCTTCCCCTTCCCCTCCCGCTACCCCTCTTTCCTCCCCCTCCCTTCCTCCCCCAATCTCAGGGGGGGGGGGGGGGGGGGGCGATCCCTGTTCTTAATGTCGTGAAACATGTGGAGGGTTGCCTGCCACTGGCGGGCCTCGCGCCAACACCCTCGTCTCAATCACTGTCTCTCTTTCTCTCTTGCCAGCGCTCGCGCCACGTTGTATAAGCAATGGGGAGCCACACAAGACAGAGAGGAGAGGGCTGCCAGTAGTGCGAGAACCCAAGCAACACTGCTTTCATTGGGCTGTCCGCGGCGGCCCCTGCGGTCCGAGGACAAGGGCACAGGCAAAACAAAGAAAGACAGAGGGGGGGGGGAAAGGTAGAGAGGGCAACGCCACCTCCCACGGAAAGACAGCAGGGGCGAACCAAGGTTTCGCCTGCTCGTGGAGAGTTGAAGCCTCCCGTACCCAAGGGAGGCCCGCTCTGTTTCTCCTCGGAGCTCGGGACTGCGGACGGTTCTCCTGATGGAAGGTGGCGCCCTCGACCCCTCCCGCCAGTGCGCCAGAGGGAGGGGAATGAAAAACCAAGATGTGACAAACGAGGCTGGCGATCAACAGGATGACGGATACGTGCCGATCCTCGACGCGACTCCCTCCTCCCTCCTCCTCCTCCTCCTCCTCCGCCTCCTCCTCCTCCTCCTCCTCCTCCTCCTCCCCATCCTGTTCCAGCGAGAGGCAGGGCAAGAGAGGCCCACAGTGGGGCCAGGACCTCCCGGGTGACTTCGTGGCAGCGGCCGGGGCGCCCTGGCAGGCTCCAGGGCAGGCTGAGCCCGGTCGCGTGGCAGCGCGCGGGCGTTCCGAGTGCCTGGCAGTGCCCCCTGCACCGGACGCTGCTGGGAGGCCTCGGGGAGGCCTTCGGAGCTGGATCTCCCAAGAAGCCGAGGGGGAATTCCTGGGAGGCTCCAGGGCAGGCTGGGCCTGGTCGCGTGGCAGCGCGCGGGCGTTCCGAGTGCGCACCGCAGGTCTTCAGGCAGCACCCCTGCACCGGACGCTGCTGGGAGGCCTCGGGGAGGCCTTCGGAACTGGGGATCTCCCGAGAAGCCGAGGGGGAATTCCTGGGAGGCTGCGGGAAGCCTTCAGGAGGCCTCGGGGAGTTCCCAGGAGATTCCTCGGGAGCTTTCTGGGAGGCCTGGGGGCCCAAGGGGCCTGGGCGCCTGTAAAGCACGTGGGAGACCTGGGAATGAATCTTGCGGCGCCTACGTGAAACGCAGGCAATTGAAGGCTCCTGGATGTCATCCGAGAACCTGCGAAGCCCAGAAGGGTACCCGTGGAGACCCTGTGGAGGATGGCCCCCATGGCGGCATTCTCTATACCAGAGGGGGCAGGCAATGCCACACCGTGAGGCGTCCTGGGTAATCTGCCCACGCCATGCTCCTTTTCCTCCAGCTCCTCTTCTGTCCAAAGTCTTCCTCCCACCTCCTTCTGCTTCCTTCGCTCCCTCGTCTGCCCAACTCCTCCTCCCGCCTCCTCCTACCTCCTTCGCCTCGGGGGCGATACCACAACCGCCTGAAAACCGCCGAACAGGAGAGGCTGAGCTCAATGGTGAGAACCCCTCAAACCCAAGCACTGGGCAAAATATCAACAACAAACCTGGGGCAATCATCGAGAATCTCAGTCAGCGCTTCCGATCACGCCAGCACCCGCGTAACGAAACCCATGCTCGCTTGAGAGGAGCAGCTGGGTTCGACGCCACAGTGTGATTGGAACCGCACAAACTTGTTATCGGAACTCGATGGTGAGCAATTGGAAGCAGAGACGAAGCACACCAGAGAAACCTAAAACTAACTCTGACTTAGCAAAGACATCTCCGGGCACCACGCAAAACAAGCACGTTGACACGGAGACAGGCAAGCATATCGGACCCAGCTGATCTACTGTGGCCTTCAAGCCTTTAATCCCTGACAAGTATGATGCCATGGTGACGCTGCCATGATTAAGCAACCAACCGATGTGTAGCTTTTCGATGAATGGGCACGCTGGGTACCATCTGGGGGCAGAGTGCCAATGACACGGTGAAAGTTGTACTGTACGAGTTCGGTGGAATGCACAGCGAGTGTGGGTGTGCTTCTCGAATTCTGAGACGTTTTCACTACTCTACTTCTACCGCACTGGGGCAAGACACGCCATGTCCTCCTGCCACTCCACATTCCCCGAGAACTACCATCCTCCTCCTGGTAGTCGTCTTCCTATCCCTCCTCGTGGTCCATTTCCTTCCCGCCACCTCCCTACTCTTTCCTCCTCGTCGCACGCCCATCTGATCCTCTTCGGAACTCCCCCTCGAGGACGAGCGGGAGGGCAACGAGGAGGTCGAGGAGCAGAAGCTCACTTCTCCTCCTGAATATGAACTGTGCTTCGGCTACACGGAGAAGGAGGAAGAGGAGGAGAGGGAGGATGAGGAGGAGGGGGGAGGGGTGGAAAACGAGCGTGGAATGTGTGTATACGTATATGGATGCATCTGGAGAGACAGAGAGAGAAAGAAAGAAATAAAGAGAAGGAAACTGCGTGCGAGAGAGAAACGGAATCTGGACAGACCGACCGACAAACGCACACATACATACACATGCACACAACGATGTATCTACATATATATATATATGTATATATATATATGTACACATATATAAAACATGTATATATATGTGCATATGTGCATATGAATACATCTATATATATGTATATATATATATGCACGCATACAACTAGATAAGCCAGCATTGACTCCAAAAATATAGGAAGGACAGGAGGGCGAGAGGAGGATGGGAAGAGGACGAAAGGAGGACGGGATCAGGACGGGAGGAGGACGGGAGGAGCAAAATCAAGCAAGTGCAAGCAAGCAATCGGAAGCAAGCAAGCGCAGGCGAGCATAGGCATAGGCACAGGCATAGGAGTTAGGGGAGACATTGGCATAGGCATAGGCATAGTCATAGACATAGGAATGAGCGATGGGGGCATAGGATGTAGGGGGGAATGGACCAATCAGTAGGGTTTGAGTTAGAACTCCTATCGGGCAAGCTTATTTGAAGAAGAAATCAAGAGTTATGTGTGCATATATATATATATATATATATATATATATAGCCCGCCCCACCGCCACGAGTGCCAGAGCTGAGACCGAGAGGACGAGCGCAGCATGTAGAGAGGGCGGCGCTTGTTCTCATATCGGTATGTGTACACAACTGGAGCCAGGCGAAGCAGCTGCCACTGCTGTCGAAAGCAGCCGGGATGCAAGCAGTGCGACGGAGCACAGAGGGGTCAGACAGATGAGGTCCCCGCAAGAAAGGCACGGGGTATACATATATATACACATACAAACATACATACATATTGTCCAACAACGGGCTGCAAGTAACTTCAGGGCGGCACGTGGGCGGGTGCACTTGAACCCGAGGCCAGCGGTGCATGGCCTGACAAGTGCGGCACTCTCTGCTACAGGGCTCTGCTGCACGTTTCAAAACTGGACAGCCCGCCCCACCGCCACGAGTGCCAGAGCTGAGACCGAGAGGACGAGCGCAGCATGTAGAGAGGGCGGCGCTTGTTCTCATACCGGTATGTGTACACAACCGGAGCCAGGCGAAGCAGCTGCCGCTGCTGTCGAAAGCCGCCGGGATGCAAGCAGTGCGACGGAGCACAGAGGGGTCAGACAGATGAGGTCCCATACCCCATAAGGCAGATATGGCCGAGACAGCAAATTTGACGCGGCCGAAAAGAGAAAACAGGCACGAAGACGTCCTGGATATCATTAGCACGAGCATTTGCATATGAGACTGGCGAGGGCTTGCCTGGGACCACTAATCACCGCGTGCTTGATGACTTTGGCAAGGGCATTGGCGAGGGCGGCAGGATGCTCGGCCGCGAGCGCGGTGTACTTACAACCCGCGGGGCTTTGACCCGAAAGAATGGTTTGCTTGTTACCAGTGCGCGAACAGAGGCCGCGACGGCCACGACACTGGCGCGCGATGGGCTCGAGGGCACCTGTGTTCCAAGAGGCTACTCTGGTACGTTTCTGCCAAGGAGCGCCGAACTGACACTGGTCTAAGTCACACGTTCGAGCTGGAGGAGCCCGCAGGAGGAGGGAGATAGCCCTGCCATGCCGCAGCAAAGGGCTTGCTGGATTCTCCAGCCGAACGGGTATACGCAGACTATTGCAAAAGCGAATGACACGGCTCGTAAACTAAAAGGTGGCGTTGCCTGCCCGCAGTCGGGCGGACTCATAAGCACTCAGGCCGTCAATGCCCATCGGCTGGTCGCGCGACCTCAAGGGCCTCCTGAGGGCCCGCGACCAGGTTTTACACGGCGTCCCCATGAACACGGCGCCGACGGCGCGGCTGCGCAGCCACCCAGCCACCACCGCCTCGAACGCGGGGTGCAAGTGGTCTTCCAGCGGCGAGCGGGCGATGTCGAGGCCGAGCGCCGAGAGGCCCTGGCGTCGCACGGCCGCCGTGAGGTGGCCCGACCCGCAGAACAGCTCGAGCACGACGCGCCGCCTGCAGAGCGACCCTCGCTGCACCGCCTCACGAGGTGTAGCCGTACCGCATCACCACGCCCGCGAGCCGCCGGCTCGCCAGCAGCGGCGGTGCCGGGCTCCACGCCCGAGCCGCGGGCCGCTGGCGCACCCTCCTGCTTCCTGTCCCTGGGCCTGCCTGCAGCGCCTCTGCGAGCCGCGGTGGCACCAGGTGCATGTTGTTCGTCCAGGCGAAGCCCTTCTCGAGCAGCGCGCAGAAGTGCTGCACCACGAGGATGTCGTACAAGAAGACGTCGTCCGCGACTCTGGAGCTGCCGAAGGAGGGTTGTCTCCTTCGCATACTGCCGCATCGAGGACATGACCACCCAGCGACCGCGGCGAAACACCTGCTCCAACGATCGCCTCTGCGGCCAGAGGTCGTCGCTGACGCCGCCGAGCCGCATCCCGTACAAATGCGGGCGGAGATGGCTGATCCCCAGCGCCGCGGCGGCCAGCGCAAGCCATTGGTTCAGCTGGGCCAAGTTGAAGCTCCAGAGCGGTGTCCCCGCGCGCCCATTCAGGCGGAGCGCAAAGAGTATGGGCACGAGGTAGAAGTCCAGGTCGAAGAAAATCGACTCGTCGAAGGGCCGCGTCTTGCCTGCCTGCAACGCTCGAGATGCCCGAAGCAGGAGCGTGCCAGCTTGCCTCGGGCGCCCAGGGGAGAAGTGGGAGATCGCCGCAGTCGTCTGTGAGACGATGTTCGCTGCAATCCCCTCCAGGTATCGCGTCGTAAAGTATTCTGCCAGGATGGTATCCAGCTGAGCGAGGGAGCTCCAGTCCAGGCGGCGGCTCGAACAGTAACCCACGAAACTGTGGAGAAGGTGGCGGTAGAAGGTCTCTGTGTTCGGCTGCGCCGCCGACTGCTCCAACAGGGTCATCCCCGCGGAGCCGGCGCGGCCGCTCACGGCACGCGCGGCCAGCTGTGCCCGCTGCCTCGTCCATTCCGAGGGCGGGTGGGCTCAGCGTCGCGGCGTGCCCAGCACCGTGTCCGCCAGCGGGAGGACCAGGAGCCCCAGGAGCCGCCAACCGGGCGCGGGTGCGAGCATGGCTGAGCACCCGGTGCCCGCTGAACCACCCGAGCCTACCGCGGCTGAGGGAGTCTGACGGGTTCCTTTCTGAGGCTATCCATCGGACGCTGAGCTTGGACCCTGTTGCCAGTGACAGCGAGCACAACTGATTGAGACAAGACCTCAAGTACCTCGAACGGGCTCGTCCCTTTGCACAAGAAAGAGCCAGCGGCAGATTGTCAACTAACGCAACCATTCGTTTCCCATGGCTGGAGAGATTACGAAGCAGATGCCTGTACGACGTGACGAGCGCCTCGCCCTCCAGATACAGGATGTTGGCCCCAAGAGACACCGACTGGGCACAGACGCTCTTCCACGCAGACTCCCTCGTCATATGTGCGGGCACCTCGTCGAGTACCCAGAGGTCCACGCTGAACTTGACACTGGCCGCGGTGTTGAGCTCTGTAGGGGCCCTCGCAGAAATACCGATATCCTCCAAGCCTTCTGAAGCTGTCATGGCGGGGTCCTTGCACTGAGAGAAAGAGAAAGAAAGAGAAAGAAAGAGATGAACAGAGAAAGAGAGAGAGAGAGAGAGAGAAAACAAAAGCGAGAGAGAGAGAGAGAGAGAGAGAAATAGAGAGAGAGAGAGAGGAGAGCGAGAGAGAGAGAGAGGGGAAGGAGGGAGATGGGGAGCATGGCTTCTCCTCCCCCCTGCCTCCTCCTCCCCTTGCACCCTCTCCTCTCCTTCTCCTCCCTGGAGGTCCCAGCAGCCCGAGAGAAGGCAAACTTCGTCTGAGCAGAATGGCCCTCCGTCCTCCTCCACCTCCTGGAGCCTCCTGGAGGACGGGGAGGAAGAGAATAATGAGGACGAGGAGAGAAGAGGGCAATAACGAGGAGGGAAAGGAGGAAATAGAGGACGAGGGGAAACAGGAGGGGAAGGAGGAGACGGAGGCGAACGAGGAGATGGAGGAGAAAACGGAAGAGGAGACGGAGGGAGGAGGGCCCGAAACGGCCAGGGCGAGATGGCGAGGAAACCGCAAAACCAGAGATCCTTAGATCGAGAATCCTTGGCCCACCTCGGAGTAGTGTCTGATTGGAAGTTGCACTGTCTACTAGAATCTCTGCATCACACGAGGGCGCCAAGCCAAATCTTCGGCCTCGGCCCAAGAGGTGTGGCATCGAGCCGGCTTCTCTGCAGAAGCGCCGAGCCGAGACGGGGAGAGCCGAGCCGAGCAACATTCCCAGACGTACGAGCCGAGCAACATCGCACCCGGTGCCGGTGCCCCCGCGCGAGCACCCCCCCCCCCCCCGAGGGTCGCGCCCTCGCAGAGATGGTCAGCTTCGCCTGCCTCATGCGCGGGCTCAACCTGCCCGTCCGTTTGCCCGATGCTCGAAAATCCGACCCTCTTAAAGGAAAGGTATGCACATAGCCCGATTCTGGCCAGGCCCACCCTGAGCCCATGATCGGTGTATACTCCTTCATGCCTTGGCCAGGAAGGTATACGCACCAATTCTGAGCCCAGGATGGGCCTGGCCAAGATCGGTGCATGTGCATAGTTCGCGTCGCCCGACCTCTCCACGTCCCTTCCTGCTTCCGCCCTGATCCCTCCAGTGTAACTGTCTTCCCGCTCCACGCTCCGCGAGGCGCGATCGTTTTTGCGCGTTCGCGCCGCCCCCCCCCGCCCTTCCCCTGGAGGGACTCGCGCCTCGCTCTGAAATCGCCCAGACCGCGAAGCGCGACTAACTACGCACCCACGCGGTGGCCCTAGGATCCATCGATCCTCCTCGATCCCCCTCGATCCTCCTCGATCCTCCTCGATCCTCCTCGATCCCCCGTCCTCGAGGGTCCCTGCGAGTCCAAAACCAACGAGATCAACACCGAACAGAGTGAGGGCGGGACTTTTCTCTATGACGAGGCCTGCATGTGTAACTATCTGAGGGTGCCCCTAAGCCAACGGCTACGGAGCAGAGACTAGCAACATAATGTTTGGACTTGACCCACGGAGGAAACTCTCACAGTGGGCCCTACTTTAAACAAGTCCAAGACAACAGAGTGTATGTGAAACGAAAGAAACCGCTCATGGAGACCTTGTGTCTCTGCACCTCGTTCTTACGAAACACGGCGGCGCATTCAAGAATCTGAGGGGGGGAGAGAAGCAAAGACCGAACCGGGACCGGCGACGCACGAGCCCTCGGACTGGGAAGCAAGTTGACGAAGCGAGGCGGCATGAGAGCGCGCCTTGGTCTGGGGGTCGAGACGTCTCTCGTCCAACGACGTCTTCTCCGAGGCTATCTCCGAGGCTATCTTCAGCATGCCAGTCCTGAGGAAAGAAAAGAGAGCAGCATTACTCTTCGCGAGGTCTGCCTTGGTCATGGGGTCGACCGGCGTGACCGGGTGGGGGACCCACCTAATAGTGCTACCAATACGGGCCAAGGACTCTCGGCATATGGCGAGCTCGACCGACGTCCTTCTGTCCGTCTTGGACCCTGCTGTGATACGATCGAGCGTCGAAGATGCCCTTGGCATCGACGATGGAAACATTTCCCGACGGATCGCGACTCAGGGAACAATCCTGACGCAACAGAAACACAAACGGGCCCACGTGCACTCGCCAAGCCTCAGTCAGCAGAGAGCCGTCCACGATATCCCAATATAGCATCTGGAGCCACTCCGCTTCGGCCAAGGCCGCACTGAGAGCTACGACCTCGCCGGCCAAGGTGCTTGAGACCTGCCTTCGCGCTCGGCAAAATCTCCAAGACAGAGGGGTGGCACGAGACACCTTGCCCTGGGAAATGGCCCGATCGGTGGCATATATCTGATACGCCTGCTGGGCCTTCTCACCCGACGACGAAGCCGCGCCTCCGCAATCTGAAGCTGTCGCGAACACCAGCTGCTTGGGAGGGAACCGCCAGATCGTGATCGGGACCGAAGCCGTCGCTCGAAGGTGGTCGATGGCCTTGTTGGCCAATCCCGCATCTCCGATGGTCGGAGCGTGCACTCTGCTAGCAAAGATTGACGCCACACCACGCACTTCGGCCCTCGTATCCCGACCAACCCAGTTTATCTTATAGATCGCCGATCGGAACTCGGCCATATCGCTCGGGCTCAGACTCGCATCGTGGTTCGCTCGCTGATTCCGAGGGACGCGTATCTTGTGCAAGGATTCCAAGATAAACTCTCCTGGTCGATCAAAATGCGGCCCGGGAGCCTCCGAATACGGCGCCCGATGCACTCAGTGCCCGTCGAGCCGAGCAGCTTCATTTTCCCGAACTTAAACCTCGAGGTGTACATCGCGATCTCGTCATCGGCGATGCTCGGATCGAGGGCGACGGCCCAGTCGTCGACCTCCACTAGAACCATGGCCTGGGGCTTCTCCTGAGACCTCCGGACGTACCAGCAGGGCTCCCAGGCCCCGCCTTCCCTGAATCTGCTCAGAATTGGCTGCTGAAGCCTTCCTCTGGAACCCGTATTTCCCGTCGTCCCCCAACGCGCTTGTCTTCTTGCTTCCGGCGGGGTCCCAGGGGCCCCTGCGAGAACCCGCTAAGACCGAGGAGGGCCCCGAGGAGGAGCAAGAGACGGGATGAGAAACGATATGCTCAGACTCAGCCTTCAGCCTGAACGCGTCTTCAGCAATCCCGTGCTTCTGTTGCACACGGGCGGGGCAAGCAAAATCAGCGGGGCTCCCTAGATTATCCACCCTAATCGTCCGATGCCCCGAAGGCAGCTGGGACAGCGGGGTACACGCTCCGAGGGCCTTAAAACTCATCTCGTTCTTGGGCAAACTTATCGTGGCCCCCATGAGGTTCTGCATCCCGATTGGGAGGAGAGGAGGCAAGTCCTGCCTCACGGCTTCCATTTCCATCGCTCCGACGCCGTCGCCGACCTCGATGCGGCCGCCGACGCCGTTCGCGTGCCGGTTCGAGCTCGAGCATTCGAGGGATCCTGAAGCCCTTCTTGGCCAGCGCGGCGTCCAGCGCCTCCAGCGCGGGCATCCCGATGACGGCCTGTCCAGCGGCCGTACCCACCACCATCGAGCCGCCGTCGACGGTCAGGAGGACCGGGAACGCCTCGTCCTGACCTCGGAGCTCGGCGAGGGCCTCGGCCACCAGGCTCGCGATGTCCATCAGCACGGCCCCCGACTCATTCCTCAGGTGGAAGGTCGACAGCACGAGCCCTGATCTGAGTCGCTAGCACCTGTGTTCAGTGGGCACTCCCTCTGCTAGTGACTGCTTGCACTTGTGACAGTGCGTCGCCTTCATTAACTCCGTGGGTGCCAAGCGCTGTTTCTTCTCACGCCTAGGCCGGTCCCCGACAGGATCTGGAGGCTTGACATATTTCCGATCCGTGCGAAGGGTGCGCTCGAAAGTCTTATTATCCTTACATGTCTTCTTCCGCTCTCGGGTAAGATCGAGCGTCATCAAGATCTCCTTTTCGCCGTCGGTGTCTAAACTCGGCGCGTCGCTCTGGTTGTCGTCATCTTCTATGCTGAATGTCGGGAACGACGAGCCTTCCGGCGGCACCTCCAGGAAGATCTTCTTGGAGGTGCTGGAGAGAAACTCGTTCCTGGTCATATCCATATCCTTGATGGCCGTGTGGAACGCTGCTACACGACTGTCTCCGCGCGTCATAACACGTAACATATGGTGCCCCGAATCATCTAGCGACACTCCCTCTTCTAAGAAGAACATCTTCTATTCGTCGTCCAACTTGAGGCCCTGGACCCCGAGCTGGTCGAACTGCTGCTGCATTCTAACCGAGTGTTGCGATTGGCTCTCATTGGTCTTCCGCTTGTAGCCCAAGAGACACTCGGCCTGCCTTCCGCCTATCATCATCATGACGCTCTCCACTCCATGCATCGAGTCGAGACAGGATCTCCCTCGCCCCGGACTCGGCCATGAGCATCTGGCCGGGCATATCTTCAAACCGCCGCTGCATCTCCAGGTCTAAGGTCTGGAGCAGCTTGTTCGCCCTCTTGGAGGGCCTGATGTCCGTGCCCTCGAGCCAACGGCGAACTCGCCGTCGCCAAATCTTGTAGTCTCGCCAGCCCATCCAGGCTGGTGGATTGTCCATGTCCGGCTTGCTGTTGTACGGCCTGTCGTACCACGAGTCGCTCACCCACGAAGATCCTTGCTAGCGCTGGCCGGCCCATCCTCGCGAGTTCTCCTCGTGATCGTCCTCGAGCGGTTCGACGCGGCTCCACCTCATGTCGCGATCGCCGTCCTTCCCCGGGTCCCCTTGAGTCTAACTTGCTGAGCTCCCCCATGAGCCCTGGCTCTCCCATGCTGGACTCGGACCGGGAGTCTTCCACGGGTCCGACTCCGTCCGAGGATCTGATGGCTGGCTAGCTTCCTGACCTCGTGAGCGCCAACCGGCACCCTCAGATGTCCACCACGAGGTCTCTGCTACACTTGACGCGTTCTTGGCCGCATGCGTCTTCGACAAGTCACCGAACGTATCGATCATGAGCTGCTTCAGCTCCGCCTTCTGTGCTTCCGTGAAACCGGACTGAGAAGCCTTCCCTGAGGCCACACCTGCTGCACCTCGTCCCACGAGTCGCCCTTGCCCTCCCCTCCCCCCCCTGCTGCCCTGCAGTCGTTTGCACAGCACGTGAAGTGGGTCGCTCCCCTCTCTCCGCGGCCCCTCCTGGCAGCCCGCACTCGCTGGAAGACAGCCCCGGGATGGGGATGGGGAGGACCGGGGACGGCCAAGAGGGGGGGCGTCCAAGAGGGGGGCTCGCAAGTCCTGGCCCGAGGCAGGTGCGCGGACGGGGTGGGGGCCAAGTGACGCCTTGAAAGAAAAACGGGGGCCATGATATCCAGGGAGGTATCCTGGCCCCCGCCAGGACATCCACCTCCCCCTAGTCATCCCCCCCTCCTTGGACGCACACCCGAGAGGCGGGGAGCTTCGAGGAGCGCCTGCTCAACGGCGCAGATCTGCTCACGCTGCCCGCACACGCTCGGTGGAGGGACTGGGCGGACACGGTGAGAATCGGCCAGCCTCAGCAGCAAGGCCGAGTACCTGGGCGCTGGACCCCTGCAAAGGGCAGCCCCTGTCCCACAGGAGGGGGGGAGTGGGGAGGAAAGCAAATGCCCTCCCCCTCGCCCTCCCTCTTCCTTCCTCCTCCTCCTCCTCGTCCTCCTCCTCCTCCTCCTCCTCCTCCGCCTGCGCCTCCTCCTGCAAGTAACTCGGCTTGCCCAGGCCCGCGCCTCAGAAGCCCACCCTGGGTTGCGTACCACTGGTCAGGAGGCAGAAGGCCCTCCTGTCGTCGCGATGGGGCATCCGAAGCGGGCGACTCATCATGATAGCCGAGCGCTGGCCCGGTTCCGCGTCCAGAGGAGGTCCTCCGCGGACGGGTCGACGCCGCCACGGAACTTGCCCAGCCCTCGCTGGGCACCCGTCTTGCGGGGTTCCCCTGGGCACTCGTCCACGAGACAGTGGGATCGGCGGGCTCGGGACACTTAACAGCTGGCCTCCACCCAAGGAACAAGGGATCTCCACCCCCTGCTCCTCTTCCTCCTCAGCCTCGTGGCGGCGCCTCCTGCAGGAGCAGGAACACGTAACTGCGTGGTCTCTGCCAGGCGTGTGGAAACACACACGGCAAGATTCATATGCGGAGCATGCAGAGGATACGCGGCATGTACGGGCCGCTGTAGCTCCTCCGCGCAAGGGTCGAGCGCTGGGAAGACTTGCAGCCACATCCATATCCACATCCAGCCCTCGCCCTGGCAAGCCACGTCAGGTGGCCGACTCGGAAACAACATGCGCTATGTCCCAGCGCTGGCTTTTGCTCGGGGGTCGACCTTTCATTCCGCGGGCCCCCCGCCGATCTTCTGCGGGCGGAGCCGCCGCCGTTTGCTTCGGCCAGCTTCCGCGGGCCTTCCGCCGAGGCCGAGAGGTCGACCCTTCGATTTATCGAAGGCGGGCGGAGGTTGAGGGCGAGTAGGATGAGGAGGAGGAGGAGGAGGAGGAAGAGGAGGAGGAGGAGGAGGAGGAGGAGGTTCACGCCACGCCACAGCATCTCCACCTACGCCCTACGCAGCCTGCCAGCCAGGCATCGATCACGGAGCGGCCGCTGCCATTCCCCAGCGCCCAACCATGGGGCCTGCATGCACGTACAAGCGCACCTTGGCGCAAGCGGCCCTGTGTGGCCGCAAAGGTTCATTGGCATCGGATAGGCCACCTTCAACCGTCGCGGTGGAGGCTGTGGAACGAGGGCACAGGCACCCGTTACAGCATCAACTGCTGGCTCTCCACGCAGATCAACCCGTCCTCTCGCAGCGACGCGGGCAAGTCGACTGGCAGCCCCGGCATCTTGCGCCAGCGGCTGACCCCGCGGCCAGGGGAGTGCGCGTCCAGCGGCGCCGACAGCTCGCAGCACGGCACGAGCTCGGCGGCCTCTGCCGCGCCAGCCTCGTCCGTGCCCTCGGGCTCAAAAGGCGGCAATCCTGGCGTGCCCGGCAGGATGACCTCCCCGAACAGCCGCCGCCGCCGCCGCCTCGCCGCGTTCGCGGCGGGCGGCGGGATCGCCAACAACAGGGGAGCCCTGGGCGCAGCCGGCTCCGCGGCCGAGAGCGCCGCAACGCCGGGCAGGTCGCAGGCGCTGACCAGCGGCACCTCCCGCTGCCCCCGCGCTCGCAGCAGCTCCTGGGCCAGCCGCTCCTCGCGGTCCTGCAGCTCGCGCGCGCGCCGCTGCGCCAGCAGCGCCATCATGCCCCGGCTGGTCACGACCCCGCTGCCGCTGCCGCGCCGCGGCAGGGCGCTCTCTGGGATCGCTGCGCGCTCGGGGAGCACGCGGTCGTCGACGAGGGGTCCCTGCTGTGCAGCCTCGTCCGCCGGCGGCACGGCGCCCGAGCCCAGGCTGATCCTGCGGGTCTGCCGCATCAGCACCTCGACGCGTGCGGCGCTCATCGCCGCCGAGCGGTCCTCCGGATCGTAGGGCAGCTCGGCGAGCTCGAGCTCCACGTCGGCGGGGAGCCTCTGGAGCCCCCTGTGCTGGAACTCCTGTTCGGCTACACGCAAGAGTGACCCTGTGTAAGAGTGACCTTTGGTGCGCGGCTCTTTGGGGCCGCGGGGGGGGGGACCAAACACAAGCGCGCAAGACGCTACCACCACATCGCGCTCGGCGATCGGGGGACCCACGTGGGCCCACACCAAAGGTCACTCCAGCAAAGGGTCACTTTTACGTGGTGTCGATCCTTCTCAGAGTCCATGAGGTCGTAATGCTCCCTCTTGCCCGTGTCGAAGACGTAGTCCAGAAACGGCTGCGTCAGGGGCCCGTCGCGGACCAGGACGCTGTCCGCGCGGACGCCCAGGCAGTCCTCGGCCTCCTCGAGCGGCGAAGTGGCGGCGCTGCCTTCCGAGGAGGCCCTCGTGCTACTGTTCTCGTCCTCGCTGGGCGGCCCGGCCTTCTCGCCCTCGCCGCCGCCCGTCGAGGCGACGTCGTCGTCCTCGCGAGGGCCTTCCGCGGTCACGACCCGCACCAGCACGTCCCGGCCGTTGATGCGGTAGCGGCCGTGGGAGCGCCGCACCACGCTGTTGTGGGCGAGGACCTCGGGCCAGCGCCGACATATGCAGCGCACCTTCGGGGATGGACAGACCCCCCTTTAGTAAAACGTGGTTTAGTGAAAACGACCTGAGGCCCAAACCTGGCGGGCGCAAGCCTGGAAAATAACGGCCACGGCGCCCTCTCGAGAACCGAAAACGGACAATTCACTAATCGACGTGTCACTGTTGGGGGTTCTGTGCACCCCCGACACCTCGGTGTCGATGATGTCGCGCGCTCCACAGCCCGTGTCGCCCAGCCCGAGCTCTATGAGGCCACGCATCAGGCTGCGGGGGCGCGGGGGCCTCGCGCAGCCCGCGCGCCGAATCGCAGCGGTGGCGCGCGCGCGCGCGTCCGAGAGACCCGCGGGCCGCGAAGAAGCTCGAGGCAGACTGAGGAGGAGCAGCAGCAGCAGCAGCAGCAGTCGAGCAGGAGCTAGACTTCAGAATTGAGTTACCCCCCAACATATGCTTGTTTCGCCAGATCTACGAAAAAACAGTTGGTGGTAAACCATTTCTGACGACGATCTCCGACTCGAAGCAGGAGAACCTCCCCCCTCCCGCAACGCGCGCGGGCCTCGTTTTTCTCGACGTCGGCGCTGCTTGCAGAGGCGAGAGCGGGGGGAGCATTCCTTAACCAACGCCCCCACCGTAGGTCTCGTCCGAAATTTGGTCCGCGCCCGCCTGCCCCGCCTCTGGCTGGCATGCGAGCGGGTCTCGCTGGGCCGCTTCACAGAAACATCGCCCCCCCCGCAGCCGTGGGCGAGAGTGGCGCAGGGTCGCGACGGGCGCAGTTGGAGGCGGGTGCACGCGATGCTGCTGTTCTGAGGTGGCGCACAGACAGCCAGCCAAAAGGGCGCCGATGTTCTTCAAAGCCGCTCACAGGGATCGCAACTCTGGCCGTCGCTCGGACGTCCATTCCCTGTGTTTTTTTCGGTTTCGTGCGTGGCTTTTTCGCCAAATGATCAAGGATGCTCCTCGATGGTCCTCGCCGAAGGAAAAATGCACACGTCCGAGCGATGCCGAGAACTTAGCTGCCCCGATACGCAGCACGCAACCCCTAGCGTACTCACACGGAGCTCAAGACGTGGATCTAGCAGGTAGGTCTGGCGCGATGCGTTCGCCACGGCGTGGGCCCACGCGTGCCGAGCCAGCACGCAGCGTGCCAACACGGACGCTCTGAAAACGGCACGTGCTGCGCTTCACCGCGTGCGCTTCGGGGCAGCGCAGGATCGCAACCCTGGGGCACGCCGCGGCGCTCCCCGCTCAGCGCAGAGCAGCCCGCCGCGGGCACCGATGCCTGATTCAGAGCGGCGTGGACGGGCTGCGGGGCGGGGCGGCGGCGGGTCGCGCCGCGCGGGGGGGGGCGCGGGGAGAGCCGCCGCCGGGTATCGAGGTCGATCGCACGGGGGTCGCGAGGCGGGTGGCAGCGGGCTGGTCGCGGCGGGCGTTGGCAGTGGGCGTATCGCAGAGAGGATGGGTGGGCGAATCGCCAGGTGAGAGTCGCAAGCAAGTAAGAGGGCGTGTCGTGGGTGGGTTGCGGGCTGGGTCGCGGGTTGATTGTGGGGCCAGGCGCGGGTGGGTCGCGGGGTTGGTGGTTGGCATGTCGCGGATTGCGGGGCGACCACGACAACAAGAAAACAAAAACAAGAATCGGCACCGCTGAACTGCACTTCAGCCAGGCACCCAGGGACAATGTAAGATCGTTCGAGCCCCTTCACTTTGACTTGCACCGACCCAACACGCATCAACGAGGCTTGAGGCCAGTCCATGTCACCATGTCCACTTCCGGCGACGCTGGTACTCATCGGTGACTGCTTTGCTGGCAAGCGGTCCAACAGCTTCTTCGCCGTCCGCTGGCGGCGCGCAGTGAGGAAAAACATACGAACAAAAACACACACTGTGAGAAAAAAAACACACAAAAACACACACACAGTGTGTGTGTGTGTGTTTTCCCACGTGTGTTTGTGTGTGTTTTTTCCCACCGTGTGTGTTTGTTGTGTGCGTTTTTCCCACAGTGTGCGCTTTTTACCTAACAGCGTTTGCTGATAGGTTTCTAGTAGGGTCAAAAGAGAGCATCATGACTCCTCAGGGGGGTCTGGGCGGGTGCCGGGGAGGAGAACCGGGAATCGTTTTTCGCCAACAGTCACACACTTCGTGCTCTTCGACCTCCCAGAACTCCATTCCCGGGACACATTCTGGAGAACCGGGAACAGAGCCGGGCTCGCTTTTCGCCAACAGTCACACACTTCGTGCTCTTCGACCTCCCAGAACTCCATTCCCGGGCCACTTTCTGGAGAACCGGGAACAGAGCCGGGCTCGTTTTTCGTCAACAGTCACACACTTCGTGCTCTTCGACCTCCCAGAACTCCATTCCCGGGCAACATTTTGTGCCCGGAGCCAACTGTAGGCCACTTCGTGCTCTTCGACTTCCCAGAACTCCATTCCCGGGCCACATTTTGGATGCCCGGAGCCAACTGTAGGCCACTTCGTGCTCTTCGATTTCCCAGAACTCCATTCCCGGGCCACATTTTGGATGCCCGGAGCCAACTGTAGGCCACTTCGTGCTCTTCGAGTTCCCAGAACTCCATTCCTGGGCATGATTTTGAATGCCCGGAGCCAACTGTAGGCCACTTCGTGTTCTTCTAGTTCCCAGAACTCCATTCCTGGGCCACATTTTGAATGCTGAGGCAAGCTGATGCTGCGGCCGAGGCAGGCTGAGGCTGAGGCAGGCTGAGGCTGAGGCCGAGGCTGAAGGCAGACTGAGGCTGAGGCTGAAGCAGGCTGAGGCTGAGGCTGAGGCAGGCTGAGGCTGAGGCAGGCTGAGGCTGAGGCTGAGGCAGGCTGAGGCTGAGGCTGTGACTGCGACTGCCGTTGCCGCTGCGACTGTCATCGCGAATGCGACTACGACTGCGAGAACAGCAGAATTCTACAACTGGATTTTCATCTGAATCTTAAGGGGAATGCTTTCAGATATGCTTCTACATATCGCTGTTAGGTTGTTTTGCCGGGATAATTTCCCACAGGGGTAGAGGGGCTGCCATCTGGGGAGGCAGGGATTCTCAGTGAGAAGGCCTGGGACGGCTCCCCGAGAGGGCAGCGACGAGTTTGAAGCGGCCGGCTGCTCGTGAGAGCTTCCCATCAGGAATCCGCCGCTGCTAATCGGTACCCCCCTTCGCCCTCGCAGAGACGGGGGGCGCCCATTTTAGAAGGCCGCCCCCCATCGCAGCGCCTCCTCCTCCTCCTCCTCCTCCTCCTCCTGCTCCTGCTCCTCCTCCTCCTGCTCCTCCTCCTCCTCCTCCTCCTCACGCGCTGCCTGCGTGGTGCATGTGAAGCAGTTTCCACCAAGGTCGCTCGCATTCGCGCTCCGTGCTGCGCGAAGTCGCGGCTCCGCGACGTCCCGTTGGCGGCCCCCGGGGAGATCAGCTTGGGCCACAACGCGCGATTACGTTCCCGTCCCCGTACGGGAATCTGACTCGTGATACCCACGCTCGACGGCGCGCCCAGGGGGAGAAGGCTCAGGATGGCAAAGGATTGCTCAGATTGCGGGGTGTTGGCACAAGGCGCGGGGTGTGCCCCACCCCGTGGGGTACAAACACCTACGGAAAGCTCAACACATGGTTCCGGTCTTCCGAGAAGCTTCCGAAACCTCACCCGAGGCCCCGCCGCTTTTTGAGAAGGCCTGCACCCTCTCGCTGCCCACCCCCCAACGCGCCTCCGAGTCGCTGCACGCTCCAGCGAGGCTCCCTGGAACGCGCCAGGTCGTGGGTACTACAGGGCGTCTTGTGGGTGGACTTCCCGCGCGTCGCGAGGGCTGCGTTTGCTTCAGCAGGGGGGGCGAGCGAGTCGGGGAGGGGAGCAGGCGGGAAAAGGAAACGGGTGAGGATGAGCAGCAACACGGGCTTCGATGACCAACGATCTTGGAGAAGCATGCCTCCGGGAAGCAGCCTCGAGGCAAACCCTCCTCTTCCTCCTCCTCCTCCTCCTCCTCCTCCTCCTCCTATTACCCCGCTTGTTCCTCCTCGTCCTGGTCATGCTGCGCTTACCCCTGCCATCCTACCCTCCTCGCCGCATCTCTTCCGCCCTCCCTCCCTCCCTCCACCCCCTATCGTTCCTTCACTCTCTTGCCTGCTTCCCTATTCCTCATTCCTCGATCTCGATCTTCCTTCCTTTCTTTCTTCCTACTTGCTCGGTCCTCCCCCCTGCCCTTCCACCCCCTCCTCCTCTTTCTGGTAATCCTCCCCCCGTTCTCCTCCTCCTCCTCCTCTTCCTCCTCCTCCTCCTGCTCCTCCTCACTCCTCCTCCTCCTCCTCACTCCTCCTCCTCCCCGTTCCGAGCGTCCCTCTTCTTTCTCCATCATGCTCCTACTCCCCCTCCTTCTGCTCCTCCCCCTCGTGGCCCTCTTGCTGCGAGCTGCTCCGCAGACGTAGAGCCGGGCCCGGCCCCACTCGAGGCCACGTTTCTCCCTCTCGTCGAACATGGCGAACGCTTCCCTGAGGGAGGAAGACGATGCGACAAGGAAGTGCAGAGACACGACACTATGGGCCGTCTCGGGCAGGGCTCCATGACGGCGAGCACCCGCCCAGATGCATCACAGAAGGACTGCTCCGTTGGTGGGCTGCGGAGGTGCTCCAACGAAGTCGAGGCATGCACTGCTCGAATCCGCAATCGCGAGAAAGACAATCATCGTATGGGGAGGAAGGGTTCGGAAGAGACAGGATACGACTGTGTAGTGAGCACCTTCAACAAACGCGGTACTATAGATGACATGACCATTTCTCCCAACCCGACAATCGCCGCAGTCCACCTGCCCTACGGGGGGGGGGGAGGATCGCCCAGGCGGCGCCACGAGCGGCCGCGCCAGGAGGCCCCAATGGGGGCCCACTCCTCGTCTTCGTCATCGTCCTCGTCCTCCTCCTCCTCCCCCTCCTCCCCCTCCCCCTTCCCCCCAATCCGACAATTGTCCTTCTGAGGATGCGCAAGATGCGGCCGCCGCTCGGGCGGTCGCCCTGAGGACGGGGGATGGCGAGGGGAAGGCGGAGGGCGAGGGAGGATAGGGGGAGGGGGGAAGGAGGATGCGGAGGAGGGGGAGGAGGAGGAG
>CAUYUJ010007003.1:292500-362500 GCA_963575745.1 Prorocentrum cordatum
TGGCATTAGCGGCAGAAGGCGCTACGAGAACTTTAGGAGACTTGACGTCACTAGCTACACGTGCGCGAGGAGCTGGCAGCGGGGGCAGAACGTGTTGCAGCAGCAGAAAGCGGTGCGAGAGCTGGATACCAGACCTCATCACCTACTAGCTCGGACCAGCTGGCGCGAGAAGGACAAGCAGTGGCAGTAGGCAGCGGAGTGCGCAGTGGGGGCCGCGTCTGGGCGCCAGGAAAGTCAAGAACACCACCTAAAGCGATCGGCGACACAGTAGAAGGCAAGATCGACAAACACTACTACGAGTGCACTGTTCAGGATCTGGGCGAGACTTCTGCCATGGTGCGCTGGGTGGACTGTTCCAGGACCCTACTCCAGCGTGCAGCACGTAGAATGTAAGAGGTTACGCGCGTCTGCACCGAGATGTCCTGCTACAGACCACTTGGTGACGAGAGCCAGGAGAGCCACGTGCTCAGCAGCGGCCTACCTTAGACCACGATTTCTCCTCGCGGTGATTACGTCCTCCCCTCGCTCCTGAGGCAGGTCGCCCTGCGCTGCGCCCCTCTTTCCCCGCTCCCCCTCCTTCGCAACTGCGACCGATTCGAAGATTGCGGGCCCGACCGACCTGTTGCAAGACACAGGGCCACCGCTTGTGCCGGAGAGCACGGCGGCGAGGCCTCTCCCACTCCCTGCCCCGTGCGGAGGGAGTAGACATGCTGCTTCGACCTTAGGCCCAGGTATGAGGGGCTACGATAGGGAGGACTGGCATAGGGGGGAAAACATCCACGTGGAATCGGTGATATTTCGCCGATAAATCGGCGATTGGCCCCACGTAGTGAATCCGCACGCTCCTGGGCAGGCTGGGGCTACCGGGCCCGCATCGGCGATCAATGGGCGACTGGGGGTCGATGCATCCCCCCTCTATGCGTCTCTCCTTTCAAATCCTTGCCGCTGAAGGCAGGCCTCCTCCCTGGCTTTCTCGGCCTCTGTCCAGGGTTCGGGGCCCCACCTCTGCTCCCAGCAGGCCGAGGCACGCTGCAGTATAAAAGGCCACCGCGTGGTTCGCGGCCACCGCCTGTGCGTCGCCATGGCGGCGAGGCCGCTCCAACTTTCCGCCCCCCTTCTCTCCGTCACCAGTGAGAGAGAATGAGAGAGAGAGAGACTACAAACCAAAAGAGAGAGAGAGAGAGAGAGAGAGAGAGAGAAAAACAAATTGTCCTCGGCCTCCCTCCTTCCCTCGATCTTCGCCGGCGTGCGTGAGGTCCCGGAGCGGCGCGCGCGGACCCGCGGGGCAGGCGGCGGCGCAGCGTCGGATTAGGTGACGCGTCAGCGGTTGCGAGAGAGAGAAAGAGAGAGAGGAGAGGGGCAGGAGAGAGGAGGGGGGGAAGAGGAGGAGGAGGAGGAGGAGGAGGAGGAGGAGGAGGAGAAGGTACAGCCACGACGTGGCTGCCATACTGTTTGTAAACACCCATGCAAACCGTCTTGTATAACGGAAGAAATTCATTCAACGAACCACGCACCCGAAAAAACAACAACACAGTCAGACATGTATGCTACCCGATGGCATGCCATACGTCTGCTCTATGCTCTATGCTATGCCGCACAGCGTTTCCTGGCGCGGCGCGGCTCATGTATTTCGCCTGCGACTGCCTCACAACGCGCGCATCACAGATCGACTGAAATGTTTGGAGTTCCGCGCGGCTGTTCTGGGGTTGGTACTGGCCCCCCCGTTTCCGAAACACATGCACATAGCTGTTTTGTTGCCGGGCATCGCGGCCGCGCGCGCAGCGTCGCAGCGGAGATATGCAGGCGGAACAGGGAAAACGCGCCATATCACACACACACGCATGCGCACACAAACACACACGTACACACTTGCATAACCAACTGCACATACATTCACGCACGCACGCGCATACACACACCACACACAAACTCAAACGCACACACACACACACACACACACACACACACACGCACACGCACACGCACACGCACACGCACACGCACACGCACACACACACACACACACACACACACACACACACACACACACACACACACACACACGCTGTTTTGATCTGCGGGGCGAGAGCGAACCTTTTCCGTTAAAAGCTAGGCGGGCTACGCACAGCTTTAATTAGGAAGACAGGGCACAGGAAGGCGGGGCCTCAGGCGGCCGGAGCGGGCGAGGCCCAGGGGTGCAGGCGGTGCCGAAGAGGATGTGCAGGAACAGGATCGCCGCGGACTGGTACCGGGGGCGAAGACCGGGAGGGTGGAGGAGAAGGTGTTGCCGTCGACGGCGCATCGCGAACACCAGCCTCAAGCGCTGCAGAGGGGGACGCGCCACTTGACCAGGTCGACGCCCAGGAAGAAGAGGAGCACCACGAAAGCGATGTGCAACGTTGTGCCACCGGGTGATGCGGGAGAGGCCCAGGGTGGTAGTCCAAACCACGACCAAGTGGCAGCTGCTTGAGGAGCGGCCTCAGACGAGGGGGGCGTTCATGACAGACAGGATGCCAGTGAACTGCAAGGGGAAAACCTGCCCTGCACCGCCAGCGCGTGAAGACGGGCAGCAGCCACACACGATGCGGTGACATCCGCATTGCCGAGGGTCGGGCCGGAGCCGCGCAGCGCCATGGCGAACGGGGCCGCCGAGGCAGCAAAGCGCAGCGCCCGGCACCGGGCCGAAGCCCCGCAGTGCCGGGCGCTGCCGCCATGGGAGGGGGAGGAAGCGAGCGGGGGGGGAAGAAGCGAACAGGGAGGAGAAAGGCCGGCGCCCACCGCCAGCCGTCGACGTGCCAGCCCGCACCGCAGGTGCTCACGTGGGGAGCTGGGCCCCCAATGGGTACAGGTAGGACACACGCACCCACAAAACAAATTATCCCAGTGCGACCCTACCTAGGAGTTGGAACCCCTCGGAAAGCAGCTTTAGTACAGTAAAGCCAGGCTAAAGCTAAGCAAAAGCTAAGCTAAAGCTAAACTGAAGCTAAGCTGAAGCTAAGCTAAAGCTAAGCTAAGGCTAAGCTACCACTAAGCTAAAGCTAAGCTAAAGCTAAGCGCAAGCTAAGCTAAAGTTAAGCTGAAGCTAAGCTAAAGCTAAGCTAAAGCTAAAGCTAAAGATAAGCTAAAGCTGAGCTAAATGTATGCTAAAGCTAAGCTAAAGCTAAGCTAAAGCTAAGCTGAAGCTAAGCTGAGGCTTAGCGAAAGCTAAGCTAAAGCTAAGCTAAAGGTAAAGCTAACTATAAGCTGAAGCTAAGCTAAAGCTAAACTGAAGCTAAGCTAAAGCTAAGCTAAAGCTAAGCTACAGCTAAGCTAAAGCTAAGCTAAAACTAAGCAGAAGCTAAGCTGAAGCTAAGCTAAAGCTAAGCTAAAGCTAAGCTAAAGCTAAGCTGGAGCTAAGTTAAAGCTAAGCTGAAGCTAAGCTAAAGCTAAGTTAAAGCTAAACTAACACTAAGCTAAAGCTAAGCTAACACTAAGCTGAAACTTAGCTAAAGCTAAGCTGAAGCTCAGCTAAAGCTAAGCTAAAGCTAAGCTAAAGCTAAGCTAACACTACGCTGAAGCTAAGCTAAAGCTAAGCGAAAGCTAAGCTAAAGCTAAGCTAAGGCTAAGCTAACACTAAGCTAAAGCTAAGCTAAAGCTAAGCTGAAGCTAAGCTAAAGCTAAGCTAAAGCTAAGCTAGAGCTAAGCTAACACTAAGCTGAAGCTAAGCTAAAGCTAAGCTAAAGCTAAGCTAAAGCTACGCTAACACTAAGCTAAAGGTAAGCTAAAGCTAAGCTAAAGCTAAAGCTAAGCTAAAGCTAAGGCTAAAGCTCCCAGGGGACTGGGGGAACCGCGGGGCGGGGACTGGGGGAACCGCCCGGGGCGTGTAGCATTGCCCGGCCCTGTAAGCAACGAGAGTAAGAACCCTTCTAGGCAGAGCCTAGGTAGGGGACACACGCAAACACACAAACACAAACACACACAAACACAGACACTCACACACACACACACACACGCACGCAGGCACACACGAACACCAACGCACGCACGCACGCACACACACACAAACCCACGCATCCACATACATACACACACACACGCGCACACACACACACACGACGCCGTCGCCGCCGCGGCGCGCATGGCTGCGCTGATGGCCACGGGGCAATGAGACGACCTGGTCTTCAAGACGACCATCGCGCTTCTCTACACTTCGGCGAGGGCTGTGTGGGAGCAGTGGCTGCCCAGGCACGTGCTGGAGTTTGCTGGAATCTCCCACGACAATTATTCTCGCGAGTTTCGCCGCGCCACCTATCTCTGACAGAACATCCAACAAACCTCCCAAACAAATCCTCACACTAATGTGCAGGCAAATCTCCAAATATTCTTCGCGCCTCCGACGAATGCCCCGCTGAGATTTGCCGTGGATCTTCTGTATCTTCCCACCAACCCTCTGAACGTAGGTGGTCCACAGCGATTCCTAACCGTCGGGCGATTCCTAACCGAAGGGCTTAAAGGGCTTAACCGAAGATCTCAACTCGCCTGGGCGTCGGTTTTGGATGGGCTGGTGGGATTGTTGCCATTGTTTTGCGCGTTTGTTGTTGTTGTTTTGTTCCGTCGCGGCCGCAGGCGAAGGCGCCGACAGCGTCGGCAGAGTTGGCTCGGGCTACGAGCAACATAATTGCCGGCGCGCGCGCGCGCGCCGAGCAGGGCAAGACCCGCCGCCGAGGGATGCAGCCGCGCCGGGGCTGAGCTGCGCCAGGGGAGAGGACTGCCAGCTCGGAGGCCGCCAGGATGCTGCAACGCGCGGGTACCATGGGAGCTGAATCACCAGGCGCGCGAATTCGGCCTTGTCGCCACCGGGCGCCAGAGGACAGGGCAGCAGACCGACGGGAGACACGCCAAGCCGCGCAAAAGGCATAACCACTCCGGAAAGACACGGCGGGTCAGTACCCCATGTGGCCAGCTAAGAACCAGAAGCCAGGGAAGTGCAAGCACTCGTGCTGGAACTGGTTAGAACGCGCGACACCTGAACGCCAGAGCTCACTCGGCTCCACGGAACAGACAGAGAGAGAGAGAGAGAGAGAAAGAGATATACATATATATATATATAGAGAGAGAGAGAGAGAGAGAGAGAGAGAGAGAGAGAGAAAGAGAGAGCCAGGCCAGGGGACGGGCGCTTCCACCGAGGGCTGAGGTGAACGGAACCTGGCGCCGGCGGCGGGGTGGGGGCCAGACAAGGCCAGGCAACGCGGTGTCTCGGGACCAGGGCAAGGGAAAAGCAAGAACTCAAGCCATTACTGGTGAAGACGCATGAGTCGAGGACGTCGCAGAAGGGCCAGAGCCAGGATAACCGCGCCAGGCCTTGGCAGGGCCCGAGCGAAGGCCAAGGCGAAAACAGCTCTGAAACGGCCAGGGCCGCAAGGCACGTCGCGCCCCGCCCCAGCGGGGACAGCGTGCCCGGCATTGACGGCGACTGGGGGCCAGCTCCCCAGGGGCGGGGGGGCTGAGCCAGGTGCCGTGCTGGGGCCAACACAGAGCGACCCGGGGCCGGCAGCGGGGAACTGAACCGCGCTGCTGCCGGGCGCGGTGAAGGCCGGGGAGGGCCGATGCCAGGGGGGCCGAGCCAGTCCGTGGCCAGGTCCAGGCAAGGGCCTGAATGAAAACAGCTACGGCAACGGCCATGGCCGAGAGGCGCGCCGTCCCCGCCCCAGCGGGTCCCGCGAACCCGGTTTTGACGGCGCCTGGGGGCCGGCTCCCCAAGGGCGAAGAGGCCCTGCCAGGTGCCGCGAGGGGCCGTCACCGAACGACGCTGGGCCAGCAGTGGGGGCTGAAGGCCACTGCAGACAGGCGCGGTGAAAGCCACTGCGAGCATTGCACTCGCTCACGGACATGCCGTGCATGGCATACTGCGCCTGTCCCCAGCCAGGGCAACGCGCCGAGTGAGACAGCGCCAGGGGCCTGACCCACGCGGCGGGGGGCTGGCCAAGCGCTGTGGGCGACAGCAATCGACGGCAGCGCGACCCAACCGAGCAACGTGACTTGCCGAGCGCGAGAGGGAAGCCTCCAGGCCGCGGGCTAGACTCTTAGACATTGCGTTGGGACCACTGCCAGGGACAACTAACGGTCGGACAGTCGGTGAAGAGGCGGGGAGGAAGGCAGGGGAGGGGGGCCCCAGCCAGGGGCGCCTGACGGATACGCAGTCCGAGGGAAGGAGAAGGGTCTCCCAGCTGCGGGCGCGCACGCGCAGGGAGAACTGCCAGGGGCGACTAACGGTCGCAGCGTCTGCGAAGAGAGGGGGGGGGGGGGGGGAGAAACGCTGAAAGGGTAGCCAGGGCCAGGGGCAAAGCTGCAGTGACTAACGGTCACCATTACTTGAGCGACGGCCTCGGGCGGGCGGTTCCCGATGGTGGGATATTACCGCCACCTGGACCTCTTGTCGTCATGGTCGGCGTTGTCACTATTCTTCCTGCCACGCTTCCCACCGTCGTGCCAGTCGTGGTCGACTCGCCAGGGTTGCCATCCAGTCTGCCAGGGCCACTCTTCCTGCTGATCCCATGGTTGCTGGCGGGAGCTGGAGGTCCAGCTCTTTGTGCTGTGGGAGCCCTTGCCAATGGTTTTCCTGATGTGCCTCTCGCGGATGGCCTCCCAGTCGACGTTGAGCTCCAGCTTCTGGCCCATTGCGTAGGCGTCGTAGCCCGCACTGCGCCAGGCGTCGAGGAAGTCCTTGCAGGTCTGCACATGGTTCAAGTGGGGGTCGCTTTGGGCTTCCCTGTGGCGCGCGGGAACTTCTGCGTGTAGCCGTGCCGAATCCCGTTGAGGGCACCTCCCAGCACTTTCTGGGGGCGCGCAATCATGTCTGCGGGATGCCCCCCGGTCCGTTCCAGGTCGACCTTGCCCATGTGTTCACGATGCATGGGCCCTCCCGAGCTGGGGTCGCGGAGATTGGCAAGGGCGCGGGAACTGCCGCCGCGAAGAGGTGCCGAGGGGCGCCTGCGGTCGCCGTGGCCAGGAGGCGCTGTCCGCCTGTCAGCGGCACGGGGGCTCTGCGCCGACCTGTCGCTGGGGGTGCGCAGCCTCCGCGGCGGCAGCGCCTCTCGTCTGGGGCTGGCGGGCCTGGGGGCGTCCTCCGCTAGGGGCGTCTTGGGCGCTCGATCCCCGAAGGCACCGAGGGGGTCGTCTGGCGACCTGTCATCTGGAGCCATCTCCCCGTCTCCTCGAGGGGGTCTGCATGCGGAGGCAGCTGGTAGTCGCGCAGCTGGGTGTCCTCGTCTGCGTCAACCTGCACGCTCGGCGACGGTGCTGCGGATGCTGGCGTCTCCTCGTCGAAGTCCACGGAGTCTCCTTTAGTGGGAGAGCCGATGTCTTCCTTTGGCGGGACGGAGTGGCCGGACGGCTCTTCGTCTCGAACAGCCTCACCGCTGGGGGCTTGTCCGTCGCACTTGCCAGGAGGTGGATTCGCCCCTGCAGCCGAGCCTCCCTCTGGGCCAGCGGGCCTGGCAGGGGCGCCCTGGCCCGCGTGGTGTCCCGCGTGGCGCGCTCGCGAGGATTTGCTGGCCTCTGGCTTGAGGGAGAGCCAGGTCCCCGCTCCCCCCCCGGTTGCAGTCTCCAGGGCGATCTCGCTGGTAGCAGTCCCCACCGGGTCCTGGAGCGCGAGTTTTGCGAGGGTGGCCGTGGGAAAGGCGCGTGCATCGAGGCTCCTCAAGAAACCGACGAGCACGTCGCGCTCGTGCCGGAAAGGGCTGGGGCCCTGATCCCGCGCCAGGGAGGAGTAGTGCTCCTGCCAGGCGTCCTTGTGGAGTGGGTTGCTGGTGAGATGCTTTACCACCCTGGCGGCTGCCCAGCGCTTACCATCCCAGTCGAAGTGGGGCGGCTGGCCCGTCTGCCGGCACCTCTTGGCCGCGCAGCAACGCCAGGAAGGGTGCTCAGCTCTTGGCCGGCCAGGATGTTCCTGATACTTCGGGTCGGAGATGTCACTGCCCGGGGCATGCGCGATACAATGCCAGTGCGTGTCGACGTCGGGATGGTCGTTGCAGAGGTTGCTCACGAGGGCATGCTGCACGTCTCGCACCCTGTTGGACCGACAGCGCATCTGCTCGTCGTCTGCTGCCAGGCGGAGCTCCACGACTTTCCTCGAGCTGAGCAGGGGGAAACTCGGCGGGGCAAGATCGGGCAGGAGGGCGAGCATGTCCGGGGCCGACCAGCTGGGAGAGCAGCTATCGCTACAGCTCCGTGCAGCGCCTCTGGTATCCCGTGAGCCCCGAGCTGCAGGGTCTCTGGAGTAGCTACCTGTCCCTGGCGGTGGCGCTGGTGCGCTTGGCAGGCAGCTGGTCTGCGACGTACAGGGGAGCTTGCTCCACGATGCCCTGGCGCGGCCTCTTGGCGGGGTTTGCCGGGTAGACCTGCTGGGGAGCGCGGTCAGGGTGATCGGTGCAACATGCCAGATGTAGACAAGGCACCTCCTGCAGCCCCACGCGGCGTTCCATTCGCGCCCCTGCCAGGCAGACTGCCATTGGCCCCAGGGGTGGGGACCGGAGCCGTCGTCGGTGACTGCCCCTGGCTCGGGACGCCACAGGAAGCAGCCGGGGGCGGGGTCCGTGGCCCTCCACGCGGCGAGGAGGGGCGCACACGGTGGGCACGTGTCGCACTTCGCAGAGTAGCAGTGGGCGCTGGTGGCATCTCCTCCGCATCTCCCGTCGTTGGGCCTGTGTGCCAGCAGGGTTGAGTTCGCCAGGGTAAGGCAGTGCTGATTATCTGCGACCAGGAGGTCATTCAGGGGGACGGGGTCAGCCGCGCAGGGGCGCACCCCGTACCCGAGAGGGAGGTGCGCTAGCGATCGAGGGGAGAGCTGCCACCTTCTTCTGCTCCCTGCCGTCTGCCAGGTTGTCGCTGCACAGTCCTGAACCTTCTGCATCGCGGTGTCGCCCACGGGTGCGGGGGGGCCGCGCGTCTCGACGCTGGAGACCCAGC
Source organism: Prorocentrum cordatum (assembly GCA_963575745.1). NCBI lineage: Eukaryota > Dinophyceae > Prorocentrales > Prorocentraceae > Prorocentrum > Prorocentrum cordatum. The sequence continues at coordinate 301,447 of CAUYUJ010007003.1, forward strand.
GTGCCTCGCAGAGCCATCTGCAGTCTTTGCCAGAGAGGTGCGCCCGTGGACGGTTGTGCGCCAGGAGCTCTCGGGCCTCGTCGTTCTCCCAGGTCCCAAATGTGGACTTGAGGCCGGCCCTGCCACAGGCGTCGCACGTGAACTTAGCGTCCTTCTGCACCGCTCCCAGCCGGCCATCCGCTATGAACGGGGGGGTCAGCCGGGCGCCAGGGGCGGGGGAGACCTTGGGGGCCCCAGGGTCCTTCATGGACAGAGCGGTGCCTCCTCCTATGTAGCCCAGGGCCAGGTCGTCGTCGGATTCGCCTAACCCCGCGTCGGAGTCCGCCAGCTCACGGTGGAGCGCGCAGATGGATGCGATCCGCTCCAGGACGATCATTGGCGCCCCCAGCATGAAATTATGCGTTTCCAGATCCTGCCAGGTCTGGGAGCATTTAGCCTGCTGGGCTTTCACGTGACGGTGTGCGACCGTCACCAGCCTGGACACGTGAAGTAGAGCGTCCTCGATGCGGCCGTGCAGAGCACTTAAATCGCCCAGGGAGAGTCCCCACGTCTCGGCAGACTTCCGGCGGAACTCCAGGTGGGCGTCTTGCCAGGGGACACAGATGCCGAGCACCGCCTCGACGACGTCCCCGGTGCCCTCGGCGTGAGGGAAAGACCAGAAGAAAACCCTGGGCTCCCTAATCGTGAGCATCATGATTGTGAGGAGGGCGCGGGCCTTGGGGGAGTCCATAGGGTCTCCGTCCGCGTCTACCATGCCGCGTCTGAATGGCTGGTCAGGAGGGGCTGGCTGAAGGAGGTGCGCCAGGGTATCCATGCCAGGGTGCTGACGATGCCTGCAGCGCTCGCGGGTCTTCCGGCCCCAAGCGTCCGGGACCTGTCTGGGTAGGTACTGCGGTGTGCACTGACGGTTTGCCCTGGAACGGTAGCCGCGCCCGCGGGTCTGTGGCGGGGGGCGCAGGGTCTCCGCGGGGGCGGCCAGGCCCTGGCCCGTCCAGGGGGCGCCAAGCCCCACGACCCAGACCAGGCATGCCCAGAGCACGTTGTAGACCAGGTTGCTAGCGTCAAGACCCAGAAACACATCGTAGAGGAAGCCCAGGTGCGACCAGGCTTTGCGGTCGAATCTCACGGGCTCTCTCGGCGCGTCGGCGAAGGGGAACCCGCGCGGGCGCAGACCTGAGACTAGGTAGAGCACGACCGAGAAAGCGGGGGCGGCCAGGAGCTGGCCGAGGCCGTCGGCGAAGCCCCTCGCCCAAAGCGCCCCAGCTTAAGCCAGGGTCGAGCGGAGCCTCGATACGGTTGGCGAAGCTGTTGGCCAAGGAGTCACGTGCCTGCTTGATGGTGCTGTCCAGCTGTGCCCCGGGAGCGTCCCCGCCAGCGCGGCCGCCCCATGAGACTGGGCCGTTGACCCGGGCGGCCAAGTCGGCAACAGGGTCGAAGTCGGCGTCAACAACCAAGCTGGAGCGAGAGCCCGCCTGCCAGGGATCCTTGAACCTGACCCAGAGGCCCGCCAGGCGCCCGTACTCGGGCAGCACCCTGAGCCTTGACCACGTGGCGGAGGCGAACATTCTTCCGTCGCCAATGATCACAACGAAGCGCGTGGCTCTTGTGATGGCGACGATGACCTGTTGGCGTTGTCCATGAAGCCCCAGTCGTGGTTCCCGTTGGTCCTAGTGGTTAGAAAGATCACGATGTCCGCCTCACCTCCTTAGCTCGAGTCGATAATGGAGAGCACGAGGTTGCCGATTGCAGGTGCTGCGGTGCGAGCTTTTGTAGGCCAAGAAATGCAGTGCCGATGCCGGTGCGCTTGGAGTTCTCCTGCTCGAGCACCGAAGCCCCGTTGGTAGCACGGTCCACCAGTTGCTGGCCTTCCGCGCCGCCCTGCTGTCCTGCCCGGCATGAGGGAGCTGGGGAGCGGCTGCTGTCCTTGCTGGCCTTGCCGCCTCCCTTGCAGATTTCAGACCCCTTGGACTTTGACTAGGTCCACCGCCTGCGCCGCGTCTGGGAGGTTGGCGCAATTTGCGTGGATGCTGGTGGTGATCTCGAGGGGTGGGTTGTCGACGAAGAGAGACCTGTGCCTTTCGCCTTCGTGGGCGTCCACGGGGTGAAGGGGTTCCAAGGTCTTCAGAAGGTCATCCTGGTCAATTTGTTGTTGATTGCCAGCTCGGATATCGTAGCATCGCTCCAGGGCAGGATAGGTCGCAAGGGGAGGCCATCGACTAACGATCGGGACACCAGGCCGCTGCGCATCGCGCTGGCGTGGATACCACCTTTTCGGCCGCGGCCGCGAGACAAGGGTCAGGCGGCGAAAGCAAAGTCCGGGGCACGAGCGAGGCTAATTAGCTACAACAGGCACAGGCCGGCCGGCCCGCTCACAAAAGCAGCCACGAAGCTGAAGGGGAGCTGACGCCGCAGGTGTCCTGATCCTGAACGCTCGTGCACGCGCACAGACAAAATGTCATGGAATTCGGTGCCTGTCACAGTCTGAGACGTGAACCGGGATAACCCAGCCCGTCAATCCAAGTGGGGGCACGACCCACACAGTAGAGACGTAAACCAGGATGGTCAAATCCGTCGTGCTGAGTGGGGGCAAGTGGGAAGCCATTGGAGTGAGTCGCCAGTGGGGCGCCAGGCTCCAAACGCCCGGACGACTTGAGCTAGCCAGAAAGGCTGACCGGTCGTGAGCCGTGGTGCAACGCAACTGGGGAAAGCTGAAGGTGAGCCTGGAATGCTGCACCCGCTGCGGAAGGCTGAACCACTCCGTAACGAAGCCAATGCCTGTCAGACCTCCACAGCGCAAGGGGGAACCGAGCGACTGTGAGCCTCGCAGTGCGTGCCGGCAAGGCGTCAGGCCTCTGAGTGGGGGGGGAAGCCAGCTGGCGTGGACAGCATCGCCAGCGGGGAAGAGTAGAGGGAGCTGCACTGGTGGTAGTGATGCCCTGAAGGCGAAACTAGACCAGAGCAGGCGAATCCCCAAGATAACAGGACGGGCTGTACCTCCCGGGGCACGCGGCGCCTGTGCGAGCGATGCGTGCCGAGGCCATAGGGCGATGCGCCTGGGGGGAGCTGCACTGTGGTAGACACGAGGGCCAACAGGCGCCAGGTCTGGCCCAGTCCGTCGCTTGGTACTTCCGCCCAAGACTCCGGGAACGCCAACACGCACCACGTGGTCCTCCAGGGTCGCAGCTAACCGCCGCTGAGAGTGATGAGCTTAACCACGACCAGCGAGGGACACGGGTGGCCCTGGGATGGGGGGGGGCAACCACACAGACGTCTGACAGTACGTCTGGCGGGCCCCGGGGACAAGGGCGGGGGGCACTCGCCTGGCCCGAGAGGGGGGGAAAGCGAGGGGAAGCAACGCCTCTCCCCTCGGCCTGGCCCCGAACCCGTGGGTCAGGGGCCGTGGTCACGGTCAGGGGCCCTTTAGGGTCGCAGCAAGCCGCCGCTCAAGAGCAGATGGTATCGATTGTGCTCGGATTGGTCGGGTGTTGTGGTTCCTCCGGGGTCGCAGCTGATCGCCGCTACGGTCTCTTTCATTTCCTCCAGGGTCGCAGCTGATCGCCGCTATGATCTCTATTTATTGGTTGGTGTCTCCGTCTCCGTTGCATCGATTGTTGGTCCTCCAGGGTCGCAGCTGATCGCCGCTCAGGTCTGTGAATCTTTAGCGTGACAGAACAGTGACCAGGTTAGGTCACGCTCCCCGCCGGGCAGGCAGGGGGGAGGCCGTGGCCTACTTCCTGCCCAGGGCAGGAGGTGGGCCACGGCATCCCCCCCGCTTGCCTGGCGGCGAGAAATTGCTGGGCTCCTCCAGGGTCGCAACTGATCGCCGCTCAAGACAGTGAAGGTAAAACCGACCGGCCGATCTTTTGTCCACGGCTGGTGTGACCTGGGGTGGGCAGTCAGCGGCCAGTGGACTGATACGGGGGGGGGGCGGTGCTGCCACCTCGAAGGCCGACGCATCCATGGGGGGCGTGTGGTGGTGCATCCAGGGACGCCGCTGACCGCTGCTGAGGTGTAGAGAAGGTGTCGAGCCCGGAATCTCAGCGCCTCCCCGCGTGGATCCAGGGTCGCGGAAACCGCCTCTCAGGCTTGGGTGCAGACGAAGCATCCTCGGAGGGTGGCGGCAGACGGCCCTAGTCAGACAGCACCAGGAGCCCCTTGAGCATCCGCGGGGGGGCCCGAGCCCGTGGCCTCAGCTGCGCCCCGCGTGATCGGACAGCCAAGTCTGCGAGCCTGGGGGGCCTGCTGGCGCGACGCCCTCGAGGTAGAGTGAAGACGGGGCACCCGCAAGGGCGGCGGCGGAAGGCCCTTGTAGACAGCACTGGGATGCAAGAGTGATCCGAGTCCCCGCGGGGAGACACGATCCCGAAGGGGGACAGACACCACCGCGCACCGAAGGGGCCCCGGTGCACGTGTCAGGGGGCTCGGCCGCCATCCCCGAGGGGCACGCAGGGTCGCAGCTAACCGCCGCTGAGAGGAAGAAATACCGACCAGCCTTCATTTTTCCACTGCAGGCGCGACCCGGGGTGGGCAGCCAGCGGCCAGTGGACTGATACGGCGGGGGCGGCGCTGCCACCTCGGAGGCCGACGCATCCATGGGGGTGTGTGGTGGTGCGGGCGCCGCTGACCGCTGCTGAGGTGTAGAGAGGGGGTGCCGAGCCCGTAATCTCAGCTGCTCCCTGCGTGGACCCAGGGGCGGGGAAACCGCCTCTCAGGGCTGGGTGCAGACGAAGCATCCTCGGAGGGTGGCGGCAGACGACCCTGGTCAGACAGCACCGGGATGCAAGCGCACCCAGAGCCCCCGCAGGCGGACACGAGCCCGCACGGCAGACATCCTTGGGTGGACAGCTTCGGGATGCAGGGCCCCTCGAGCACCCGCGGGAGGTCCCGAGCCCGTGATCTCAGCTGCACCCCGCGTGAGTCCAGGGTCGCGGGAAGCCGCCGCTCTGGGTCGAGCGAGGACGGAGCGTGCGCGCGGGGGGGGGGGGGGGGGGGCAGACGGCCCTTGGCCGACAGCACCGGGACGCAGGGCACCTTGAGCCCCGCGGGCCCCTCCCCGCCGGGGAGGGCGACGGAGTGGGCGCCCAGGGGTACGCCTGCTGGACAGGAGCCGCGGGGCCCTTCACAGCCAGCGCGGTGCCGCGACGTGGGGCAGCAACGGCTACTGTGGGGAGACGACCAGCCACTGTTTTTTGCCCTTCCTGGGCGCGCGGATGTCCGGGTGGCCCCTTGCAGCATGGCGACCCCTGCCCGCGCCGCCGCTTCGACCGAGGTGCCGATGCCGCAGCCGAGCCCAGTCGACGCCGAGGCCCAGCGCGTCGCTAACGGCCCGTGCGTCGCACTTGTGTCTGCGAAAAGAATCCAGGAAGCGCAGGCAGGTTTGCGGGTCGCGCCGAAGCGGGTCGAGCGCGCCCTTGCTGCCAGGCGCGGCCTGCTGCGTGGCGCAAGCGTGCCGGGTGCCTGAACATTGCCCCCGGGGTGACTTGGGGCCGCCCCATCGCCTCGCCGGGCGTCTCCCCGGGAAGGTCCCACTGGATGGTGCCGATCTTTGCTTTGTGCAGCTGCTGTCCCGCGTCGGGGTCTGAGGGCTCTGGCCATTGGCGCGGGTCTGGCCGTTGGCGCTGCCGCGTTTTCTGGCCGCACGTCTCCGGCGGACCAGCCCCGCTGTCCTAGACGGAGGGCTCGGAATCTGTTCGCGACAGCTCCGGCCGCACGCCTGGCGGGGCCCTGCGGGGGGGCGCGGGCCGCGCGGTTGGGCGCCGGGCAGGGGCCGGATCGCCTCCAGCAGCCCGGGCGGACGTTGTCCTGGGATGCGCGGGGAGAAGCCCCTTCCGCTGGCGCCCGCCTTCGGGCCTGCGCCCGCGGTCGCTCACGGGCGGGGGGGTAGCGCCCGTTACGGGGGGGGGGTCCGGCCCCAAATTGGGGGTAACGGTAACGCGCGGCGGGGTCCTCGCACGGGCCCTGGTACTTACTACCAGTACAACTGTCGGCGCGGTAGGCTTCGTCGTCGTCGTCGTCGTCGTCGTCTTCGTCGCTGTCGTCGTCGTCGAAGCCGACCGCGCCTGTGCACGCTACACAGGCCCTGTGCACCGCGATGCCTTTGCACGCCACAACTGCGGCAGAAATGGCATGTGCGTGCACCGCGGCGACTGAGCACATCATGACAAGCGGGTGCACCACAGCGCCCTTGCACATCTCACTGTTGGTGCACACCACGGCGCCCGCGTGCACCACCGCTACTGTTTCAACGCCCCGTGTTTGCACCAGAATGCCAGCGTACACCACAAAGCTTGCGTGCACCTTGGACGGGCCCCGGTCGGGCCCCGTGGGCCCATTTTGAGTTTGCGCCGAGGTTCGAACCTCGAACCTCGAACCTGAGCACACATGTGAGCGTCACAACATGCCTGCCTGGACAAAGGGGGGGTCCGCACCCCCGCCCCCGCACGCTCGTTACCGTTACGGGGGGGGGGGGGGGGGGGGGCGTAACGGGCGTTTCGGGTCCGAGCAATTAAAAAACAAACTCGAGCCCCCTTCGGTCACCGCGAGACTCTCGCTGGACTCAGGGACGCCGCCGGTCGCACCGGGGGCGCGCACGTGCGGCGACGCCGTTTCCATTGCCAGAGCACAACATTCTTTGTCAGGCGTGTCCTGGGCGTCTGGAGGGGGCGCCTGAGGCTCGCCACCCGTTCGGGTGGGTTCGCCGGCAGGGGAAGGAGGGCGAATAAGCGCGAAGGGGGTTATCCCGACGAGCCGGCGGATGGCCTCGATGTCCTGCGTCTGAACGGCTGGTCCGTGGTCCCCGTGTTGGGTCTGTGGCGTTCCCGGAGGACCGCTGACGGTCTGCCTATTTTGTGGAAAAGGTTGGGATGGCACGATGCGGCAGGCTAGCCCCTGCTGGTCCAGGACCTCGCTTCGCGGACTGTTGCGGCAGTCGTCCGCACTTTCGGAGGCCAACCCCTGTCTACCAGATTCTGCTCCAGGGGCACGGGTGACAACTTTCGCCTCGTCCGCCCCCGATATTCCGCTGCCTCCGCAGCTTCCGCCCCTTCCGCCGTAGCCCCCCACTCCTTTCGCCTGTCATCCAAGGCCGCGTCTCCTGACCCAACCAGGCAGCTGGAGTCGAGAAGATGGTTCGGGCACTGAACCTCTTCCTGCTGCTGCTGCTGTTGCTGCTGCTGAGGGGGCAAGGGCACCCCCTTCTGACCTTCGGAGGGGGCGTCTTGAGGTCTCGTGGGGCCCTCGTCACCCGGGGCGCGGCTGACGGCCGTCTGAGCTGTTGTGGGTCTCTGTCCGCCAGGGTTGCCGTTGACGGCCGCAAGAATGCTTGGGGTCCTCTCTTCGCCTGCGTCTTCTTGCCCAGTCTGCTGGCCGCCAGGGGTGCCCGGAAGGGCGTCAGGGAGCGGGAGTGCCTCCTTCTGACCCGTTCCGTTCCCTTCCCCTGCGTTTTTCTGCGGAGTCTGCTGGCCGCCAGGGGTGCCCGGAAGGCCGTCGGGGAGCAGGGGTGCCTCCTTCTGGCGGTCAGAGAGGGTGCCTTGGGCTCTCGCGGGTCCCTCGTCCCCAGGGTTGCGGTTGATGGCCGTCTGAGTTGTTGTGGGTTTCTGTCCTCCAGGGTTGCAGCTGACGGCCGCCTGAGTTCTTGAGGATCTCTCTTCGCCTGTGTCTTCTTGCCAGGGCGGGCCGTCGGGCTGGCCGTAGGTCGGGCCGGAGGGCGCGGGCGCGGCCGAGAAGCTGGCTGTCTGGCTGGCTGCGGGGCGGACCCTCTGGCTGGTCACCGTGCGGGCCGCGGGGCTGGCAGCCAAGCAGGCCGCGGGGCTGGCCGTCGGGGAGCTTGGGGGCAGGCTGTCTGGCAAGCCTCGGGGCGGGCCACGCGGCTGGCCGTCGGGCTGGCCGTAAGGCTGGCTGTGGGGCTGCCCGGGCTCGCCGCCGCCGGGGCTGGCCGTGGGGCTGGCTGTGGGGCTGGCCGTGGGGCTGGCTGTGGGGCTAGCTGCGGGGCTGGTCGCGGCGCCGCCGGCCGCCGCCGCCGCCGCCGGCGGGGGGCCGGCAGCGGCAGCTAAAACAGGGCTAGGATCGGGATAAATCGCTCCAGAGCGTTCCGGAGCGCTCTCAGAGCGTTCCGGAACGCTCTGGAGCGGCCGCGGCGCCCAATACATCCTCCAAACCCGCCGATTCTCAGAGATTTCGAGTTATCCCGATCCGATTTTGTCCCGATCTTCGCGTCGTTTTAACAGCAGCAGCGGCCGCCGCGAAGGCAGCCGCGGCGCCGGCCGCGGCGCCGCCGCCGGCCGCCGCCGCCGCCGGGGGAAAGCCGGTGGCGGCGGCAGCGGAGGCGGCGGCGGCGGCGGCAGCGGCGGCGGCCGAGGCGCAGGTGGCCGCGGGGGCGGCCGAGCGCGCGCGGCCGGCAGCAGCGGCGGCAGCGCCGCCGCGAAGGCAGCCGCGCGGCGGCGGCGGCTGTAGCGGCTGTGGCGCCGCCGGCCGCCTCCAGCCGCCCAGGCGCCAGCCCCCAGGGGGAAGGCAGCGGCGGCGGCGGCGAGGCTCGCCGCCGGCCGCCGCCGCCACCGCCGGCCGCCGCCGCCTCCCGCGCGCCGGCCTCCTGGGTGGAGGCGGCGGCGGCGGCGGCGGCGGGAGCAGCCGCGGCCGCGGCAGGCGGCAGCCCGGCGCGCGCGGCGGCGGCCAGGCGCTGCCGCCGCCGCAGGGCGGCGCCCGAGGGGGGCGAGGCCATCGCGTGGCCGGCCCGGCGCGAACCTGTCCAGGGGCGGGCTCGAGCCGAGACGGCTTGAGCCAAGGGCTTGAGCCAGAGGGGGCTACGGACTCTGGTGTGGATACGCGAAGCATCAAACATTTCTGTCGATATTCTCAGGGCCCCGTAAACCCGTACACGCTACCCGGGACTCTCAACATCCCTCGGAACCGATTTTTCCAGACGGCAGCACGAACAAAATACTGCAATACAACACTTCCAGAATAAACCCAGACACAGCCTTTAAAGCCTGCAAAACCCACGAAACCCGGACACAAACCCGAATCCTGTAGTGCAACAGACAATTATCCCGGCAAAGCAACCTAACAGCCATGTGTAGGAGCCGGCCAGGGCAGCCGGCCGCCCTCCCCTCCTGCTCGTCCTCCTCCTCCTCCTCCTGCTCGTCCTCGTGCTCCTCCTGCTCGTCCTCTCGTCCTCCTCCTCCTCCTCCTGCTCTCCTCGTGCTCCTCCTGCTCTCCTCTTTCTCCTGCTCCTCCTCCTCCTCCTCCTCCTCCTCCTCCTCTCCTGGTTCCTCCTGCTCCTCCTCCTCCTCCTCCTCCTCCTCCTCCTCCTCCTCCTCCTGGTGGTCCTCGTTCTCCTCCTCCTGGTGCTCTCCCCCCCCCTCCTCCTCCTCGTCCTCCTCCTCCTCCTCTCCTCCTCCTCCTCCTCTCCTCCTCCTCCTCCTCCTCCTCCTCCTCCTCCTCCTGGTAGTCCTCCCCCTCCCCTCCTCCTCCTCCTCCTCCTCTTCCTGGTCGCCCTCGTTCTCGTCCTCCTCGTCTTGCTCGTCCTCCTCCTCCTGGTGTTCTCTCCTCCTCCTCCTCCTCCTCCTCCTCCTCCTCCTCCTCCTCCTCCTCCTCCTCCTCCTGGTGGTCCTCGTTCTCCTCCTCCTGGTGCTCTCCCCCCCCCTCCTCCTCCTCGTCCTCCTCCTCCTCCTCCTCCTCGTCCTCCTCCTCCTCTTCCTCCTCCTCCTCCTCCTCCTCCTCCTCCTCCTCCTCCTGGTAGTCCTCCCCCTCCCCTCCTCCTCCTCCTTCTCCTCTTCCTGGTCGTCCTCACCCTCCCCTCCTCCTCCTCCTCCTCCTCCTCCTCTTCCTGGTCGTCCTCCTCCTCCTGGTCCTCCTCCTCCTCCTGCTCGTCCTCCTCTTCCTCCTCCTGCTCGTCCTTCTTTTCCTGCTCCTCCTGCTCCTCGTCCTGCTCCTGCTCGTCCTCGTCCTCCTGGTCTTGCTCGTCCTCCTCCTCGTCGTGCTCTTGCCCCTGCTGAGAGTGTGGCCCAGGAATGGGAGTTCTGGGAAGTCGAAGAGCACGAAGTTGCCTACAGTTGGCTATGGGCATTCAAAATGTGGCCCGGGAATGGAGTTCTGGGGACTCGAAGAGCACGAAGTGGCCTACAGTTGGCTACGGGCATTCAAAATGTGGCCCGGGAATGGAGTTCTGGGGACTCGAAGACCACGAAGTGGCCTACAGTTGGCTCCGGGCATTCAAAATGTGGCCCGGGAATGGAGTTCTGGGGACTCGAAGACCACGAAGTGGCCTACAGTTGGCTCCGGGCATTTAAAATGTGGCCCGGGACTGGAGTTCTGGGAAATCGAAGAGCACGAAGTGGCCTACAGTTGGCTCCGGGCATTCAGAATGTGGCCCGGGAGTGGAGTTTTGGGAAGTCGAAGAGCACGAAGTGTGTGACTGTTGGTTTAAAATGAGTTCTGCGGCACCCTGTCCGGCACCCGCCTAGACCCCCCTGTGGAGTCATCTGCTGCTCTCTCTTGAGTCTTGTAGAAACCTATAAGTCTTCGCTGTTAGGTAACTACTAGAAACCTATCAGTCTTCGCTGTTAGGTAATTTTTCCGGCAAAGCAACCTAACAGCGATGTGTAGAAGCATATATGGAAACATTCCCCTTAAAATCCAGATGAGAATCCAGTTGTAGAATTCTCCTGTTCTCGCAGTCGCAGTCGCATTCGCGATGACAGTCGCAGTGGCAACGGCAGTCACAGTCACAGCCTCAGCCTCAGCCTGCCTCAGTATCAGCCTCAGCCTCAGCCTCAGCCTCAGCCTGCCTCAGCCTCAGCCTCAGCCTGCTTCAGCCTCAGCCTCAGCCACAGCCTGCCTTCAGCCTCGGCCTCAGCCTCAGCCTGCCTCAGCCTCAGCCTGCATCAGCCTCAGCCTCAGCCTCAGCCTCAGCCTCAGCATGCCTCCGCATCAGCCTGCCTCAGCCTCAGCCTCAGCCTGCCTCAGCCTCAGCCTCAGCCTGCCTCAGCCTCAGCCTCAGCCTTTTCCTCAGCATCAGCCTGCCTCAGCCTCAGCATCAGCCTGCCTCGGCCTCAGCCTCAGCCTGCTTCAGCCTCAGCCTCAGTCTGCCTTCAGCCTCGGCCTCAGCCTCAGCCAGCCTCAGCCTCAGCCTGCATCAGCCTCAGCCTCAGCCTCAGCCTGCCTCAGCCTCAGCCTGCCTCAGCGTCTGCCTCAGCCTGCCTCAGCCTCAGCCTCAGCCACAGCCAGCCTCAGCCTCAGCCTCAGCCTCAGCCTCAGCCTGCCTCAGGCTCAGCCTGCATCAGCCTCAGCCTCAGCCTGCCTCAGCCTCAGCCTCAGCCACAGCCTGCCTCAGCCTCAGCCTCAGCCTGCCTCAGCGTCTGCCTCAGCCTGCCTCATCCTCAGCCTCAGCCTCAGCCTCAGCCTCAGCCTGCCTCAGCCTGCCTCAGCCTCAGCCTGCCTCAGCCTCAGCCTGCCTCAGCCTCAGCCTCAGTCTGCTTCAGTATCAGCTTGCCTAAGCCTCAGCCTCAGCCTGCCTCAGCCTCAGCCTCAGCCTGCTTCAGCTTCAGCCTCAACCTTAGCCTCAGCCTCAACCTTTTCCTCAGCCTCAGCCTCAGCCTGCATCAGCCTCAGCCTCAGCCTCAGCCTGCCTCAGCATCAGCCTGCCTCAGCCTCAGCCTCAGCCTCAGCCTCAGCCTCAGCCTCACCTCAGCCTCAGCCTCAGCCTGCCTCAGCCTCAGCCTGCCTCAGCCTCAGCCTCAGCCTGCCTCAGCAGCAGCCTGCCTCAGCCTCAGTTGGCTACGGGCATTCAAAATGTGGCCCGGGAATGGAGTTCTGGGAACTCGAAGAGCACGAAGTGGCCTACAGTTGGCTCCGGGCATTCAAAATGTGGCCCGGGAATGGAGTTCTGGGAACTCGAAGAGCACGAAGTGGCCTACAGTTGGCTCCGGGCATTCAAAATGTGGCCCGGGAATGGAGTTCTGGGGACTCGAAGACCACGAAGTGGCCTACAGTTGGCTCCGGGCATTCAAAATGTGGCCCGGGAATGGAGTTCTGGGAAGTCGAAGAGCACGAAGTGGCCTACAGTTGGCTCCGGGCATTCAGAATGTGGCCCGGGAATGGAGTTCTGGGAGGTCGAAGAGCACGAAGTGTGTGACTGTTGGCTTAAAACGACTTCTGCGGCACCCTGTCCGGCACCCGCCCAGACCCCCCTGTGGAGTCATCTGCTGCTCTTTTTTAAGACCACTAGAAACCTATCAGTCTTCGCTGTTAGGTAAAAAATGCACGGGCGCTGAAAAATACGAGTTTGCAAGAAAGGGTGTTGTTTCCTTGGTTCTCCGTGTCCTGGTTTATCTGTGTCCTGGTCTCCGGGGGCCTGACATTCTGGAGACATCTGCACGCCGGAAATTTTAGTGATACTCACCGGAGATGTCCCGTAGATGTTCAAAGATTTCTGAGACTTTCGGGGACTTTTCGTAGATGTCCCCACGGCGGAGACTTTCCGGAGATGTTCCCCGAGATGTGCAAAACTCGAGGACTTCATTTTGGGAATGCCCAAATACTATTCGGAAGTTTCCCCCGAAATTCCCCCGATCTTTTTTTCACCCAGAGGGCCCCGGTCGCGTTTGCCGTATACGGCAAACGATCTAACCCTAACCCCACCCCATCCCGATCTAACCCTAACCCCACCCCATCCCGATCTAGCCCTACACCTCTAACCTACCCCCCTAGCCCAGTGGCCGATTTAACGCCATATGGGGCCACATGCTGTTCCCTTAGGGTTTCTAATGACCTGCCCTAACTGGAGTGGTATATATGATGGTGGGATTCAGAAACCCCAGCCCGGTGGGGATGGGATCAGTTAAACGGACTACCATGAAAACCTTGTCCGCCAGGGAGATGCCTCCGTGGAGAGCCGCGGCGCGCCGTGCTCGTCCTCGCATTCCTCCTCCTCCTCCTCCTCCTCCTCTTCCTCCTCCTCCTCCTCGCCATACGCCCGCGAACTTACTCCTAAAATCATGTCCACACCGCTGTGCGCGGCGGGCGTTGCGCAGAGCAGCGACGACGGGCGGCCGTGCCAGCCGGGTGCTGCCGAGGCCGGGGGGCGAGGGCAGTTCGGCCCGTCGGGGGCGGCCTCCTGCCTCCTCCTGCTCATCCTCCCTACACCTCCAGCTCCTCCTCCGCCTCCTCCTCTCCTCCTCCTCCTCCTCCTCCTCCTCCCCCTCCCCCTCCTTCGCTCCCTCCCTCCCTTCCTCCCTCCCTCCCTCCTCCCTCCTCTCTCCTCATCCATCCTCCCTGCCTCCTCCTCCTCCTCCTCTCTCCTCCTCCTGCCTCCTCCCAGATTGTGCTCGGTGGAGGTCCTTCTCCTATGTCCGCCACTGTGCTCGCGGCCGGCCCCTCTGCATGTCACTGGCATGACCCCGCTAGGCTCGGCATATCACCGGAACGGGCGAGGCCTCCCTCCTGCCATCCTGCTCGCAGCCCCATGACTTGCAGGCCTCAAAGCGGGACCAAGCCAGCAGGGGCCCCCGCTCCGCGTGCTTCCCGGGCCTGAAGATGCCGTACTGCACGCCGATGAAGTTGCTGTTGGCTCGCGCTGGCGTGCACTCGGGATGCGCCTGCAAGTAACGAGGGTCCTGGCCCCATCTACCCAGGCCCTTCGGGCACCTGAAATGTTGCTCCCTGTAGAGCCGGAAACGATGGTGAGGACCGCATAGAACTTCATGCCCCTGTGCACTTTCTTTCTGGATGCTTATCTCTGGGCACTCATCTTGCACAACTTTCTGCAGCCCGTGCATCATCGTGACAATACCCATCAATCCATTAGTAGGCCCATTCCCACTGTACCAATCCTTGACCGCCTCTACAACACGGTGCATCACCTTGCTGCCGCGCTCTGCCGCGAACATGGCATTCAAAATCTCACAGTCCTTAGAAAATGAACTCATAAACGATGTATCGTCATCTACCATGTCCGAGAACGGAACGCGGAACTGAATGTCCAAATCCGCGTAAAACCCACCCTCGAGCGCAACCACCGCCGCTCTACAAATATCGCCTCGGTAAGCCCCGTACTTCTCGTTGACGTACGCGGAATGCAGATCAGGTCCAAAATTGGAAGCAATGAAGTCACTGCAATCCGAATCATTAAGAAATCGAACCCGCAGATCAGGATTCAGCTGCAAAGTATTGCGAACGTTGTCTCGCACCTCCTGTGGTAGCTCAGCGAAAGACCCCTGCTTCGCCGTCATGACAAGCTGCAAGGGGATCCTGGGCTCATTGATGCCTAACTCTTCCTGCCTCAGAAAGGTACCATTAGAGGAGTGTTGGATGGCTGCCGCGCACTTTAGCAAATTCAGCAGCGCAAACACATATTTCTGCATGCTGCCCGCAAGGAGGTGCGCGATAGGTACACTGACGTAGCGTTATGGAACAAAATGGCGTGATCGTAAATGGTCCACTGCGGATTGGGAGCCGAAGTGGTCACGGATGGACTTGCATTGGGAATGAAGAGTTGGAAGGCCATGAAGACTCGCTTGTTCGGCATAATCGTGCTCTTCTGGGATCCGTCGCGGGGCTTTTTCAAGGCACCGGAACGTCAACTCAGTTCCCAAGACCTGCGACATGCGTCAACATTGCTTCAGTGACCCGTCTAAGGCTCTCCCTCGGATCTCTTGGGAATTCGTGGGGTTGGCGCGAGAGCCCACACATATCTCCCCTACACGCTCCCAAGACACCCCTCACAAGTACCAAAAAGGCCCAGAAGAGGTCACCACGAGGGTTTCCAGTGGGCCCACGATAATGTTTCTCCAACGTGGCCCTAAGAGGCCCCCGTCATGACCCGCATAGAGTCCCAATAATGATATATTCTTCGATCGGGGGGACGTGAGGCTCGAGCTGGGGAGACCCGAGCTCGCCAAACGGGACCGTCTGAGAAATCGAGAAACTCAATCTGGAATGTGACGCGATGTCCCGCTGCAAACAGTTCAGAAAAAAAAACTGTACCGTCAACTGGCATGCTGGACCAGTCTCAAAGGCGGCGGGCTGAGCGGCGACTGAGCGGGGGCAGACCCTCGTTCAGGCAATCTCGAATATCACGCTTCTCCGTCCGACTGGAAGCCGAGAGAGAAAGCCGACATCCCCCCGAACATGTTCCCACTTGCCCTGGCAGAAACCTGGACGTAGCTTGCACTAAGTGGCTTGCACCACATAGCCTATATCGCACACGAATGTATCTATACATATGTGTATACATACATGTGTATAAACACATCTAGATTTATGTGTGTGTTGCACCGCAACCACCTCCGTGCCTGATGCACGTTGAGGCGTGTAATAATGCTTCACTGTTGTCGGTTGAGGCTCTGTTAGTGTTCTAGGCCGACCCCATTCGAAACTCGCGTCGTTAGAACATCGCCCCCTCTCCCCGAGACCAGTGTGGAGCAATTTCCCATAAGACAATATTGCTTAGACAAGCGCTGTTCACCAAGAGCGGCTCTCCACCCGATGGCGGTAATCCGCCGGCCCCCTTGTGGGGCCACCAGGCTGTAGGCGCGAGGTTCGCAGTTTCCTGTACCAGTCGTAGGTTGTAGTTTCCAGTGTTACAGTTCTGCTTCTTGCTCGTTACTGTAACTAATTGATTGACCGCGCGAGGGGGGGAGGCCCAAACGGGATTTTTAGCACCCCCTGGGCGCGTTGTCTGAATTGCTAGGAGGATTCGAAATCGACACCCCTCACGCAGATCCGCGGGGTCAGGGTCCAAAAACACAGGGGATTTGCCACATTTCTGAAATTCGGTGCCACCCCTCACGCAGATCCGCGGGGTCAGGGTCCAAAAAACACAAGGGATTTGCCACATTTCTGAAATTCGGTGCCACCCCTCACGCAGATCCGCGGGGTCAGGGTCAAAAAAACACAGGGGATTTGCCACATTTCTGAAATTCGGTGCCACCCCTCACGCAGATCCGCGGGGTCAGGGTCCAAAAACACAAAGAATTTGCCACATTTCTGAATCTTGCCCTGTGAGCCGCCGCTGCTTGCGCCGCGGCCGCATCGAGCACCGAGAGCGGCCCTCAGAGAGAGCGGGGGCCGCGGCCGGGCCAAGGGGGTCCCGCCAAGATGGCCCGCTGGATGATGTTGAGGGCCCAGGGGTGGGGGGGTCAGACCCTGAACTGGGGCCTTGCTTAGGCCTCGACCCCCACCCCAGGGGCTCAATTCGGCCTGGAGCCCATCCGTCGGCCCCTCCCGCGCCTTCCGCACTCACTGGTGGGCGCGATGGCGGAGGTCGAACGAAGCCCACCACCTCGCGAAACGGCGCCCGCAGCCGCAGCCCGCCAGCTGCGCCCGCCCCGCAGGTGCTGCCGCCTGCCGCATCTCATGCTCCCCTCGCCCCGTGGACCCTGGGGCTGCGGTGGTTGCTTCCATTCCTGCGCCTGGCTCCCTGGGGGCCACCCTCTCGTGCCGCTGCTGCCTCTGCCGCTGGTGGGTCCAGCTGTGGAGCGAGCGTCGACAAGGGCGCAGGCGAGCGACGCTGGGGCCGCCGCTGCCCCTGCCGCCCCTCGCGCGTTCTCAGGCAGAGCTGGAGACCACGTGATTCAGAGTCTGCATGGCTACCGGCTGTGCCGCAGATGTCTCCTGTACGCTTGTGAGGCGTTTAGGTCGGTCCGAGGTTCTGGAGGCGAGTGCCTTGGGACAGCTAGGGGCCCTGCGGGAAAGGAGCGTGCTCGGAGAGCGGATCGAATTCGTTCGGGTCGTCATCCAAACAAGGACGATAATCTCCCTTAGTAGCTGCGACCCCGCGCCGCCGCTCCCTTGGGCGTGCTCGAAAGGCCGACTGCTCCGCCGCCTTTGAAGAGTATTCTGCATAATCCGCTGGGTGGGATGCTGTGACATAATCGTGCTTCCGCAGTCCAACAGCTTGCGCAGCGCAAGCGGAGGCCAGGTGCAAACACACACACACACACACACTTGAAATATTGGTTAAAGATAGGTAAAGAGCTGCCGACGTCTGGGCCGTTGATGGTGGTGGGCAAGTGTTCCGTCGTACGCATGGGTTTCAGCTCCCCCGTGTCCTTCCCCCATGTTCTTCCCTTCTTCCTCCTGCCCTCTTCCGATCGCTCCCCCGGCCCCCACCTCCCTGCCGGCGCACAGCCCAACGCGTGCGCGCGCCATCCCAGACGAGAAGCCGGAGCAGGAGCAAAAGCAACAGCAACGGCAAGTATCAACCTGAAAAAGCATATTGCCCCACCCCCTGAGATTTGCGCCGTCTTCCGGATGGCCCCGTCTTCTTGAGGGACCTTCGCCTTGAGCGCCCCTACGTTTAGGTGCCAGCTCCTAGCCTACCCCGGGACACCCGCCGTCTGTACACAGAGGTACGTTTGCACGCCGACGCTTGGCGGTCTTCGTTGGCCAGTGCACCAAGCGTCGACCACTGGCCCCCTCCGACACGAATAAGTCCCTACACCTACTTACCAGCCCCCCAAGACAACCCCGAAGATGTTAAAACGCTTTGCTTTTGCTTCTCCACCTCGGCGACGAACTTGAAGTCCAGGTAAAGATTTGGTAAAGATTTGGTAAATGTTGTTATTTTCCTTCTTCATGTCCACGCCGGCGACGAACTTCTTTTTGGTAAAGATTCGGTAACGGCTCTGTAGAGGCTACTGGTAGAGGCTGTGGGTGAAGACAAATGGTAGAGGCTGTGGGCAAAGAAAAATGGTAGAGGCGATGGATAAAGGCAAGTTGGTGAAAGATGCAACACGATGCAACACGATGCAATGCAACACACGATGCAATGCAACACACTGGAAGCGAAAGATGCAAAGGAGCTAACCTACTCATGGCTTCGCAGGAGAGAACATGCTATGTTAACGAACTTGTCCTCCTTCATCCCCTGCTTATCGACAACTACAGTGCTTCCCCCGTCATTTATCCCACATGGTGGGATTGTGCATTCTCTATGCTACACTGCTTCCGGGGGTCACCCCTGCGACTCGATGCAATGCAACCCACTGGAAGCGCAAAATGCACTAGAGCGAATAGGGACAACAAATCCTGCCCCCCTCACACAGATGGCCCGGATCAGGGGCACAAAACACTAGCACCTACCACAAGCCTCTCCGTCTGTAGAGTAACGGTCTGGACGGGTTTGGACACTCTCCCCTCCCTCCTCTCTTTCCCCTACTGGCGTCCAGGATCAGATCACGAGTCTCAATGAACTCTGCGGCGCTGCGCTCACACCGCCATCCTCGGGTCAGCACCCCCCTTGGATACAGGGGTCCCACGACACACACACACACACACACAAACACTGGAACACACACACGAACACACGTGAATCGTGCCAGAGGCACGCTGGCTTGGTCGAGGCGTTGACCTTGCCCCAGATGATTTGCCCGACGCTTTCCCCGACTCTGCTGTCACATCGTGGGTCCACAAGCCCCTGCCCCCCCCGGGCCTCCCCTCCCCCCTCCCCCTCCCCTAATTCCTTCCCGTCTCCTCCGTCCCTCCCCCCACCCCCGCTCCTTCTCATTTTCTCCCTCCCCCACTCCTCCTCCTTGTCCTGGTCCTTGTTTTTCCCTGAGCTTCTTACTGGCAGCCGGACTCTGTCACGATCTTCTCTCCGAGGGGTTCTGCTCCTGGACCTTTTCTTTCGCTCATCCTCGCTGTAGCCGCGCTTACCTGTCTCGCGGCTTCCCTTGCGCTTCTCCTTGGACCTCTCGCGGGCACTGCGGGACCTCCGTGCACCGGACCGCCTACTGTGCCGCTCTTCTGGCTTCCTGCTTCCGACGCTCCGGCCCCGTCCACGGCTGTCTCCTTCCTTTGCCGCGCCCCCTGCCCTCCCTTGGCCACCATGCTGCTCATGAGGAGGACGGCTGGTCCTCGGGTCTCCTGGCCACCCCGCAGCCCAGCCTTTGCCATAGCCCGGGGCGTCAGCACTCCCTTTCCCGCCGGCGCCAGCTGCTCCTCCGCCCGCTCGGTCCTGAGACCATCCCTTCTGCGCTGCTTTGCTCGCCTGGTCTGCATGCTGGTAGAAGCCCGATCCGTGGGCGCCTTTTCCTCCTGGGGGGCCTTTCTGTGTTCCATGGCGACCTTTCGGGGCCCCGGGCCAAGCGAACCCTGGAGGCATGTCTGGGGGTGGCCACGAAAACTGGGCGTACTGCGACGGCCACGCCATCGTGTCGAGTTGAACGCTCGAGCAAGAACGCCTATGGGAACCAAGCCCGAACCCGAAGCTTATCGCCTTCCAAGCCTTGCCCTGTTCCGTCCCGCCCGGCTATCCCCGCGCCTTTCTTCGTCGAGAAGATCCCTGCCCATGCCTCTCCGCTTGGGGAGAGAAAAACCCCCGCCCCTGTCTGCGTCCGCGAAGGCCGAGGGGGGGAGAGAGAGGACAGAGGGGAAGGAAGGGAACAGGAGCGCAGGAAGCGGGAGAGGATGGTGGACACCCTGCCCTACACCCTACACCCAAACTCGCCCCTCAACGACGTGCGTCCATACCCAGACGTCGTATTGCAGGGACACCGCGGCGTGGACGCACAGGCCCCCAGAAAGGCTCGTAGAGGGTACGGCGGTAAAGATTGCGAGGTCAAAGGTTCAGGAAAAGGTTCGGCCGCCGCTGGCGGTTCTTGGGCATTCGCGGGTTTTGCGAAATGAATGCCCACCCCCTCGCGAGCGAGGGGGCACACACACTTGAAATATTGGTTAAAGATAGGTAAAGAACTGCCGACGTCTGGGCCGTTGATGGTGGTGGGCAAGTGTTCCGTCGTACGCATGGGTCTCAGCTCCCCCGTGTCCTTCCCCCATGTTCTTCCCTTCTTCCTCCTGCCCTCTTCCGATCGCTCCCCCGGCCCCCACCTCCCTGCTGGCGCACAGCCCAACGCGTGCGCGCGCCATCCCAGACGAGAAGCCGGAGCAGGAGCAAAAACAACAGCAACGGCAAGTATCAACCTGAAAAAGCATATTGCCCCACCCCCTGAGATTTGCGCCGTCTTCCGGATGGCCCCGTCTTCTTGAGGGACCTTCGCCTTGAGTGCCCCTACGTTTAGGTGCCAGCTCCTAGCCTACCCCGGGACACCCGCCGTCTGTACACAGAGGTACGTTTGCACGCCGACGCTTGGCGGTCTTCGTTGGCCAGTGCACCAAGCGTCGACCACTGGCCCCCTCCGACACGAATTAGTCCCTACACCTACTTACCAGCCCCCCAAGACAACCCCGAAGATGTTAAAACGCTTTGCTTTTGCTTCTCCACCTCGGCGACGAACTTGAAGTCCAGGTAAAGATTTGGTAAAGATTTGGTAAAGGTTGTTCTTTTTCCTTCTTCATGTCCACGCCGGCGACGAACTTCTTTTGGTAAAGATTCGGTAAAGGCTCTGTAGAGGCTACTGGTAGAGGCTGTGGGTAAAGACGAATGGTAGAGGCTGTGGGCAAAGACAAATGGTAGAGGCGATGGATAAAGGCAAGTTGGTGAAAGATGCAACACGATGCAACACGATGCAATGCAACACACGATGCAATGCAACACACTGGAAGCGAAAGATGCAAAGGAGCTAACCTACTCATGGCTTCGCAGGAGAGAACATGCTATGTTAACGAACTTGTCCCCCTTCATCCCCTGCTTATCGACAGCTACAGTGCTTCCCCCGTCATTTATCCCACATGGTGCATTCTCTATGCTACACTGCTTCCGGGGGTCACCCCTGCGACTCGATGCAATGCAACCCACTGGAAGCGCAAGATGCACTAGAGCGAATAGGGACAACAAATCCTGCCCCCCCTCACACAGATGGCCCGGATCAGGGGCACAAAACACTAGCACCTACCACAAGCCTCTCCGTCTGTAGAGTAACGGTCTGGACGGGTTTGGACACTCTCCCCTCCCTCCTCTCTTTCCCCTACTGGCGTCCAGGATCAGATCACGAGTCTCAATGAAATCTGCGGCGCTGCGCTCACACCGCCATCCTCGGGTCAGCACCCCCCTTGGATACAGGGGTCCCACGACACACACACACACACACACACACACGCACACGCACAATCCACACACACACACACACACATTCGCACGCACGCACGCACGCACGCACGCACGCACGCACGCACGCACACACACATACACACATACACACGCACACACACACACACTCACACACACACACACGCACACACACACACACACACTCACACACACACACGCACACACACACACACACACACACACGCACCCACGCATAAACGGCGTGCGGAGCGCGCCCCGGGGGGCGGCGCCGGCGGCTCCGCCAGGCGTGGCGGGGAGGAGGGCTCAACGCCAATCCAAGAAATCCGCGCAGGCCTCCGGATATTTGCTTGCTGGTCCAGTGTCTGCGGTCGGGAGCTTTGGGACAGCGTGTCGCTGCGGCGGCCCTGGCGACACGCGATGTCGTGCAGGCGGCTAGCGTGTCGCTCCGCTCCGAGGGGCGGAGGGATGGGAAAAGCTCGGAACGTGGACGCTTGGGGACTGAGACGTGGATAGCGCGACGCGCCGACGCGTGGTGGGCCAGGACCGGCGTCGCGACACGCTATCTAAGGGTTCCTGATCGTATGCAGTTCTCGCGTGTCTTCGATTCTCGCAGGCCCGCCTTCCCTTTCGCGGGCCCCCGCGGCGCCTGCGCGGGCCTCCGCGTGCGCAGTCGCCCCCGCCACTGCCTTCTGCTGGCATCCGCGGGCCTTCCGCTGAGGGTGGTGGTGGCCAGCCCCCTGCCGGACCGCCCCGCATGTGCTCCCCGGTGCCCACGGCGATTGAAGGTATGAGCTGCCGCCGTGGGGCGCGGGAGGGCGGCAGAGCAGGGCAATGGCACGCTGCTCTGCGCTCCTTGTCCTCTTCGTCGGCCTCCTCTCCTCCTCCTCCTCCTCCTCCTCCTCCTCCTCCTCCTCCTCCTCCTCCTGTTCCTCACTCCTCCTCCTCCTCCTCCTCCTCCTCCTCCTCCTCCTCCTCCTCCTCTTTCTCCTCCTCCTCCTCCTGTTTCTTCTCCTCCTCCTCCTCCTCCTCCTCCTCCTCCTCCTCCTCCTTATCCCTCCTCCTCCTTCTCCTGCTCCTCGGCCGGGGGCACCCGAGTGGGCCCCCACCCCCGTCGCACAGGGGGACCCCGAGGCCTAAGGTCTCGCCGCCACCACAACCCTGGCCAGTCCCTTGTTAGGACCGACCCCGGGGCACTCCAGCCGAGGCGGCGCACCTGCTGTCGGGGACGCCTCGGCAAGTCTTACGGCGCAGAGTCGGAGGGAGGAGGTGGAGGAGGAGGAGGAGGAGGAGGGACGAGGAGGAGGAAGAGGAGGAGGAGGAGGAGGTGGAGGAGGAGGGAGAGAACCGGAAGGCGGAGGAGACGAACGCACGGTCGGGGACCCTGCGCCACCGCAACCCCCCATTAGACGCGCGTGCTCCCGCAGGAGGCAAGGAGCGGGAAAGGAGAGGGGAGGGGGAGGGGAAGAGGAGAGAGCCAAGAAAGCTCCTCCTCTCCTCATTCTCTCTCCTGCACCCCTTCTCTCCTCCTCCCCCTCCTTTTCCCTTCCCTCCTCGTTTTCCTCACCCCCCTCTTCCTCTCCTCCTCTTCTTCCTCCTCCTCCTCCTCCTCCCTCTCCTCCTCCTCCATTTGTGCGCCCCGTCGCACCGCCAGCGGTTCTGAAACGAAAGTTCGCGCATGACCACGTCGTAGTCCCTGGCGGCAAACACTAACAAGTACAAAGGAAGCACCCAATAATCCTTTCTCCGTTCCTGCGTCTGCGTCGGCGCGTCTGTTCCTGACTTGTGCGCCTCGGGCCGCCTGGATCACTGCTGCTCCAGAAGAAGAAACGATGCACTCTATCAAATTGAAACCAAGTAGTCGCCCAGCAGGCTTGTGCGTGGAATGGGGCGGACAAGGATGATGAGAAATATGTCTACGTGATGTCTAGGACGAAAATGCATCGTGACCGTCACGTAGATACCCCCCTCTACCTTCTCCATGCCACTCTTCTGTCGTCCCCTTGCATCCCGCTGCAGCCAGTGTACACGACCCTCGTATCCCTGACGCTGTGGCCATGTTTGTTCCCTCCTGCAACATATCCCTCCACATCGTTCGTCTTCCTCATGCTCTTTACCCTGCTCCGAAAACCTCTCATCTTTCTTGTCCTCCATCTCCTCTTCAGCTCCTCCTGTTCCCTGCTCCTGCAGACGTCGTCTTCCATCTGATCTCCCTGCTTCTCCTACCATTCCTCCTCCTCCTCCTTCTCCTCCTCCTCCCTCCATCTGTTCCCGTTTCTCCTTGGT
This sequence comes from Prorocentrum cordatum, assembly GCA_963575745.1. Classification (NCBI taxonomy): domain Eukaryota; class Dinophyceae; order Prorocentrales; family Prorocentraceae; genus Prorocentrum; species Prorocentrum cordatum. Next base: position 324,695 of record CAUYUJ010007003.1, read on the forward strand.
CCCGCCCTCGTTCGTAGAGTCCCTCTTCTCTGCCCCTGCGCCCGGGAGGATGCGGGGAGAAGGATTATGATGAGGAGGAAGAGGAGAAGGATGAGAAACTCCACTTCCCCGTCCCCTTCCAATCCCACGGATCGTTCCTCCTCCTCCTTCATCTCCTTCGACTCCATCTTGTTTGCTTTTCCTATGTTTCTCCCCCCGACCCGCCCCAACCAATATATGCTTACCCTTATCGCCCCAATAATCCAAACTACTCTGCGCCCGCTTCTTCCGCTGCTGCCATTCGTCATACAATCACGCCCTTCAGATATCCGCAACGCCATCGTCAAGGTTCAATTGCAACTTTCTGTGCTTGTGAGGGTAGCAGCAGGCCCCTCTCGCTTTGATCGGCGCGTCCATCTGGCTACCACCGCATCGCCATGCTCACCCCCAGTCCGATTACCGAGTGGGCGAGAAGGAAGATTGGCACAGTGGCTTTCAACCGTCCGTATCAACTTGGACGAGACCCCAAGTCAGTTTGACCAACCTGTGCAAAGAAGCGCAATGCTCCAGTCGAGGGGGGGGGGGAGGGATGGATCTGGACAGAAAGAAGAGAAGGAAAGGGAGGGAGGGGGAAGGGACGGGTGTGCAGGGCAGGGAAGGGAGGAAAAGGGGAAGCTGCGTATCCCTGCCTCGGAAGTTCTTGGATGAACCGCGCCCTCCATACCCTCCTTCTCCCTCTCGCATCCTCTATGCCGCACTGCACGCAGCGGGTGGAAGCACCTGTCGGTCTTGAGCAACTGGCCCTCGATCAACCTGCGCAGGATCAGGTCGACCGTCTGATAGCGCCCCGATTGGCCTGCGGTGGGCCATTCTCAATGTATGTATAATCCACAGACATAATGCAACATTCTTCGGGAAAACTACTCCTCAGCTGGCGAGAGCCGCATGGATGAATGGTATAGCCACCCCTGTTGGGACCCTGTAGCCCTGCCGGGGGCGCAAAGAGGCTGACTCAAATCCGCGGAGGAAGGAGGAGGGGGGGGAGAAGGAGGAGGAGGACGAGGAGGAAGGGGAAGAGGAGGAGGAGGAGGAAGACGAGGAAGACTCCGAAGGAATGCTATGGATTTCCCAAAAGAACCTTACGGATTTCCAAAGCACTCCCATGGATTTCCAAAGGGATCCAATTGATTTCCATAGGATTCGTACAATTCCGATGAGATCCAATTGATTTCCCATGGAACCCCATGAATGTCCTAAGGGATTCTGCGGGGTTCCAAAGGAGTCCGATGGGTGTCCGAAGGAATCTGTTAGATGTCCTAGGGATTCCGACGGATTGCTCAAAGATTCGCACACATTCCTGAAATAGTCCTATTACTTTCCTAAAGAATCCGATGGATGCCTTAAAGCATCCTATCGATTCCCCCCCCCCCCCCCCCAAGAAACTGCTGCATTTGCGGCGGATTCCTATGGAGGTACTACGGAATCCTGTGGATGCCCCAAGGATCCCCATCGATGTCAAAAGGAATCTTCTGGATGTCATACGGAATCCTATGGATGGCCTTAGGCATCCCATGGGTGTCCTAAGGAATCAGATGCATTCCCTGAGGAGCTCGATGGATGTACTAAGGAACCCACTTGATTTCGCAAATGTCCCTATACATGTTCAAAGGAATGCCAATGGATTTCCTGCGGAACCTTGTGGATGTCCAAAGGAGACCTGTAAACTCCCAAAATAGTTCGATGGAATTCTGGAGGAATCCGATGGACTTCATAAGGCATACCATGGGTTGCTGAAGAAATTGTATGGGTGTGTGAAGGATTCCTAAAGATTGTCCAGCAGAGCTCTGTGGAATAATCAATGGATGTCCAAAGGATTTCTATTGATGTCCTAAGGATGCTGACACATTCCCTACGGACTCCTGCAATTTTCCTAAAGAACCCTATGGGTGTCCGAAGTAAACCCAATGGATTTCAAAAGGAACCCTATGGATGTCCAAAGGGATCCGATAAATGCCCCAAGGATTCCTATGGATTTCCGAAAGATGCCAATACATGTCCGAGGACTTCCCACGAATCCATCGAATCCCCAAATGAATCGAATTGGTTTCATAAGGAGCCCGGTGCATGTCCTGAGGAACCTCATGGACGTTCTGAGGATCCCCATGGATGTCCTAAGGATTCCAAAAACACATCCAAAGGAAACGTAAGGATATCCAAAAGAACCCTATGATTTGTTCAATGAATCCGATGGATGTCTTAACGAACCCAATGGATGTTCGAAATATTCCAATCGATGTCCTAAGGCATCCTATGTATTTTCCCAGATATCGATGGGTTCCCTGAGGGACCCGATAGGTTTTCTCTGGAAATCAATTGGTGTTGTCGGGACGTCGATGGATGTATTTTAGGAATCCGATGGATTGCCTAAGGGTTCCTATGGAGATCCTACGGCACCCCATGGATTTCGTAAGGGATCACCCCTCCTTATTTCCCTTGCGCGCCCAGCCCGAACGTTTGTATCTCAATTGATTGTGTTGGTTCCATCCCTGTCTCCTTGTCTGTGTTGTATATATATATATATGTATGTATGCATATATGCATTTATTAAAGGAAACACGCAAACGAACCGCCGTGGACACATCCAACACATGTGCCATTAAAAATGGCAAACAAGAGATCGATACCCCAATTTTTAATTTAAACAAGAAGGTTCACAATCCAAGTTTTTTGTGGACAACTTGTCCTGGGGTGGGTTCCTCCTCCTCCTCCTCCTCCTCCTCCGCCTCCTCCTCCTCCTCCTCCTCCTCCTCCTCCTCCCCGTGCTTATCCTATGGATCTCCGTGCGAAAATCGAATATACGGCCGGCGGAATCATATGAATTGCCCAGGGATCCTACGGAATTCCGACGCAACCCCGCGGATGTCTCAAGGAATCCCATGGGTGCCCTAACGAAACCAATCGGTTCACCAAGAATTTCGATTGACTTGCATAAGGAGTCCGATGGATTCCCTAAGGCAGCATATGAATGTTTCACGGAACCCTATGTTTTCCAGGGGAACCCGATGGATTTCCCAAACAGATCCCGATGGAATTCCCAAGGAACCCTACGCACGTCGCAAGGATACCTGTGGATATCCTAAGGCAGCCTATGGATTGCCTGAGGAACCGTATGGATTTCCAACGGAATCCGAATGGTTCCATCCGACATCCGATGGACTTCCTGCGGGTTCCTATGGATGTTTCGAAGCATCTTGTGTATTGTTTCGACGATGCCGATGGGTTTCCTATGGCATCCTTAGGATTTGTTGTGGAATCCAATGGATTGCCTGAAGCATCCTATGAACTCCCTTTGGAATCCTATGGGCTCTCTAATGGGTCCAACGGATTTCCGATGGAATCCTCGAGCCCCACAAGTCACGGACGAGCAGACCTACAAGTTCCCCAAGCTGGCCAACATTGACTGGTGCACGTGCAGGTCCAGGCCTCCAAACTTGAATCCGAATAGACGGGGTCGGAGGATCGCGCCGCATTGCCGACGCATCGCCGACGCGGCTCGATGTGGAGCCCGTCTCTCTCCGCGCTGACGTCGCCGATGCGTCGCCGACGTCGCCGATGCATGGCCGACGCATGGCCGATGCATCGGCGATGCTGCGCGATCTTCCGGCCGGATCTGACTGGAACTCCATCTAGGAGGCCTCTGGCAGGGCACCTCGGCGCACCGAGCTCGCCAAGCAGTGCGCGATCCTGAACTTCGAGCAGATCAGGAAGGGCGACGCCCTCAAGCTGGGCACAGTGAGCGCGCTGCTCGGCGAGGTCGACGAGCGCGTGGGCGTCCCCGAGAGAGTTCTGGCGATCGAGCCCACTGCGGCCGTCGCCCGGGCTCGAGCGGGCCAGGGCGAGGACGAGCCCGCCGCCCAGCAGCCCGAGGAACAGAAGCGCTGGGCCGAGAGAGTCGAGAAGGCCGAGCGCCTGCTGATTGCGGTGCAGTCCGAGGCCCCCGCGCACTACACCTACCTCAAGGTGTCCAAGCGGGGAGCGGACACGGCCGCCGAGCACCGCGACGCCCTCGAGCAGCCGCCCGAGAACGCCAAGCAGGCCACCACGATGATCCTCCGAAAGCTCGGCGCCATCGGCCCTGCCGAAGAATGCCCTGCGAGCAGCAACAACATGTGCCAAGCGGATGGCTGGACTTGCGGCCTCTGGGCGACGAGGTGGGTGGAGCGCGCCTTGCGCGAGATCCGGGGCGAGGGCCGCCAGCCGCCCATCGGCGCCGCCCAGGCGCGGGCCCGAGGCAACGAGTGCATCCAGAAACTGCAGGGCGCGAGCGACAACCGCTCCGCCACGGCCAGGGCCATGGCCTAGGCCAGGGGCAGGGGCAAGGCCAAGCCGCCGAGTGACCCGACAGCGCCGGAGCCCAAGTACGCTCAGCCTCAAGGAGGCACAGGCTGCAGCGCTAGCGTGCGCGAAGTGCCTCCCGAGCAAGGACGGCCCCAAAGGATGCCGAGCCTGCGCGGGCGAGCAATTTGAGCACGTGCGCAAAAGAATTCTCCTGGCGAAAGCCGTCAAGGACCTCGAGCTCTCAGGCAAGCTCTAGAAACCTACTCTCGCCGAGCACCAAGAGCCGCAAGAACGAGGAATCATCGTCTTCATCATGTTCATCCTCATCGTCCTCATCTTCAGTACCGTCAAGAATCCCAATCGATTTCAATGGCAACCCAATGGAATTCAAAGGAATCCGATGGGTGCTCTAAGGGCTCTCATGGCTTTCTTAAGGGATCCCATTGATTACCTTTGGATTCCTGTGGGTGTCCTAAGCAGTCCTATTGATTTCCGGAGGATGCCGATGGTTCCCCGGAGGGATCCTATGGATTTCCAAAGGAAAACAACATAGCTCCATGGGACTTCCATGGATGCCCTGAGGAATCCTATGGATGTCCTTGGGATTTCTACAACTATTCTAAGGAATCCCATGGACTTTCTGAAGAACCCGATGGATTGACAAAGGGATCGCATGGCTTGCCTAAGGAAGCCAATGGGTTTCCTTATGGGTTTCCTATGGGTCATTGAGAAACCCTATGGATTTCCGAAGGCAGTTTATTAATATCCACTGGGTTCCAATAGATTCCCTTCGGATTCCGATGGGTATCTTCAGGAGTCCTCCGGATGTCCATAAGATTCGCATGGATCTCCCAAGGAATCTTATGCATTGCCAACGGAACCCAATGGATTCCGTAAGGAATCCTATGGATAGCCAAGGGAACCTATAGATGTCCATTGGGTGCCCATGGATTCCTGCAGGAATCCTATGGAATTCCGAAGGACTCCACTACATGCACTCAGGATTCCGATGGATATCCTGAGGGAGCCTATGGATTGAACTCACGTGCCGAACTTGGAGTTGTCAACTCCACTGCTCGCGCAAAACATCCCACCCAACCACCCGCAACTTGGTTTGCAAAATCTCTTAAGACCGTGACGGTGGGTACCAGATGGCACTTGGCAACGACAGCGACGCCCACGACGACAGCGACAACGACGACGACGACGCCGCCGACAACGACTACGACGGCACCGACGACGTCTCCAACGACTTCGACGACGCCGACAACGGCGACGACGACGACGCCGACGACGACGCCGACGACGACGGCGCCGACGCCGACGACGACGACGATGACAACGACAACGACGATGACGACGCCGACGACGACGACAACGACGACACCGACGACGACGACGACGACGTCAACGACGCCGACGACGACGACGACGGCGGCAGCGACGACGACGACGCCGACGTCGACGACGACGAACACGACGATGCCGACGCCGACGCCGACGACGACGTCGCCAACGAAGACGACGACGAGGGAGGAGGAGGAAGGACGACCGCGGCGACAACGACGACAACGCCGACAATGACGAGGGAGGAGGGAGGACGGCGACGACGCGAACGACGAAGAAGGAGGAAGGACGGCGACGCCGACGACGACAACGACGAGGGAGGAGGGAAGACGACGACGACGACGACACGACGACGACGACGACGACGACGACGACGACGACGGCGACGAAATAGGAGGGACGACGACGAGACGCCGACGACGGACGACGACGACGACGAGGGAGGAGGAGGAAGGACGACCGCGGCGACAACGACGACGGAAACGACCACGACGCCAAAGAGGACGACGACGACGAACACGAGGAAAGACAGAGGACGACGTAGGCGACGACGACGACGCGGGAGGAGAGGGAGGACGGCGACGACGACGACGACGCAAAAGCGCGCGCGCACGCTTTTGTTGAAATTCCGCATTGCGAAACCTTGTGTTGTTGTAAGTTCTTTGGACACACGATTTTGAAATCCTTCCGAAACCGATGGGTTTTGAAGGATTTCGGCATACGCGCGCGACGACGCGCGCGTCTGCACCTCGTCCCCGTTTTCTGCAGGGGATTCTCGCGACGGCACACGCGCAAGGGCGTTCGTCAGATTCCGATATGCGTGCGCGAAGCCCGTTTGGTAGCATTGTGTGAACATTGTGAAAAGCATGGCTTTCTCAAAATTTCGCAAGAGCTCGCGGGTAAGCTTTTTAGCACATCAGTGTTGCGAAACCCTGTGTTTTTGCATGTTGTTTGGGAACTCGATGGCGAAATCCTTCCGACACCGAACGTTTTTGAAGGATTTCGGCATGCGCGTGCGACGACGCGCGCGTACGCACCTCGTCTCATTTTGTGCAAGGTATTCGTGGAAAAAAATTTATGTTAGAGCAACAAATGTCCCCGACTGTTTTTTTTACAAGGGAACCTCAGGGGACCCGATACCGGCCCCCCTGGGATAGTGTAAATTCATATTAGGGTGGACATGTGGTCAGACTCATACATGATTTACATGCCCGAGAGGGGAGCGGATAACGCCGGGGGGGGGGGGGTAGATTCAATTCTCTTTTTAGAGAAAGGAGAATGAAGGCTCCTATGAGCTTTCTGAGGGAATGCGATGGCATCCCCAAGGAATCCAATACACATCCTTCCGATTCGGGTATCCTAGCGATCCCAATGGATTTCCACTGGATCCTATGGATGTCTTGAAAATCCCGATCGATGTCCTTTGGGCCCCCATGGATGTCCTAAGGAATCCGATTGACTTCCATAGGAGGTCCTAAGGGATCCTGTATTCCCAAAATAATGCCATGGATACCCAAAGGCGTCCTATGGGATTCCATCGGATTCTTTTGGATTTCCCGAAAGACCCCGATGGATGTTGCATTATTCTTATGAACGTTCAGGCTCATCTTGGTCATCCTCATCGTCACCAGCTGCATCATTATGCTGAGATCTCCAGCAGAACGATTCTTATCCCGCCTGGACCCCGAACTTGATTATCCCAGGGGGGTGTTATCAGGAAGTGAAGGTTATAACTTCAATACACTTGGAGCAAGCCTCAAAGACAGAGGATCCCAATTCAATTTGGGTAGTTTGCACAGCACGCTCCAAGAGAAACGGGGCAGATCCCATATGCAAGGGATTCCTGCAGACTGCGAAAACGATTGTACTTTGATTTCGACAGGAACGGGCTAGATCGAAGATCCAAACGGTTCCGAATGCATTTGAAAAGGCTCAAATCGGATTTCAAAACAAGGGGCAGATCCCAGATGCAAAGAATTCCGATTGCATGTTGGGTAAGATCCTGATGGGGTGTCAGGATACAAAGAGCAGATCCCAGATCCAGAGGACCCCCATTGCATATGGATAGGATTCTCGTCGGATTTCCAGGGAGGCCCAGACACTGGCAATTGAACAACGCTGTCTTCCAGCATTTCCAGCTTGTCCCTGAGTCGGGCAGTTCCCAAACGCTGTGTTTTCAAGCTTCTCCCGCGTTCCCAGCTTTCCCCAAATACTGGCACTTGAAAAACGTTGTTATTTCCTGTTTTTCCAAACTTTTCCCACAGACTGACCGTTGAACAACGTTACGGTGTTCAGCTTTGTGTTCTTGGTTCCACAGACTACGCAGCAGGCTAGTGTCTGGAAAAACCTGGAAAAGCGAGACACACAGCGTTTTTCACCAGTCAGTCTTTGGGAGGAACTGGGAAAGCTAAAACCCACAGCGTCTCTCAAGTGCCAGTCTCTGAGAAACACTGGGAAGACTGGACAAAACAGGAAACACACATCATTTTTCAAGTGCCAATCTCTGGGGCAAGCTGGAAAAGCCGGAAACCACCATGTATTTCAAGTGCCAGTCTATGGGACACCGACCTAACTACCCATCAGCATACCCATCAACCACGGGACACCGATCTATCTAGCTGCCCGCTCCACTATCTATCTACCGATTCCACTAATTATCGATCTACCAGTCGAGCTCACGACCGACCGGCCTCACAATTTATCGATCGATGCCACTCTCAATATGTAGACAAGTCTCTCGATCTACTGGCGTCATCCTCACTTTCCACCTGTCTGTCGATCTCACTGTTCTTTGGAGGCGGACGCCGAACGATCCGCTGCCCCTGAAGTGGGCGATCACCGCAACGGAAGTGCTCTATAGTGGCGGGCCAAATTAACGTCACCACACTCGCAATTTGTCAATGTCACTGGTGATCTACCAGTCTCATCATCTACCACCCTTTGGGTGGTAAGAAGGTCTGGGGGTGGCATCTTTGCATTGCATTGGACGGACGGTTGAACTCACGCGTGGGCAGATATCAGGACATCAAACTTTACATACATGTTCTTATATAGATGTATGTATGTACGTACGTACGCACGTATGTATGCATGTATGTATGTATGGATGTATGTATGTGTGTATGTATATGTATGTGTATATGCCCACAATTCTATCTAGGTCCTCACGGTTTTCTCTTCACTCGCTATGAACGTAACTGGCCATAGAAATCTGAGACTAGGGAGATAACCAACGGGACAACCAGTAAATCTACCATCTACCGATCCCACTATCAATCTATCTGTCGATCGACCTCGTGATCCGCATGTTGGGACAAGGACAACCATCGGCACAACTCATGCCGGCACAACTCATGGGAAAGCCATCGGGACCACCACTATATACTTCCATCCCTCTGTCTACATATTGGTTCAACTATGTACCTTCCGATCTCGATAGTATCCTACATGTTTCTCTCACTATCTGTTCAAGCGCTAGACATTCCAAAATGAATGTGTAGATGCCCATGGGTGTACAAACAACATTATGTACTGGTCTCTCTCTCTCTCTGTATCGATCTCATCTGTCCGTCTTTCCCACGTCTTTCCCACCATTTCTATATCTATCAGGACAACCGCTCTGTATATATATATATGTATGTATGTGTATATATATATATATATGTGCCGATCGGCCCCACGATCTATCGATTCGATGCCACTACCTACCAAGACAAATATCAAAACGTCCATCGGGATAACCATCCGCACCATCGGGACAACCGTCAGAACTACTACAATTCGGACAACCATCGGGAAAGCCATCGGCACAACCATTGGGACAACTACCTGGACTACAGTGGGGACATCCATCGGGAAAATCGTCGGGGCAACCATCGGGACACGCATCGTGACAAGCATCGGCACAACCATCGGCACACTCACCAAGACAAACAATGGGACAAACATCGGGACAACCATCGGGACAAGCACTGGGGCAACCGGACAACCATCGGCACAACCATCTGCACAACAATCGGCACAACTATAAGGACACGCATCGGGATAACCATCGGGGCAAATATGGTGATAACCATCGGGACTACCACCGACACAACCATCGGCCCAACCATTGGGACAAGCGGTGTCGACGACCTGCGCATGGGGGGAGACTCATTTCGGTCTGACTTGGCCCCTGCCAATGAGAGAACTCGCGCAACTTCGCCTCGTCCGCACGCATGTTACACACGAAATCGACGATGCCCCTGCGGGGGCACCTCAAATATCACGTCGGCCTTCCCCTCCAACCTCCGATCTACAGACGGGACAACCACAACACAACCCCGGGACATCCACGAGAAAACCATGGAACAACCACGGGACGACTACGGGACAACCACGGGACGACCATGGAACAACCACAAGGCGACCACTGGACAACCACGGACAACTACGACAAAATCACAAGAAAAACACGTGGGACTAACCACGGAAAAACCACGGGACTACCACTGGACAACCGCGGGACAACTAAAGGCAACCACGGGACAACCACGAGACAACCACGGGACAACCATCGGGACAACCCCCGCGCACGCCCCAGCGGACGGGGGCGAATCGTCTTGGCCTAGCCTGGCCCTAGCTAGCGCAGGAGCTCGAGCAGCTTAGCATGGCCCGCACGCACAACACGAATCGAAACCGAAACCGAATTGAAGCTTGGAAGACTCCGTTTCACTCGGTCCCACCCCCGCAAACCCCATGAACTGTCTTTTTGGAGCCTGCAGCGCGTACAACCTTCAATCATATCGCAGCCGTACTTGCGGCCAGGCCCTGGCACTGAACGGACCACTTGCCGCTCGCTCCCTGTCTCCCCCACACCCTACAGTCGGGCCGCTGAAAGAAGGACCGCTGAATGGGGAACGAAGCCCCTTTTGGCCCTACAGGCGCCTCCGTACCCGAGGAGGGCAAAAGGAACGGCAATGGAGGAACTTAAGGAACATCGAGCCCCTTTCGAACCCAAGCTGTTCCACATTCCAGCGTCTTGACTGTGCCCTCCTCCCCACCTCCTCCTGCCTCGTCCCTGCGCCTGCTATCCCTGGGCACTGCCGCGCGCACACCTGTCGCCGCGTTCCCGCGCCCCTGGGAGGCCCTACGGAATGACGCCTCACGCGGGCCCAAGCTGCACCTCCTGCGCCCCCGGCGCTGCCACGGCGTGCGCTTGCCGCCGCTCACCTGCGCCTCGTGGAGGGTCCGGCGGAACGGCGCCTCACCAGACGTACGCCAGACCTCGCCTCCTGGGCGCCTCCTGGGCAGCGCGCTGTCGCCGCATCCCTGCGCCTCTGGAAGGTACCGCGGAGCGACGCCTCACTCAGACCCGAAGGAATATAGACCTAAGTTTCCAAGCGTGCAGCTATCGGCACGTCCCGGCGCCCTGGGGCGTCTGACAGAGCGACGTCCCGTGCTGATTCAAACTATACCTCGCCTCCCTGGGCGCTGCCGGCGTCTGCCGCATCCTGTGCCGCTGGATGTGGCCCTTCGGAGCGACGTCTTACGCAGAACGAAACTGAACCTCGCCTCCCTGGGCGCAGCCGTCGTCGCTGTCGCCGCTGCCGTCGACGATGTCCTGTGTCCTGGGAGGTCCAGCGAAGCGACGTCTTGCGCGGACCCCTCCTCTTCCTCCTCCTCCTCCTCCTCTTCCTCCTCCTCCTCCTCCTCCTCATCCTCCTTCTCCTTCTCCTCCTCCTCCTCCTCCTCCTCCTCCTCCTCCTCCTCCTGTTGCTGTTGCTGGTGGCTTTGGGACCGTCAAAGGGAGCAGCCATTGCTCCTCCCGTTCCTCCCGTTCCTCCTCCTCCTCCTCATCCTGCCCCTGCTCCTGCTCCTCCTGCTCCTGCTCCTCCCACTCCTCCTGCTCCTCCTGCTCCTCCTGCTCCTGCTCCTGCTCATGCACCTCCTGCTCCTCCTGCTCCTCCTGGTCCTGCTCCTGCTCCTGCTCCTGCTCCTGGTCCTGGTCCTGGTCCTGGTCCTGGTCCTGGTCCTGGTCCTGGTCCTGGTCCTGGTCCTGGTCCTGGTCCTGGTCCTGGTCCTGGTCCTGCTCCTGCTCCTCCTCCTCCTCCTCCTCCTCCTCCTCCTCCTCCTCCTCCTCCTCCTCCTCCTCCTCCTCCCCTCCCCGCGGGGCCCGCACTTCCCGGGGAGCCCGACCGCGCACGCCGCGATCGCAATTAAGTCCAGAAGCCCTCTCCCGCTCCCCGCTTCTCCTCCCCTTCGTTCCTCGCTCCTCCCCCTGCGGGCGGGCGGCAGTGGGGGGTGACCGAGATGGGGGGTGAACGGAAGGGCCCTGAGCGGCGCCCATCAGGGCCCCTCTTGGGGGCCCCTGCTGGCTCCAAGAGGGGCCCCTTGGGGATCCTTGTTCTGCACCCCCCCATTGGGGCCACCCCCCACTGCCACCCGCCCGAGCCTGCCCGCTCCTCGCTTCCGTGGGGTGGGTGGCCCCCCCCGCCGCCTGCATCGCGGAGCAGCATGACCAGATCTCGGATCTTCGTCTGGCCACGCCGCGCGGCGAGGAGGGCGAGGAAGAGACGGACGACGAGGAGCAGGATGACAATGACAGTGGGAATGAGGAGCAGCGGCAGCAGCAACATCGGAAGAGGCAGCAACAACGAAGGCGGGCCCCGCGGAGAGGTCCAGGGGGGATCCAGGGGCTGGCCACGGAGAAGAGAGCATAGGGTGACTGGGGCCAGACTGGGGCCAGGGAATGGGAAGAGTCATTGGAAGGCACCCTGAGGAATGGCGCCCTGAGGGCATCGTTCCAAGGATGCTTCACGAGGTGCCTGCAGAGAACTCCACCCTAGGAACAGAGAAACACGCGAAACAACCGCTGCACCCGCCGAACCGCCAGGCAGAGCCAACATTGCATCCTAGCTGCCAGATGAGATTCGGCTCAGGGGGGGGGGACGGGGCGAGTCCAGGCAGGTAGCGGTTCGCATCCCAAGGGCGGAGAAATTAGGCACATTTGTTTTGGAGCGCACTTGGTGTCCGAAAGACTTTCTGCATTCACCTACCAGCATGAGCGTAAGGGACCTCACTCCGAAATCTTGGCTGACGGACAACCGGTCCGCACCGCCTCCACCCCCTTCGCATGATCGCTCGCGCTTGCGTCAGCGCGCGCGCTTTTAATCAGCTCCGTCTTGTAGCCGACTTTGCATGCATGGACAAGGGAGGACTGGACGCACCGACTCGTCACCACGCCAATGAAGCTCAACTGAGCGCTTCCGGGCCCGTAACCAGCCTCGGTGAGCTGCTAGAGCAGCAGATGCCCCAATGGGTCCTGCCTCCCATCGTCATCAAGGTCGACGTTGTTTGGCCCGCGCTACGCAAAATCATCGGAGAAAGCATCGTCGACCTGCTTCCGGAAACACATACATAACCTTCTTCGTCCCGACCTTGAAAATACCTGGGCCATGTTTGGCGCAGTGGGGATTATGCATAAACTGGTCGTGCGTCTGTCCCTGATCCCTTGGCCGCAAGCGTGAGCAATTCGCCGTACGGCACGACCGCAATCTCTTTGTTCAGGTCAGACCAGGATTTATCATCAAGTGGGAAGACGCCTTTTGCCTCGGGATCGAGGTAGTCATGCGTGTCCACGATGAGGTCCCAATCCACTGTCTCAACCAATCCGTTTACGCGGTTCACCACCGGTGCGATGACCGCCGTGGGCAATCCAGCATTCCAACACTTATTGTACGAAATATGTTTCTTGCCAGGCTCGAACTTCGTGACCGGCTTCATGCTGTGCTGTGGTTGGCGCTCCATGCGCCCAGCGCGTAGCTCTGGTCCTGGCCGTGCTTCTAACTGATGTAAGCGAGCCCCACCACTGCCGGACGCGGTCGCTACGACTGCGGCATCGTGCCCGCCCTGCACGTCAATGACAGCCAGGACACGCTCCTTCTTCCTCGGGGGGCCGGTTTACATGTCCCGAAACGGCGCCCGCTCGGCGCACGGCATGGCGCCCGTGCCGTCCAGAAACAAAGCCGAAAGAACCCGCCTGTGCCTTGTAGAGGAAGGCGCCATGGTCACCCGCACCGAGCTGCCCGGCGTGGCGCCAAACACAATATTCAACCTCACAACTCATGGCAGAAGAAGCCTTGGGACCAGGGTGCACCAGACTGCTCCCAGGACACGCAACCTCGACCTTCGATGAGAAACGGAGGACCACCGCGCCCTCTGGGTCTGACACGACCTTCATGACGCTCTTGATGGCCCACAGCTTGCCCGTCAGATTATCCTCCGAACCATCACGCCTGACGTACAGGAAGTAGTGGCTCCCTGCAATGGCGACGAAGGCGAAACAATCCGTATAGCAAGTCATGCCCGGGATCTGGATAGTTATATCAGCGAAGGCCCCCGTCTCGGCCAGCTGAGCCTTGAAGGTGGACGTGGCGACGAATTCACTGAGACTCTAGAGAAGAGCGTGGCCCACCTGAGCACTCTTCAGGTACAATGTGACGCCCTCTGGATGGCCTGGAATCGGGTCACTCGCGTTGTAGTTGTGCGCCTCGAGCACCTTCCCTTCATCTCTCGAAGGACGACGATGTCCTGTGAGAGAATACGGGCGACCCGAAGAGGGCGCAAACGAGTGCAATCACAGTGGGACTCATTGTCGTGGTTCTACTTTCAGACACGCTTCTTTGTGGCAACAAAGGCTTCTGAACAACACAATGCTGCTGGATCCAAAACGACTACGAAGGCGTAGAGAGTTGGCACATGAAGAACGACGGGGGGGAACCGAGGAGGCGGGAAATGCCCTGCAGAGGACCACGATTGGCGTGGCGGGTCCTGAACCTCTGATACTCCTGCAGCCATTGCAGAGGCGGCTCTGAAGACTGGACGCCGACGCAAGTGGATGGCCGGGGAAGGGTGGGGCGGAGGGCGGGGGGGAAGGGAAAGATGGTGGGGCGGCTGTGATTACGAGGAGGCAGGAGTAGCAACAGCAGCAGGGGGATGAGGGAAGATGGCCTCGAGGGAACGAGGGTAGAAAGAGGGCCTACATGCTGTCGACGTTGGTTTCCTGGCAAGGGTGGGTCGGATATTCAAGCCCGTGAAGGCTGAGGCGGCTAATGGGCCTGGGCAAGAAAAACATGGGAGGAGGGGGCAAGGTGCGGGGGGGCAGAGCAGGAACCCAAATCTGGAATGATATGTGACGATCTGGATGCGATTTCTGTTCCGCGGGCGCGCGCACTTCGCGGGCGCGCTTAGGCAAGCCCCAGGCCGTGACAAATTCACAGATCCTCTGAAGTAGTTACCCACAAATGGCTCGAACATGAGGGGTTAGACCGAATCGTCAAAAACGCAGGTCGAACAGAGATCAAATACAGAAAATGGCACACTCATGCAATGCAATGCGAACCAATGCCAAGCAGTGAAGAGGATGGAGTGCCTACACTTGTACTTCAATGCAACGCAGTGCCATGGAAACCAGATGCGAGCGCCATGCAGCGAAAATCATAGCAAGTAAAAACTTGCCGAGCAAATTCGCCGGCCCAACGGGCCAGAGGCGTGCTAAGATCTCCGGTAACTACTTAACAATATTTCTAGTTCGCGCGCGCAAGGCGGCCCCTGGGGGGCCCTGGACGAAAAGTACCCCGGCCGATCCCCGGCTGACCCCAGGGCGATCCCCAGGGGGGGGCTATTATTTTTCGCCACCCCTCACGAGGAGATTGGCCTCCGAGGGGGGGGGGCGCAATCGACTACCCCCCCTCCCGCCCCAAGGGGCCCCCAAGAGCCCCCCAACAGGCCCCAGGGGAGCACAACACGCCGCCAAGGAGCCCCAAGACGCTCCCAAGAAGCCCCCAAGACGGCCTCAAGAGGCCCCAAATAGTGCTCCAGGGCCAGCGGAATGAGCGAAGCGATTAAATGAATGGCAAGGCAATGCCATGCAACGCAACGAAATGCAAAGCAGAGCAGCGTTCACCAGAAAAACGCCGTTTGCGGAGCCATGTCTGAGCACATCCGTCTGGAAGCAGCCACCTGAAATACAAAGCAATACAATGCAAAGACAATGCACAATAACGCAAGAGGCCGTAAGAACCCGAAGGTTCCGGAACCTCAGTGATCCCAGGGACAAGGTGTGCAAAATAAGAGGTGGATGATGACCCCAATCCAGCCTCGGCGAACTTCCATATGACGCTAGCACACCAGCTCGTCCTTCTCCACATCCTCCTCCCCCTCCTCCCTCTCGCAATCGATCCTCCGGCCAACCAGCCGGCCCTGGCCGGCGACTGTTTAGATTGCCACGCAGCCTCCTTACCGGGACAGGGAGAAGTAACGAATTCCCCCCCCCAGCTGCCGGGCATCAACTGTCACAGGTAGCCCCTGGTCCATCGGCCACGCGGCCGGGACAAGCTATATGTTTTCTAAGTTTGCTTCGGGGGGCAGGATCTGTCCGCTCGCACGCGGCGGCAGTCTGGAAGCCACGTCAGGCCCTAATCCCCTGAAGCCTGGAGCATTCCCCGTGGGATCTTCATGTCCACCACCGGCTTTTCCTTATCCCACTTAGTGGGATTGTGTTGCAGCTATGTCAATGATTTTCTCCCAGCACAGGGCCTAGATCTGGCCTACGCTGGCCCTGGTGGCACTTCCAGATTCTGGGCTATCGTCTGTTCCCGCATTGTCCCATTCAGCTCTGCGTTTGCGCTGCCTTTTGTCTCAATATCTCTGCGGTGCCAGCGGCAACGCCGCCTAAGCCGTATTGGAAATAAGCATGTGTTGCCTCTTTGTGCCTTCGGCCCATACCGCCACCCTGCCTGGATTGTGGGTTAGAGACCCCCTTGGATATTCGTTGGGATATTTGGGATATCGCGCAAAGCCGCTCGGGGGCCTCTTGGAAGCCGTTTTGAAGCCTCTGGGAGGCCGCTGTGGAGCCTCTTGGGACCTCTTTTGGGCCTCTTGGGTGCCTCTCTTGGAGCCTCTTGGGGCCTCCTGTGGCGGAAAGCCCGAATTGTCGGTTCGTGTTCCCCCTCTTGGGCCGCTCTTGGGGCCGTCCTGAGGCCCTCTTGGGTCGTCTTGGGCGCCTGCTGGGCTGTTTGGGGGCCTCTTGGTCTGTCTCGGGGGCCTCTTGGGGGCCTCTTAGGCCCTCCTCGGGCGAGGTTGGAGGCTTCTCGAGCAGTCTTGGAGCGTCGACGGCCTGGAAACGTGAGAACGCGAAAAATATTGAAAAACAAACTGAATATCAATGATTTGGGCATCTTGGGGTCCTCTTGGAGGTCCTCTCGGAGTACTCTTGGGCCTCTTCGGGGCCTCTTGGGCCATCATGGGGCCATCTTGGGTGGCTTGGTGCGCTCTTGGGCCGTCCTGGCGGCCTCTGGGCGTCCGCTGCGGGCGACGACGAGGACCCTCGATGCGCAGGGAACGCCCTGGAGCGTTCAAAAAGATCCGTGGGCGCCGGGGACTAGATGAGTTACTGGGGGGGCAACGGGGTTTTGAACAAATGGGGGCCCCAGGGCCCAGGGACCTGGTCGCCGGTTATATTGTATATGCCGATTCAGAACTGCACTGTTGTAGTTCGAAGCGCCCCATCCGACTCGAGTCGAAATTTGAACTGACATCTTTTTCCTCATTCTATGATCCGAAAAGCTGCTCGCGGTCGAATTAACTTGCCGACCGAACTCTGACTGCTTTCCAAGCCCCTCAGGATGTATTACTCGTCGTGTCAGGTTGTTAGCCCTCCCGAGATCCCGCCCATGGTGAACTGGTCTGGCATGTTTGGAGTGAGGGGTCATGCCCGAGAGGTGCTTGGTTGGTTTTTGGGTGGCGCGGGGCGTTCCGAATCGTCTAACCCGCTCCAACGGAGTAATAAACGGCACAGGTGTCTGACTGAAGTCACGGGGCGATTATGTTACCGATTGCGAAACAGAGTGGTTTGGGCATCTCATGCTCGAGACGATTCTGTTGCTTCAACAGTCATCGTGCCTAAAGAATGCTGAGTAAGGAACGAATTGGCTGTTTCTGGCAACTGCGAGCCTCGGCCGAAAATGCTTGCCCTGACCTGGATCAAGGAACGGCCCGAAGACCCAAGCACAGGCGGAGCCCGAAGTGGTCCTAATTTCAGCGTCGTGCCTGTTCCATAGGAAGGTCGTTGGTGGGCCGTTCAAACTGGTGCCAAGGCACAGCACCACTGGGCCTCCTACTTGGCAGAAACTCTAGACCAATACATTATGTTCGTGTATGCTCTCGGAGAAAAGCGCAGAAGCCTGTAGATGCTCGTCGGGATTGGGCGCGCTCACAGGGCACGGAATCGGTGAGGTTGAGTCGGTTCGAAAGCCAATGTCAGCCTCAATTCAGCACTACATCCTGTTGTGACTTGCGCCTCGGGATCGTGGGCTGGCACTGAGGGTGCGCCCGCACTAGCGCGTTGAGTTCTGACCCCGACTCGGGGGAGTCATGCTCCGAGAAGGGATGCTCAGAGCTGGGGTACTGGGAGGATCGGGCAGCCCCGCTGAGGTGCGTTCGCAACAACCCTCCTTCTGCTGCTGCTTCCCCTCTTCCTCCTCCGTCATCTCCCCATCCCTTCCTCCCTCTCCTCCCCTAAACATCCTCCTCCTCCTCCTCCTCCTCCTCCCTCCGTCCCGATTTTCTCTCATTTGTCCTTCTCACTCCTCCTCCTCCTTCTCACTCCTCCTTCTCACTCCTCCTCCTCCTCTCTCCTCCTCCTCCTCCTTCTCCTCCTCCTCCTCCTCTTCCTGCTCCCCCAGCTATCTCAATTCCTTTTCCTTCCAAATAACCCCTCCCCGTCGCACCACCTGAAGTGGCCGTAAGCCGGGCCAGGCGTTTCGCCTCAGACTTCCTTACGATTCAGGATGCCGGGACCACACAAAACAGCAGATACAAGGATGGAGGGCCCAATCCGTTCGAACTCGGGCTGTCGCCCGAGCACCGCGCACATCTGGTTTGAGGTCGTCCAGCTGCTACACGGATGGAAAGACAGTCGCTCTCAAACTGCGGCCCTCGCCTCGGATCCACGCAGATTCGCTTTACCAATTTTTCATTTGCTGTGTACAACGCTGGAGCGTGCGGTCATTTTCCAAAAAACCGATGATCGCCCCAGCGTCGCGCATTTTCGTTCTGAACATCACCAACAGCTGCAAAGGTGGAGGTCAGCGCGTGTTCAAACTGCGGCACTCGCTGGATGCTTCCTGAGATCTCGATGCCCACATTGTGCAGCAAGCATGTGGGCGGAGGGCGGGTTCTCTTCAACATGGGGCTACCTGTGGAGACGTCCGCAGACATCATGTCGAGAACATTGAATGCGTGCAAAATAAGCAGCATCGCTGGCGCGTCCCTGGGATCGGCTGGAGGTGTGAAGGAGAGACACCTCCAGTTGCAGGCAGGGGGCGAGAGCGGCGGGGAGGGAGTGCCCCCCGCCGCCCCGCCGCCGCCCCCTGCCGCCCGCCCACGCGCGCCTCAGCTTCCAGGCTGGGCGGTCTCTGCCCCCCTTCCTCCTTCCGTCGTTGGTTTGGAGGGTGGCGCGGTCGTCGTCCTCCCCCCTCCCCTCGCTCGGGAGGGCCCCCTCCCCCTTGGCGGAGGCCAGGGGTTCCCCCCCGAACCGTGAGTAGCGGAGCTCGAAGAGAGCCTCCTGCAGCGTCCCCCCCCCCCCTCCCTCGCGGTGTCTTTCGTCAGGCCCGCCCCCCGGGGGGGGGGCGCCCAAGGAAGGCCTGTGCGCGAGGCTGGGCCCGCATCCATGTCTTCGCAATGGCGTTTGACCCCTGTACGGCTCGCTGCTGCTGCCGCCGCTCGGACTCGCCTCGAACGCGCTGAACCTTGACCTCTCCCAATCCTCCTCCTCACTTTCCTTCCATCTATCCCGCAACTCCTCGATTTTCTCCTGTACCCTTCATCATCCTACTGCAATCTTCCGTCAGTCCCTCCACCCGGCGCGGTCCGAGCGAACGCAGAGAGGAGCGCCCGCGCGGGGTGGGTGGGTGGTCGCCGACTGCATCGCGCTCCACTTCTGGCGGTCGGACGGCCCTGCCGAGGCATACGAGGGCGAGGGAGAGGAAGGGGCAGGAGGACTATATTAAACTCAAAATGCATCAACGCTGGGCAAATATGATGGCATCCCTACACGACCACTCTTCGGGTGATAGGGAGGTTGTGTGGGGGGGAGAGGGGGGAACCAGCATCTGACTCAATCGATCTCACTATCGATCTCACTCAACGGGACATCACGGGACACCACGGATCTCACGATCGATCTCACTATCGATCTCACTCAACATGACACCACGGGACACCACGGGCCACCACGGGACATCACGAGACCCCGCGGGAAACCTCTCGATCTCACGATCGGTCTCACTATCGATCTCACGATCGATCTCACTCAACGGGACACCATAGGACTCCACGGGACACCACGGGACACCACATCGATCTCACTATCGATCTCACAATCGATCTCACTACCGATCTCACTCAACGGGACACCACGGGACACCACGGGACACCACGGGACACCATGGGACACCACGGGACACCTGCCGATCTCACTATCGATCTCACGATCGATCTCACTTTTTGGGACACTACGGGACACCTCGGGGCACCACATCGATCTCAGTATCGATGTCAGTATCGATCTCAGTATCGATCTCACCCAACGGAACACCACGGGACACCACGGCACACCACGGGACACCACGGGACACCGCGAGCCACCGCAGGACGGACGGTCGGACGGGCGGGCGGGGGAGAATCATTTGTCTTGACTTCGCCCTAGCAACGGCAGACACCACGGGACACCACGGGACACCACGGGACACCGCGGGACGCCGCGAGCCACCGCCGGACGGACGGTCGGACGGGCGGGAGGGGGAGAAGCATTTGTCTTGACGTCTCCCTAGCAACGGCGGACACCACGGGACACCACGGGACACCACGGGACACCGCGGGACACCGTGAGCCACCGCCGGACGGGCGGGCGGGAGGCGGAGAATCATTTGTCTTGACGTCGCCCTAGCAACGGCGCATTCATTCCTCTCGCGCGCCCAGGCAGCTTCGCCTTGCCCGCACGCGCGACACGAACGAAACGAAACCATTTCCCGGCTGTGGGACTCCGTTCCACTGGGGGTCTCCGCTCCACTCCGATATTGCCCCCCAATAGATTGCACAACACAGGTTGCACTTCACAAATCGCCCCACTGTTACTGCACAGCGTAGGTTGCACGACATACATACGTTGCACAACATCGAGCGCACAACATATGTTACACCACATACATTGTTTCACATCGATTGCAAAGCATCCCGTGCTAGAAACACACTGCTTAGGGCCCACCCTGGGTAACATGCGTCAGCCCTGGGCAACGAAGATCATACATCATACAGCACACCGAGGTGTCCAGCGAGACCCCGTTTTTGACACAGGATCGCTCCACGTCTGCGCATGCACAAGTTTAGTTGTCGGGTCCTGAACCCGAAGAAGTCGGAAGCGAGATCATCACTGTGATAAGGGACCACTCTTTATTCGCGAAGCTGCTACATGCTGCTTAAGTTTTTGGTATTATGATTCAGGGGCGCTTTACACGAAACCACCATGTTGGAAATGAACCGTCCTCTCTCTCTATATATATGTATGTATGTATGTATGTATGTATGTATACATATATATAGATGCGTTCTGTATGCTGGTGAAACAAATGTGCGCGGCGCTGACGCGAGGGTCCAATGTTGGGAAGGAGCCGACCTCCATGTCTGTAAGTGTCGCAAACAAGTATCACGAATGTGCACGACGATGAGGCGATAATTTCATCCCCCATCCACCTTTGTAGTTGCTGCATGCTTGTATAGCTAAAGGACTCAACGCTGCGGCAAAATCCCGGATTTCGAACATCACCACCCTCCACCCGTGCACCCGTTGCAAATTCCAAGCTCCCGGGTCATCAATATTGAGGAACTCGCAGGCGAAGCGTCTGGAACGTCCTACCGACACGTCTGGGGGTGCGGTAAAGATGAGATCTTCTAGGACCAACGGGTGGAAAAAGGAAGAGGAGGAGGATGAGGATGACAAGGAGCAGGAGGAGGATGTGGAGGAGAAAGCGGAGAAGGGGGAGGAGGAGGAGGAGGAGGAGGAAGAAGAAGAAGAAGAAGAAGACTCGGCATTGCGCTGCATGTCTGATGTCTCATGTCTGCTGCTGCTAACCGTAGTTTACAACAAAGCACCTCTGACAATCGATCGAACGAGTATGCGGTCGAGGTCAGGGTAAAGCGCACCGTGCAGCCTGGAAATCGAACGAGTGCGAGACCGATCGCAAAGAGAATGGCCCGTGCGAGCGGGAGGCGAAAACCTCTCGGGCTCCGCAGGAGCCGATGCCTCCAGGACGGCGGGCCCCAGGCAGGCCCCTGGAGCTCCCGAGCCCTCCCGAATTCGAGCCCACTCCCCAGCAGGCAAGCAACGACAGACGAGAGGAGAACGACGGGGCAAGAGAGGCGACAGAGAGGAAGAGCACGAACGCGGGAGGGGGCGAGGACAAAGCGGGAGGAGAGCAAGCAAGCCGCAGCGGAGGGGGGAGTGAGCTCACAATTTAAAATACTGCCCTCACGACATCCTCGGAAGAGGGGGAAGGAGGGCAGCGGCTGGGCGGTGCCTCGAAGTGCGACGAGGCGGGCTTCAGCTCATCAGACGGGGATGGAGAGGTGTAGGTCGCCCGTGACGCGGGCGTCAAAGAAGTCCCCATACAGAGACAACCCAATTCCAACCCCCATATACTTCAATATGAAGCGGCTCGGCCCGAAGCTTCGAAGCAGCAAAACCTGACCCGTGTGCCGACACATAAGGCGGGCAAGGGCGATCAAAATCCAACCCAGGCCCCCTGGAAGGCACATCAGGACAGAGGCGACGTGCACCCCGCAAGGGGGAGCGTTCTGACAGGGCGTAGCCGATGAGGATGCAGTCTAGGACACCGAATATGTAGATGCTTCTGCCGACCGAGAACTCATATCCTTAATACGAATCCTTTCGCGTAGTGCTCCTAATCTGCACTGCCACGACTCTTGCCTCCCTTGGGTTTGGACCGATCCAGCAACTTCTGGGCCATCATTTCCAGATGACCGACTGGTGCCGTCCCCAGCTTGAGACGACCTCCCAGGTGAACCAGCGCCTTGACTAGAGCCTGCTCCATGAGTAGCTTCGACACCCCTGGCTGGCCCCCTCCCAAAGGAATATGAAAGCCGTCCGCTATGCTGAACTGGATGCGGCAGAAATTCTCGTTGTAACATTTGCGAACCCTGAAATGACGAATGACCAATCCCAACTCCTCCTGCGAAACCACCGAGAAAAACTTGTCGTAAAAAGCGCTCAGCACCTGCGACGGCTCCAGGAGTGTCGTCACATGCTCGTCCTCCTTCAATGATTTGAACACGGCGCGCGCGGTGTACAAATGAGGAGGGCCAACCTTCGCCTTGAGCTCCTGGATCGCCGTGACTTCGGCGTACTGCTTGCCTGCTTGTTTGGCCGCGACGACGGGGCTGCACTCCACTGGCGAGACGATCGATATCCACTCCGAGGCCGCCATGTCCCTCAACTGCTGAGCGCGTTGGCAAGCCATTTTCAAGAGTATGTCCAGGGCCTGTTGAATGTTTTTTGCCTCCAATGCCCCTTCTACTTTTGCCAAATCTTCGTCTGCGTCGTCTGCCATTGATGCGATCCGTCCCTTCTTTGTCTGGAGGTGCGCCGTCGGCAGGACCGCCCGCTTTTGCCGTGTGTCCCTGAAGCAGCGCGCCGAGGTCCAACTCCATGTCGCAGTCTGCGCAGTGCCAGTTGGGGAGGCGGCAGAGAACAGTGTGTTTGAATGTGCCGTTGCAGAGAGTACAGGTCTTGAGCCAGGTACGTGCAGATCGGGCACGCCAGAGACGGTGGACTGATGATCTCACTCTGCGAATAAGAACTCCGACCCACCGCGCAACGATTGTGCTGATAAGACCGCATCACGTGCCTCTGCGCGTTCTCTCGTGAGCCCAGGGCCTGCAAGCAACGAAAGCAGTGATTAGTGACAGTCAACAGGCTGGCCTCGTTCCTAACCGAGTGGACCCGACCCGCATGTAGGAACAGACGCTTCATAGACGAGAAGCGTTCCCCGCAAGCCCCGCCCTCGGCCGTCGTGAGATTGCACAGGTAGGGCCCCTCGATCGCGACATCGTCCGAAACGTCGTCGTCAAACACGAGCGGAGCCTCGAAGCCTGGAGGGGGAACCGAGTGCGAGAAGGCCTGGGCCCGCAGTATCGAGAAGTCGATATCGACCCACTCGACGAACTCCTGATCGAAGAGAAGCTTGAGGAGCGGATAACATGGAGGAAGAAGATACTGGAGCTCCTCCGAGCCCTCGAAACCGAACGTGAGGTCCTCAAGTGCCTGCCGAACCCAGGGGTTGGCGTCGCTGGCCAATGTCCAAGATGCGGTGACCACCTCCTCGGAGCCAAGACGCCCAAAGACACTCGCTCTGGCCTGCCGATGGGCCTCGGGGAACTTGCTCCACGGGTCGATGGAGGGCGGGGGGGGGGGCAGGGGAAGCTGGAGGAGAAGGCAGGAGGTGGCGGGGGGAGGAGGCAGAAGGAAGAGGCATGAGGAGGAAAGGTGGAGGAGAGGGCAGAAAGAAAGAGAAGAGGAGGAGGCAGGGGAATAAGAAGGGCAAGAGGGAAGATAACGATGCGATATGCGATGACGACCCAGATGATGCGATGACGACCCAGACGAGACGGGTGGGGATGAGGAGGGAGGAGGACAATCTCGGAGCAGTGCGAGGGCAACGCGAACAAGGAGGCACGGAGAAGAGAAATATGGGGGAGAAGCTGGAGAAAAAAAATACGTTCCTCTTTCTCCTTCCTTTCTTCGTCCTCCCCTTTGCTCCCGAGCAGTCGCAGACGATCCGTGATTGGCAGGACTGCGTGGTAAGCTCCATATCTGGGTAGGAGCTTTGCCAGCAGCAAGCCCCCCGGCGGATTACGATGAAGGAACACCTTTTCCAATGGAACAACCATGATGCTCCTCTTCCTCTTCCTCCTCATTGTCCTCCACATCTGTGCTTTCGACCAGGCACCGGCTACACTGTGACCAGGAAAGATGGCGGCAAACTCCGAAGACGGACAGCCGCGTCGCCGTCAGCAGGCCCCACAACGGATGACGATGGATGAGCGCCTTTTCCTGTGCAGCACCCGTACTGTAACAGGGAAATGACTGGATCACTGAATGGCGAAATTACAACGTGCTCGAACGAGGGGCCATGCCCTCCGCTGCCGCAAGACTGATGCTGCTGGCGAGGATTCAGATCTACGTCCCTGGCGTTCTGGCCGGGGAAAACGGTGACACACATTGGCTCCTAGAGAGCGCATGCCTTGAGGGAGGCTCAGCTTTGCGAAAGGCTCACCAGCAAACGCCTGCTGCATAGGCAAGTGTCTGCTGCATGAACAAAATTCTGCGAAGATAGCAACTTCGCACAAACAAGAATCGTCTTTTCTTTTACAGGTGCAAGGGCCGATCAAGGCTCACCTTGACACAACAAGTATAAAAGCATGGTCACGCCCCAAGCCTACAGGGAGGGCGGGAAGAGCGCAGCATGGAGAATTACAACGCAAGGACATCATGGTGAAGAGATGGCGTCTCGGCAAGACGACGGATCGTGGCACGAATGCTCAAACCGATGCGTTGACATTGTCTGTAAGGGGGCGGAGGATGAGGAGAGGGGTGGGAAGAGGATCAGGAACGTCCAAGAGAAGGGGGGCCCGAGGATGCAGAAAAGGAATCATGAACATATTGAGGATGAAGAGGACGAGATAACGTATTGCCTGACAGCGGAGTGCAGCCGCATGCCAATCGAATACCAACGATGATCATCGTTTGCCCAAACTGGCTGACCAACAGGCGGGCACTCTTGCTTGCGGCTGCCAGTCGCAGCCTGCCCTCAAACTTTGAGGCCCTGTGCTGCAGTGGCGCATGGCCCTTGAAGGGTCAGCGGGCCGTTTGCTGGAGCCGATGCCGCGTCCCAAGCCCTCCCCCCGCCAACACCCCTTGCTCGTGTTGCAAGGCGCTTCCCTTTCTGCGCATGCAATAGCCGTAGATGCAATGTGCGCCTGCACATGGTTGCCCGATAGAACGTGTAGTTATTCGCCATGAGCAGTGATTGCTGCACATGGTTGCCCCTCCTGTGTCATGAACAATGACTGTCACAAAACAACTGCATTCGTCACTCGCTGCATGCGGGCACCTCTTGTACAACCCGCTTGCCCAGAGGTTTCATATGGCGCCTTGTGGCTGTGAGCTAAGTCTTTGGGATCTTCATTCGGAAACGCAGATGCACACACGGGCAGACCTCTAAAGAGCAAGTAGCCCCTCCAAACGGACCAGCCCCAATGACTTGATAATGGTACATCGCTTCGACCAGGTCGAGCTCCGCTTGCTTGGATTAGCTGCGCCTAACACTACCAGTAAGCGTGGCACATCGTACTTGTACGTAGCATGCTGGCGCCTGGCGGCCATTTTCCTTGCCGTGCGTGCCTGAGGACAAGAACAAGACAGCAGACACGTGCAGCGGCTTCCCCTCTACGGTCGAGACTATTGCATAGCGTGTCGCAGAGGCGGCCCCGGCGACACAATATGCCTTGTAAGCGGATAACGTGCCGCCGGCGGAGCAACACGCTATCCCAAAGTTCCTCACCGCATTTTCCACGCGAGACATCCCACCTTCCCATCTCCTAGGCCGAAAACCTGGAGGCATTCCTGCAGACCGCTCCCCTCAGTGCTTTGGGGTGGGGACGAGACCGAAGAGCGAGGGGGGCCTCTCTCGTCTCAATTCGATGCCAGGCTCAAATTGCCTTCCGCAGGTATAGACCCCACGTGTTCGAACTATTTGTTTCAGATCCAATAGCCAATGGTCATAGGACTCCGTAGTAGTCCGTAGCCAAGAGGCCCAATGGCCAAGACCGCCAGCTTGAAGGAATCTCACTCCGTAGCCAGAGGCTCCATGGTCAAGACTGCTGAAGGTGCGAGAAATGCGAGTAGCGCTGGCAAGGACAAATCATGAACAAACGCCAGATACGCATAAGTCCCTCGGATGCCAAAAATCGAGCCGCCCCACGACCTACCCTCGCATCGCTTCGGATAACTCCACAAATGCAAGCCTGCCTCGACAAGAGGTCGGAACCGTTCCTGGCAACCACGCCCTAAAGCATAGGTACGAACTCCTGCTCCTCTTCCAAAGTGTGCGAAACGCTGTTTTCATGGATCCGCTCTGCGAAAGCCTTGGATCGTCGTCACAAGATCCCAAGGCGCAACACCTGTACATCCATCTCAGCGCTGCTCCTTCAAAGATGCCGTTTGAAGTAGCGCGTTCAATAAAAAAGACGGGCCGAGCGCTGGAGGCGCGCAACAAGGCCTTGAACACTGCCTCGACGGCAATGCGCTCAATGTCATATCGTCTTGTCCGCAGGGATTTGCCAGGGAGGCTCTGGAATACTTGCTACGTTCGTCGAACCTGCAACGAAAAATGTAGAATGCATTTGTAAATCTACGACTTACGAACATTCTACATCTTTTTCGCAGGCTCGACGGAACAACAAATTAGCCAGACGAAGGACCCAACCATTTGCATCTGCGAATGCGGTCAGGGAGATGAGACGAAGGAGGGCGGCGCGCAAACGCCGAGTAGCTCTCATGGGCAGCGCGCCGAAGGAAGAACGAGGCGTGGGGCAGTGCAGGCAGGGGTGAAGGGGGGGAACAGCGCGGGATGGTGAGCTCTCAGATGTTTCCGCCTCTGTGCTCTCGCGCCCTGGTGATTGCGGCTCTGGTCAGAGCGCACGAACCGTGTGAGTGAGGGCTGTGCCGAAAAGGACGCGGGACGCATGTGGACGCAGCCACTGGGGCCTTCGGTGGAGCTATGAGGCCACGTAGCGTGTGAGGGGTGTGCCGAAATTGGCGCGGGACGCATGTGGACAGAACCGCTGGGGCCTTTGGCGGAGCTTCCTGCGTGCCGAAATGGGCGCGGGTCGCATGTGGACGCAAGAACTGGGGGTTTCGGTGGTGCTCCCTGTGGGGCCACGAACCGTGTGGTGGGTGTGCCGAAATGGGCGCGGGACGCATGTTGACGCAACTACTGGGGCCTTCCGTGGAGCTCCCTGTGGGGTCACGAACCGTATGAGGGGTGTGCCGAAATGGGCGCGGGACGCATGCGGACGCAACTACTGGGGCACTGGGGCCTTCGGTGGAACTCCCTGTGGGGCTGCGAGCCGTGTGTGCGGTGCGCCGAAATAAATGGGCGCGGGACGCATGCGGACGCAGCAACTCGGGCCTTCGGTGGAGCTCCCTCCTGAGCCACGTAGCGCGTGAGGGGTGTGCCGAAATGGGCGCGGGACGCATGTGGGCACAACCACTGGGGCCTTCGGTGGAGCTCCTTGTGGAGCCACGAACCGTGTGAGGGCTGTGCCGAAATGGGCGCGGGACGCATGCGGACGCAACCACTGGAACCATCGGTGAAACTCCCTATGGGGCCACGAACCGTGTGAAGGCTGTGCTGAGGTGGGCGCGGGACGCATGTGGACGCAATCACTGGGGCCTTCGGTGGAGCCCCCTGAGGGGCCACGATTCGTGTGAAGGCTGTGCTGAGGTGGGCGCGGGTTGCACAACCACTGGAGTCTTCTGTAGAGCTCCCCGTGGGGCCACGAAACATGTGAGGGCTGTGCCGAAATGGGCGCGGGATGCATGCGGACGCAACCACTGGGGCCTTCGGTGAAGCTCCCTGTGGGGCCACGAGTAGTGTGAAAGGTGCGCCGACATGGGGGCGGAACTTATGTGGACGCAGCCACTGGGGCCTTGGGTAGTGCTCCCTATGAGGCCACGTAGGGGGTGAGGGGTGTGCCGAAATGGGCGCGGGACGCATGTGGATAGAACCGCTGGGGCCTTTGGCGGAGCTTCCTGTGGGTCCACGACCCGAGTGAGAGCTGTGCCGAAATGAGCGCGGGACGCATGTGGACACATTCACTGGGGCCTTCGGTGGAGCTCCCTTCTGGGGCCACGAACGGTGTGAGGGCTGTGCCGAAATGGGCGAGGGACGCATGTGGACGCAATCGCTGTGGCCTTCGGTGGAACTCCCTGTGGGGCCACGAAGAAGATGGTGATGATGATGATGATGATGATGATGATGATGATGATGATGATGATGATGACGATGACGAGGAGGATGGTTATGATGATGATGATGATGATGATGATGATGATGATGATGATGATTATGATGATGATGACGAAGTCACACGGAGGGCAGAGGCATGGACGGAAGGGGAAGAAGAGAAGATGGGGGAGGAGGAGTGAAGTGAGGAGGAGGAGGAGGAACGTGGGGTGCTGTCTCTTCAAAACGAGGACTCAACACCACAGGACGGTTTAAGAGAATTATGGGGTAATCCCATGTTACTAAAGAACCATCGGAGGCAGTACCCGCCTAGGCCGCGGGTGCACGGGACCGCACCGGGCGGCGCGGCGGGCCGAAACAGAACTCAAGTCTGGAATGTTTGCAACAACACGTTGACCCTCGGCAGGGAAAGAAAAAGTCGTGCACACGTGATGCGATGGAGGGGCACACAGCGAACACAGCGAGCACACACGCAGCAGCCTATAACGAGGATAGCACGCACAGCCTCTCTTGGCCTCGCGGCGCGGAGCATCGAAGCGACTCCTGCGCGGCAGCTTCCTCACATGCCTGCTCGGCATCCTGGATCACGATCCGCCCTGCCTCCCAGGCGGCCCCCTTGGGATGGCACGCTGTGGCTTCCTTGACGGCTCCCCTCGCCTGCACCCCTTGGCATTCTCACCACCTTCGCCACAGAGGGGCGCACAGGGCACAAATACGATCTCCTTGACCACCCTCTGGTAATGGACGTTCTTTGCCGCTTTGAGCACGTTGGTCGCCTCCTGAACCTAAGTCAGCAGTGTGCAACCACTCCGCGGACATCTTTGGCTGCACGCTCCACAAGGTCTCGGCAACAACCACGCGACTACCTGAATCTCACTGCCAGCCAGCGCCGCCATGCACACGGAGAACGACCCAGCCATCCCGACGGGGAGCAGACCTTGTATCCGGGAGACAGGCACGGTGCTCACCAAGCAGCGGCGCACCAGCACTGGCCGCATGACTCCTGATGGGGCCAAGAAGGCGCAGACTTTGGAGGCGGCTGGAGGGTCTGAATTGGTTGGGACCCCAGAGCATCGGTCAGGAAAGGGGTTGAGGCCAAATCCGCTCAAACTCGGTCCACGAACAAATGTTTCACCACGGAGCCGTTTTTCACGGTCCCAGGGCCTGGAAATGGCCCCTGGGAGACCGAAAAAGGCCAAAAACCTTGCCGAACCCAGCGCCTCGAATCTGGCCGCCCTTCTCGCTGGCCGGAACCAGTGCTGAGCCACCACAGACCCACAGGCGGCTACAACGTGGAATGACTCGCAAAAGAACCCGTCAAGCAACATGCCCACCGTCGCACCACAAGCCGCCAAGCCACGCACGGCGCCAGCCCCATCCGTCGCAGTGATCCAGAAGGCTGCGCGCCAGGCGGCAACCGCGGCCGCAAAGCTGACGAGGAAGAACACAGCGTAAATTGAAAATGTTGCGAAAAAGTGGAGCTCCAAGAAAACGCCCAGGTCGAGTCCAGACTCTTCACTCTCTGAAGCGAAATCAGGAGCCCATGAAATTGGATGTTTGTTCTTAAGGTTTCTGACGGGTGTACTACGACAGAGAAGACATCATGATCGGGAGCGGCAAATTCGTGTCGTGAAGACCCCGGCTATGGCTTCTCACACCGCGTGGATGTTTCAACATTGAACGATCGGCGTCTTTTCGATCGCCGGATCGTTGCATAGCGGCCGATTCTGGGCGACGGGCGGCGTTCAGCCTTGAACGCCGGCGGCAATGTCAATGCCGCGTCGGCACGACACGAACCTGCCGTACACCAGCACCGTGCACATACGCAATAAGAGCAGCATCAACGCCGGCACCATCGCCGCGCACAGTGTGGCGAGCAAGCTCACCAGCAAGAAAAACAACAGCAAGAGAAGCGGAAATCACCGCGTGTAGCAACATCGCGTACACTCGCAAGAAGAGAACCAACATCGCAGGAACACGGGAGGGGCAGAAAGGGAGGGGGAGATCAGGATGACGACAGACAGGCAAACCGACGGACAGACGCCAGGCGCCTACACGGTGCACAGGCAAACAAAACTACTTCGGTTTTTGCGACAAGTATGTGCAGAACCGTTCGATACCGAGTAGCGGCAAGAAAACTAGGTCCCAGTGTATTGGGTAACACTCAACGGAGGGCTCAGTATATTGGGCAAACTGGAGCGTGGCCGAAACTGGCACAACATGCAAGATGAGGAGGCACAGCAATGCTATTGTCTGCCTGCTGGATCCGACGCAGATCTTTCGGAGAAGGTCGGTCACGCAACCTGGTGCCGACCGTGCAAGCTAGGAACTTGCTTGCAAGCCGCACAGGACGAGGTCAAGAAAGAAGAGACCGTGGGAGCCACCCAAAGCAGAGACATGCCGAAGCGGCTCGTTCAAGATCAGGCGGCGACCCTTTCCATCAGGCCCGTCCAGGCTACTAGCACTTGGTGCGCTCGGAACGAGGACCTACCAACTTGGAAGCGTACCGTTGCCTGTGCCTCAGTCAACGAGAACAGTCACCGATAACAGTGAAGACGGAGACGGCATGATGAACGGCGTTGCGTCTTCACGCAAACCTGTGCCAATACCACCGCGGCCAGAAAGAGGAGGACGAGTAGCAACGGCAGACCCAAGTGGTGAACGAGGAGAAGGCAGAACGATGCCCTGGAGTGTGAGGAGAG
Source organism: Prorocentrum cordatum (assembly GCA_963575745.1). Lineage (NCBI taxonomy): Eukaryota > Dinophyceae > Prorocentrales > Prorocentraceae > Prorocentrum > Prorocentrum cordatum. Next base: position 356,205 of record CAUYUJ010007003.1, read on the forward strand.
GAGGAGGAGAAAGATGAGGAGAATGAGGAGGAGGAGGAGGAGAAGGGTCGAAGAGAGGGATGATGAAGATAATCTTGCAAGATGCGGATTGGGAGGAATGGAAATATAGACAAGGGGAGGGCACCTCTGGATGTCCAGAGGCCACGCGACCATGTGATGAGACAGCTTTGCTGAGCAGATGACCGCGGCTGCCAGGAGCACAGGTCATCACCTAGACACCTGCGCGGCGGCAGCTCAGAGTGTCACGAGCGCTTCGCGCTCGCGGCAGACCCTGGCCGACGCAACCAATGAAGGTGGCACGTAAAAAAAGATACGGGCACTCGCCACCGAGCCGTGCATCGGTCGACTAGCGTCAGGCCCCCCAATTCTTTCCCGTTCGTTCAGCCTCCTGCGGTGCGGTGGCCTCCGATGTATCGAGCCCAGCGCGCGCCCCTCAGGCTCAAAGTCTTGGCCGGCCGCACTTCACGCATCGTCAAAACCAATCCCTGGTAGCTCCTTTCATGGGCCCCCCCCCCCCCGCTTCCGCGTCGAAAGCCCCTCTCCTTCCCCCCTGGCGAGCTCAGGGCCTGTAAACAGAAGAACCGGTAAACCAGGACACTGGCGCACCCGCCAGGGGTCGAGACCTTCTCCAATACTTGTTTTTCTTGGTGCAACTTCCAGAAGTTCTGCTTTGTAGCGTCCTGATGCCGAGTGTGGGTATCGACTACAGAAATGATGTACCCCAAACTTGACTTGTCCGTCGAATCTACGAGAAATACCTAAACTACCCCGAGGATATACAGAGCAATGTGGTATATGCCCTGTAGATTCGACGGACAAATGAATTTTGGGATAAACCAATCTCGATCCCTTACTCGATGATTTCTGGGGCCCGGATGCACCCCCCGATACGCGCGCCAGCGCAGCTGGATAAGGCATACAAGAAAGGCGGAGTCCCACTCCGAGGACAGGTTTCGCGTCGATACCCTAAGACATGAAGGTCTTCAGCTGTAAGACACTGGCGCTTCGCGCTGGCTGTCTCGCAACACCTGCCAAAGCAACTCGTCAGCACTTAAATGCGACCAACTGGTGAGGCCATTCTAATCAAGCCCGCCCGACCCTCTGCGAGGCCGCGAGGCGTCTGCGGTGCATCGTGGCATCGAGGCAACCGAGAGCTCGTGGCGATACGACAGCAGGCAACTTGGCTTGGACCACAACTGCAAGTGGCGCGGAACGCGTGAGGCAATACGTGCGAACGAATGGCGAACCTGGTCACATTCACCATCGTGGAACGGGGGCCATGGGTGGCAACTGCGAGGGATTATGTGCTTCCTTGTCCTCCTCCTCCTCCTCCTCCTCCTCCTCCTCCTCCTGCTCCTCCCCCCCCTCCTCCTCCTCCTCCTCCTCCTCCTCCTCTTCCTCCTCCTCCTCCTCCTCATCATCATCATCATCCTCCTCCGTAGCCATTTTGGCTCAAGTCCGTAGCGGTGGCTCAGAGGACTTTGAGTTTGGCATTGGGGATCCGCGGCCCCACCAGTTTCCAGCGTTCCGTGTACGGTACTGAAGCTCACTCGCTCAGTACTCCCGTTTCTCTTCATCTACTAACGGCCACTGGTTGGCGGATGGCACCGCCCAGAAGGGGCGATGTTGCGTGTCATCACGCTGCTTGCCGCTATCAGTGGAATTGGCGCTCACATACAAAGTGTTGGAAGTGTGGAGGCAATCTCAAGCCATCGCCCGACGACGACGCAGGCAAGGGCAAGAGCAAAGGGAAGTGGGGCTATGGACCACCACGCTCCGCCCCCAGCCCCTTCACTTCGTGGGACACTGGTGCTGCTTGGGCTCAAGATGGACAGCGTACCTCCGCCGCCACATCCCTTGACGGGTCGTCGCCGTTCGCCCCTACGCCCGAGCAGCTCCTCAGCGCCTTGGAGCGCAGAGTGCCTCCTGGGGCAGCTGGCGACATGGGAGCCCACCTCAGCGCGCTGGCTACAGCCCTGCAGACGCCCCAGCCTGACAAGGAGAAGAAGCACAAGGTTCAGAAGGCCCGACCAGAACTCGAGCGGGAGCAGCAGCTGCACCAGTCTGCAGTTGCAGCCAGGAAGGCCCAGGAGGCCCTCGACAAACCTATCAGTTTCGAAGAGGAGTGCAAGGAGTGGCTGCACAAGGCATCCGCGGACCTCCAGCAGAAGGTCCAGGCCGCTGCCGCCACGGCAGCCGCCCACCAGCGCCTGCTCCGCAGCAGCCTGGAGGCGCAGCCGCCCTCATCGCTCCAGCCAGCGGCCATCAACCTCACGGCCATCCTCGAGACCACGGAGCCTGACGACTTGGGCAAATTGGTCTGCTTCGAGGACGGCGACCTCTTCTCGTTCGGCGACCTGGAGCTCGAGCAGGAGGAGATCGAGCAATGGAACCGCCACAAGTCTGAGCTGGCCGCCGAGGTCAGCAAGCACATCGTCGCAGCAGCCGGTCCATCCGCGCAGGGGCTGGCTTAGAGGAAGCAGGCGTTCGCCGAGCACCGCGCCCGCATGGCGCACAAGCGGCGTCGTGCCGCAGCTGGTGGCATGGCTGCAGGAGGCGACCCAGCCCAGCAGAGAGAAGCCGATGGGGGGCCTGGGGGCCATCCTGACGGGGACGGCGCAGCGGCGGCACGCGCCCCCGCCGCGGCGCCTGGCCCTGGGGCCCCGCCCGCGTCCGCCGCGGCGTCGACCGCGGGCGACCCGTCAGGCGCGGCACCCGGGCCAGCTCCCCCAGAGGCCTCGCCCGAGGACCTCGCCAAGACGCTTGCTGAGGCTCGCGCCAGGCGCGAGGCCTCGAGGGCCGCTGCCACCGCCGCGGATGGCAAGCAGGGGCGTTAGCGGCGTGAGCTCCAGCAGGCCAGGCCGCGGCGCGGGCCAGGCGAGGGCTTCTGACTCTCGAGAGCGGACATTCTATTTCAAGAACATTACTACTTGGGGGCCGTCAACCCTCAACGATACGAAGGATTGAGTTTCAGGCGCAGGTGTTGTGGGCTTTGCCGAGACCCACTCAGAGGATTCTCACGCCATCGTCGATGCCATGGATAAGCACGGTTGGAAAGCAGTTGTCGCCCCTCCGAGGGCCTTTCGCTCGGTCAAGAGAGCTGGTGGTGTCATCGCTGGAGTGAGGCGACACATCAAGAGCCACTCGTTCAAGGACCTCTGTCGTGCTGATGAGCAGCAGGTGGGCGCTGGCCGCCTTGACGGCATTCTCAAGGGCGGCGGCCCCATCGATTTCTGGGAGTTCGCGCCCGTGGCGGTCGAGCTCACGGGAGGCATGGACTTCATATTTGTCGCCCTCTATCTCACGCCTGGGGAGAAGTTCATGGGAGTCAACGCAGAGAAGCTCACGAACCTAGGGGCGTTCCTCAGGCGTTCGCAGATGCCTTGGGTTGTCGCGGCGGATTGGAATGTGTCACAATCGGACCTGAGGCGATCCAAATGGCCTGATCTCCTGGGAGGATATGTTCTAAGCCCATCGAATACTACTTGGACGTGCAATCGTGCGCCATACAACCTCCTCGATTTCTGTCTGGTTTCAAATTCTGCTATGGGAACCCACATGCTACGCTGACGAGGCTTCAGGAGATCACAAAGGCATTTGGTTCAATATTCGGGTGGGCACCCGATTGGCACAGATTCGTATTTTGCCGCAGCCCCGACGTTTCCCGCACCCACCAAGGCCCAAGCGAGGCCCTGACCCCAGCAGCAAGCGATCCAGGCGCAAGGCTAATCGTACTAAGGAGGGAGCATCGCGTCGTCTGGAGCATTCAACACCATCACAGGACCTTGATGAGGGTGATGGACAAGAGCAACCTGCACCCAGGCATGGAAAAGGACTCCCGCCCAGGAGCTGCGACGAGGTGATTCAGATCATGGCCCTGGACCCTCCCCGCGCTGTCCTCGCTGCCGCCGCTTGCGGCGAACCCGCTCATGGCCCAGGGCCAGGGGATGGCTGCGGTGTGCGACCTGGGCTGAAACCTCCGACTCCCAGCCTGATGGACCATGCCGAAGTTGATTTTGACGGTATTGATATACTAAGCGACATGGATTTGGATGAGGAGTTCGACGTGGCTACCCCGTCTGCTCCTACGGTTTCACCGCAGCAGCCACCAGCTGCTGCTACGCCGCGCTCTTCAACGGGCGCGGCTTTCTCGTCCCCACTGGCGCCCGTAGCGGTTTCGAAAAACAGTAACTTGGCTAATCACACCTGGACCAACTACTCACACGTAACACCCGCTGAAGATGACCCCGCCCGTGTACATCGAGAGCGGGGAGGCCTACCTCTGCAACCTGACCATGCCGAGAAGGGGCTCGAGCAGATCACCTTGACGGGCGCCGAGAAGGACGCCCGCTGGAGTGACCTGAGCCCCGCATGCCTTTCTGCAAGCCGATCCCTAGTTTCATCCAGGACTCCTGGGATTTCAGGCTCTCGACCCAATCTGCGGCCCTTGGGGCTCTCTTTTCGAGCTGGGTCGATCGACTCGAACGTTTCTACTGCGACATATACCAGCTGCTTAAGGAGCAGCACAAGTTTTACTCTGGCCGCGCTTTCACCCAGGGGCCCATCGTTTCAAAAATGACCCGAAGGGACCAGCCCTCTCGGTTTTCGGACCCGCTGGCCCGCTGGTGGGCCGAGGTGGCCACCCTGGCTGCAATCGGGGAGCAGTCTGCTAAGAGGGCGGGCCTCGGCAAAGACCCCACGCCCCAGGGTAAGGAAGCTATTTCGAAGCTCGCCGAGAGGGCGCGCTCAGTCCCCTCGGGGCCCTCTTTGGCCTTGGAGCCAGCAGCTGCTCTGTCATGGAAGATCTGGCTCCGAGACCCGCAGCAGCTGGGGTCTCTGGAGCGGCGCACCCTGCGCGAAACGGCGGAGGCCAATGCGGCCCAGGCCAAGCAGGCAGCAGCCAGAGTTTCACATGCTGAGTTTAAGGCTTGGGTAGCGGAATCTTTTTCGGACAAGGTTGGAAACCTCCACCGCTACTCCAAGCCCAAGGCCAAGGTCCCCTCAGAGCTGATTTCCGATGAGGGGGGCGGCAGGTTCCCCGCTCGAACTGATGGACCTGCGTAGGCCCCGATGGGCCGCAAAATGGACGGCTCCTGATTTAAGCGCTGCGTGGCAGAGGGTCGAGTCGGCTTTCCAGCGAGGCCGCGCCTCTGCAACAAAAAGTGCCCCTCCCAGCGCTTGCCCTGGAGCACCTCCGAGGGGCCCTGCGGCAAATCCCTGTCCAGACTGGTCGTGGGATCGAGAACCTCGGCCCCCGGGACATCCAGGAGCTGGGGCCCCAGGGCCAAACCGAGCTGCTGCAGGTTCTCCACGCAGCTGAGTCTAATCTGGCCTGGCCATGGCAACTGCTACCGTCTATCATCGGTCTCCTGCCTAAGGACTCTGGCGGCCGACGGGCGATTGCCCTGCTGTGATGATTGCCCAGGCTCTGGAGCCTCCTCCGTAATCAGATCTCGCGGGGCTGGCTGGAGGGTGAGGCGGGGTTCTGGGACGAGGCCACTCGTGGCAGCAGCGCCCCCAGGGCGGCAGTAGGCAGGCATTTCATGGACGAGGCAGCGGATGCCATCGGGATTTCGCACGCCAGCATTCTGTTTGACATACAAGAATTGTATGACTCCCTTGATGTAGGCCTGCTAATGCACAGGTGCTTGGACCTAAGGCACTCCCCCACGGCCCTTCTCCTCTCGGCCCAGCTGTACTTGGGCCCGCGGATTTTAAGAGAGCGTTCCTCCTGCTGTGACCCCATCCTGGCCTGATCAGGGATCCTAGCAGGTTGTAGGATTGCAAAGAACGGTGCCGCGGCTTTTCCTTTTCCTGTCCTGGACTCGGTCCACCGGGCCTTTTTCCCCAAGGGGCTCGTCGCCAAATCCTGGGTCGACGATGTGAACTTCCGTCATGAGGGGCCTCTCAAGGCCGTCGTCAAATCCCTCACGGAGGCGGCCACGCAGTGTTCTGCGGGAGTCTCTGCCGACGGTCTTCAGCTTTCGGACAAGTCGGCTGTTATAGCCTCCGACAGGGTCCTCGCAGCAGAGCGCACCTCAGCTTTAAGACAAGCTGGCCTACAAGTTAAGAATCTGGGAGCTGCAGCTGACCTCGGCATCGAGAGAGGCCACCGCCGTTTGCACCAGGCCTCCAAACATCGCGCGAGGAAAAAGCTGGCTTCGTGGCAGGCTCGGAAGTTGAATAAGATCGCTCGTGGCACGCCAGGCTCTCGTGCTGCTCGCCGAAATGCCACCACGGGCATCATCCCTAGGATTGGCTATCGCACCAAGGTCGTTCCCCTCTCTCCCGAGACC
>CAUYUJ010007003.1:367500-400000 GCA_963575745.1 Prorocentrum cordatum
AAAAAATCATGCGCACGCACTCGTTTATCAAACAACATGAGTTTTCAAGGATCCGCCGCAAAGAAATACAGCGGGAGCGCGGCCACAAAAAACCCTCGCAAGAAACCGAGCCCTGAAAACCCGCAAAGATTCTTGCCCAGGGCTTGGGTTTCTGAACCGACGGCGTCGCACGGAGAAACCCAGGGGACCCTGGCCCGAACAGTTTCTTAGCAGGCCGCGCTGGCAGTTTCTTCGCAGTTTCTTCGCCGTTTTTTAGCAATGATGCAAGAAACTCAAAGAGCCTTTGGCGCCTGGGGGTTTCTTCGGTAGCGGGCCGTTTGATTGCCCGAAATGCAACTGGGAAAAAACCCATGGGATCCTGGACACGAGAGTTTCTTGGCAACCGCTTGGTGACCGCGAGAAACCATCGCGCAACACGCGGCGCGAAGAAACCAGAAGCACCCTCACGAAAGACATCCGGTTTCTTGATGCGCGCCCCAACCGTAGACGAAGTGCACACGCGCGCTTCGTCGCGCGCGCAAGCCGAATTCGCTCAACAACCCAAGGTCACGTAAGTATCAAACCAATAAACAATCACGACGCTTTTTTGTTTACAAAAAAAAAAAATGCGTTTTTGCGGCTTCTTTGTTCTGTAAGAAAAACATCGGTGTTTCAACATTTGTACTTAAAAGGCTACAACACGGGCCTCTCGATCGCGCATGTCGAAATCGTTCGAGCGCCCTTTCGCGCGTGCTGCCGCAAGAATCCCTCACAAGAAACGGAACGACGGGCCTATCGCGCCGCATGTCGACGTCATTCGAACGCACTTGCGCGCGTGCTTGGGCGGGGGCTCGACGCGTGTCAAACAATACCACGCGGGCCACTCGCGCGCGCCGGCCGCGCATGTCGAACTCCTTCAAAAACCTTGATCGCCGACGCGAAAACATCGTCATCGTTATCGGCGGGCGTGATCAACGTCGGCGTAATCGTTGGCCTCGCCGTCGTCATCGCTGCCATCGTCACCATAATTGCTACTCTCATAATCGCGACCACCGTTGTCGGCGTCGCCATGATACCGCGCCCGCCCAAGTTCCGCGAACGTCCAGAAATCTTCCAATCAAACATGTTCAAGAACGACCGCCCCGAAATTATATCAAGCCGCATGGTTTTACCGCATTACTTTTCGAAACAATGCGCTTGCGGCTTTGCGGTTATATTTGAAAAACCATATGGTGTTTAATGTGTTCATCAAATTATGCCAAGCGGACCTCTCGCGCCGCACGTCAAACACATTCGAACCCTCGCGCGCGATGATTTGGGGGGGGACGGGGGGGGGGGCGCGATCCGCGTCAAATGCCGCGGTGGCCACTCGCGCGCGCCGGCCGCGCGAGCATGTCGAACTCCTTCAAAACGTGCATCGCCGACGCGAAGACATCGTCATCGTTGTCGGCGGGTGCGATCAACATCGGCGCCGCAATTTGCCTTGCCGCCATCGTCGGTACCATCGTCACCATCACCGCTATGCCCATAATCGCGTCTACCGCTGCCTGCGTCGCCGTGATGCCGCGCCCGCCCAACTCGCCGACTCGAGATGAAGTGCCCGCTGCGCACTGCCCAGCGGTCAGCGCCACCGCGCCGGCGTCGGTCGCCGTGCTGGCGCGGCTGCAGAGATACACCAGCCAACGACAAGAACTCATCGCAATCGCCGCCCCGCATGGTTTAGCAAGCCAAGTTGCGGGCGGTAGCAAGCCAAGTTGCGGGTGGGTGGGCGGGATCTTTGCAAGGGAATGGGATTGGTCAACTCGTGTACAAAATCAGGTACACCACAAAGTCTGCACCGTACATACTGCACCACGCGCACTGCGCACAATATTTTGCACGTCGTAGGTTACGCCGCATCAAATACATCAGGTGAATTGCTAAATTGCAAGACGTCAGTTTCCTTCCCTTAAAACAGCATAGGACCCCCTGGATTAACGGGTATCTTTTTCGCAACGGATGGATCTTGCATATCAAAATGCCGCACCGTCCATCATAAGTATGAATCATATGAATTCGTACCATCCCAACCAGGTCGGAGTTCGCCCCCCCCCCCCCCCCCTCATCCTCTGCGACAGACACTATGCGCGCGCACTCGTTTTTCAAAAATCATCCGTGTTCAAGATCCCCATTGAAAGAACAAATGCGAAGTGCACGCGCGCGCGTAGTCGCGCTCGCACTCCGAGATCTGTCAAACATGTCGCGTTCTGCATGGATTTCAAAACCGAGTGCCCCGAAACATATACAAACACCAGGTGTCGCAACAAGGTTCCCCCCAAAAAATGCGCCCGCGCGAATGCGAATTTGTGTTGAACATATCTATGTATATATATATATACACATATATCCATATATATGTATAACCGTCGCGCGCGTCGAAATCGCTCGAAAGCCCGCGCGAGCGTGCTGTCGCGAGAATCCAGCACAAAAAAGAAAACGCGCGCGCGCGTCGTCGCGCGCACGTGCCGAAATCGTATAAAAGCCGTCGGTTTCGCAAGGGTTGCAAAAACAAGCGCCCCGAAAACATAAAACGGACACGTGGTTTTGCAGCGTCAGTTTCCCAGAAAAGGCCGCGCTCGCGGCGTTGCGGGTTCTTTGGCAAACACGGCTTTCTACGTGTTCATCAAACTCTGCTAAACGGTCCTCTCGCGCCGCAAGTCCAACTCATTGGAACGCCCTTGCGCGTGTGCGGGGAGGGGGTGGGGGGGATCCACGTCGATGGATGCCGCGCGGGCCACTCAAGCGCGTCGGCCGCGCGCGTGTGCCGAACTTCGTCAAGAAGCCCGCATCGCCGACGCGAGGACATCGCCATCGCCGCCGTCATCGCTACTCTCATAATCGCAACCGCCGCTGTCGGCGTCGCCATGATACGGCGTCCGCCAAAGTCACCGAGCCGCACTGAAGTGCCCGCTGGGAAGTGCCCGGCGGCCAGCGCCACCGCGGCCGCGTCGGTCGCGCAAAAACTAGCTGGCCGCTGCGCGCGCGAGCAGGCGCGCGCTAACGTTGCCGCGGAGATGCGCCAGCCAACGCCAAGCACTCATCGCAATCGCCACTGCATGGGCTTTGCGCGCCAAGTTGCGGGTGGAGGTGGGATCTCTGCAAAATGGAATGCGCCAGCTCATTTGTAGAAATCAATCGCGCCATATATATATATATATATATATATATATTCCCCTTCCTGAAATTTGTTTGGACCCCCCCCCCGGACGCAGCCGCCCCTCTTTCCGCCGCGCACGATGCATATGCGTGTGCCCTATCGCCCACCCTATACATATGACTTCACGCCGCCCCTGCCAGGCAGGCATCGACCCCCCCTCTCGCCCTCTGCAACAAGTGCGACGCGCGCGCATTCGTTGGCAGAAAATCCCCAGGTGTAAACAGTCCCTGGCAACACAATAAAACAGAGTGCACGCGCGCGCGTCGTCGCGCGCGCGCCAGAATCATTGGAAACAGAAAAAGCAAAAGAAGGTGTCGCGGGAATTTCAAAATCGAACGCCGCGCAAACATGTGTTTCCAACCGTCCTGCGGGGTTGGGTCCCCGTTCTGAGGAGACAGCGCCCCGCGTCGCACCTCCTCTCCTCACCTCTCCCCTCCCTCCCCCTTCTCCTCCCCCTCCTCCCTCCTCCCGTCCGCCTCGTCACTTCCATGCGTTTCACCCACCCAGGACAGCGCTTCGTGGCCCCACAGGGAGCTCCACCGAAGGCTCCAGCGGCACAGGCCGCATGCGCCAGCGCCACCCAGGACAACGCTTCGTGGACCCATAGGGAGCTCCACCGAAGGCTCCAGTGACACAGGCCACAAGCGTCAACGCCACCCAGGACAACGCTTCGAGGCTCCGTAGGGGGCTCCACCGAAGGCTCCGGTGTCACAGGCCCTTTCGTCAACGCCACCCAGGACAACGCTTCGCGGGCCCATGGGGAGCTCCACCGAAGGCTCCAGCGGCACAGGCCGCATGCGTCAGCGCCACCCAGGACAACGCTTCGTGGCCCTATGGGCAGCTCCACCGAAGGCTCCAGTGGCACAGGCCGCATGCGTCAAGACCGCCCATGACAGCGTTTCGAAAACCCACAGGAAGCTCCTCCAAGGGCTCCAGTGGCACAGGCCGCATGCGCCAACGTCACCCTGGACAACGCTTCGTAACCCCATCGGGAGCTCCACCGAGGGCTCCAGTGGCACAGGCCGCATGCGTCAAGGCCACCCAGGACAACGTTTCGTGGACCCATAGGGAGCTCCACCGAAGGCTCCAGTGGCACAGGCAGCATGCGTCAACGTCACCCAGGACAACGCTCGTGGCCCCATAGGGAGCTCCACCGAAGGCTCCAGTGGCACAGGCCCTTTCGTCAACGCCACCCAGGACAACGCCTCGCGGGCCCATGGGGAGCTCCACCGAAGGCTCCAGCGGCACAGGCCGCATGCGTCAGCGCCACCCAGGACAACGCTTCGTGGCCCTGGGGAGCTCCACCGAAGGCTCCAGTGGCACAGGACGCATGCGTCAAGACCGCCCATGACAGCGTTTCGAAAACCCACAGGAAGCTCCTCCGAAGGCTCCAGTGGCACAGGCCGCATGCGCCAACGTCACCCTGGACAACCCTGGACAAGACTTCGTGGCCCCATATGGAACTCCACCGGGGGCTCCACTGGCACAGGCCGCATGCGTCAACGCCACCCAGGACAACGCTTCGTGACTCCATAGGGAGCTCCATCGAATGATACTTGGCACAGGCCGCATACGTCAACGCCACCCATGACAACGCTTCGTGGCCCCATAGGGGGCTCCACCGAAGGCTCCAGTGGCACAAGCCGCATGCGACAACGCCGCCAAGGGCAGCGCTTCGTGGCCCCATAGGGAGCTCTACCGAAGGCTCCAGTGGCACAGGCAGCAGGCGTCAAGGCCACCCAGGACAACGTTTCGTGGACCCATAGGGAGCTCCTCCAAAGGCTCCAGTGGCACAGGCCGCATGCGTCAACGTCACCCAGGACAACGCTTCGTGGCCCCATAGGGAGCTCCACCGAAGGCTCCAGTGGCACAGGCATCATGCCTCAACGCACCCAGGACAACGCTTCGTGGCCGCATAGGGAGCTTCACTGGGGGCTCCAGTGACACAAGCCGCATGCGTCAACGCCACCCAGGACAACGCTTCGTGGCCCCATGGGGAGCTCCACCGAAGGCTCCAGTGGCACAGGCCGCATGCGTCAACGCCACCCAGGACAACGCTTCGCGGGCCCATGGGGAGCTCCACCGAAGGCTCCAGCGGCACAGGCCGTATGCGTCAGCGTCACCCAGGACAAAGTTTCGTGGCCCTCTGGGGAGCTCCACCGAAGGCTCCAGTGGCACAGGCCGCATGCGTCAAGGCCGCCCATGACAGCGTTTAGGAAGCCCACAGGAAGCTCCTCCGAAGGCTCCAGTGGCACAGGCCGCATGCGTCAACGCCACCCAGGACAACACTTCGTGGCCCCATAGGGAGCTCCACCGAAGGCTCCAGTGACACAGGCCGCATGCGTCAAAGCCACCCAAAATAACGTTTCGTGGCTCCATTGGGAGCTCCATCGAAGGCTCCAGTGGCACAGGCCGCATGCGTCAACGCCACCCATGACAATGCTTCGTGGCCCCATAAGGGGGCTCCACCGAAGGCTCCAGTGGCACAAGCCGCATGCGTCAACGCCAACCAGGACGCCGCTTCGTGGCCCCATAGCGAGCTCCACAGAAGGCTCCATTGGCACAGGCCGCATGCGTCAACGCCACCCAGGACAACGTTTCGTGGCCACATGGGAAGCCCCATGGAAGGTTCCAGTGACACAGGCCGCATGCGTCAACGCCACCCAGGGCGCCATTTCGTGGCCCCATAGCGAGCTACACCGAAGGCTCCAGTGGCACAGGCCTAATGCGTCAAGGCCACCCTGGACAACGTTCCGTGGCCCCACAGGGAGCTCCACCGAAGGCTCAAGTGGCACAGACCACATGCGCCAATGCCACCCTGGACAAGGCTTCGTGGCCCCATGGGGAGCTCCTTTGAAGGCTCCACTGGCACAGGCAGCATGCTTCAACGCCACCCAGGACAACGCTTCGTGGCCCCATGGGCAGCTCCATCGAAGGCTCAACTGGCACAGGCCGCACGCGTCAACGCCACCCACGACAACGCTCCGTGGCTCCATACGGAGCTCCACCGAAGGCCCCAGTGGCACAGGCCGCATGCGTCAAAGCCACCCAAGATAACGTTTCGTGGCTCCATACCGGGCTCCACCGAAGGCTCTGGTGGCACATGCCGAATGAGTCAACGCCACCCAGGACATAGCTGCGTGGCCACATAGGGAGCTCCACTGGGAGCTCCAGTGGCGCAAGCCGCATGCGTCACCGCCACCCAGAACAGCGCTTCGTGGCCACATACGGCGCTCCACCGAAAGCTCCAGTGGCACAGGCCGAATGCGTCATCGCCACCCAGGACAGCGCTTCGCAGCCCCAAAGGGAGCTCCACCAAAGGCTCCAGTGGCACAGGCCGCATGCGTCAACGCCACCCACGATAGCGCTTCGCGGCCCCATGGGGAGCTCCACTGAAGGCTCCAGTGGCACAGGCCGCATGCGTCAACGCCACCCACGACAACGCTTCGTCGCCCCATAGGGAGCCCCACCGAAACCGGCACCCACAATGTGACATTCGCATCAGCATATGGTTGGGTCATTCGCCACGCCTTTTTCGTTAAGAAAAACGCTCGGTTTCGCTGCGAGGAATTTCGAACAAAACCTGCGCCCGCGCTCTCGCGAATTCGCGTGAAACCCATAGGTGCTCCAACATTTTCACGCGATGCCACCAAGCGGGCCTCTCGCGCGCGTGCCGTCGCAAGTACTCCACGCAAAAACTGCGACGAAGTGCGCGCGCGCGCTCGTCGTCGCGCGCGCGCGCCGAAATCTTCCAAACACCTTTGGCTTCGTAAGGATGTCCAAGACGAGTGCCCCGTAAACATGCAAATCGCACTATTTTGCAGCATCGGTTGTCCAGAAAAAAACATCATGTCGAACTCTTTCCGCAACCTTCATCGCCGAGGCGAAAACATCGTCATCGTCATCGGCGGGCACCAAAAAAACGGGTTTGTCATTGGCCTCGTCGTCGTCATCGCCGCAATCGCCACCGTCATCGCTGCTCTCATCATCGCGTCTACCGCTGTCGGCGTCTCCATGATACCGCGCCTGCCCTGGTCACCGACTCGCACTGAAGTGCAGGCTGGAAGTGCCCAGCGGTCAGCGCCACCGCGGCCGCGTCGGCCGCGCCAAACTAGCCGGCCGCTGTACGCGCGAGCATACGCGGGCAACCGCGGCAGACATACACCAGCCACCGCCAAGCACTCATCGCAATCGCCGCCGCAGTGGTTTCGCAAACAAAGGTGCGGGCGGGTGGGTGGGATGTTTTCACGGGCCCGTGTGTCAACGCATTTGTAAAAATCAATTGCACCACGTAAATTGTACCACATGTGTTGCTCAACATAGATAACACCACAAGTGATGCCATATGATCCTAAGACACACGCTGATTGGGGTCCACGCTGATTCACATACATAAACTTGTGTTTATAGACGGAGCGAGACGGAAAGAAGTGCGTGTCTGTGTGTGCGTCTCGCTGCTGACTGGGCCAGCCGCGCGAATGTTTCCCGCTTCTAGCTCCTCGGCTTTTCGACTTTCTACGCAGCGACGCTGTGCGCGATGCCGCGATGCCAACAGGGCATGTGCATGTGTGTGTGGTGTGTGAGGGGGGGAAGATCCTCCTTCCTCCTCCTTCTTCTCCTTCTCCTCCTCTTTCCTCCTTCCCTCTTCCTCCTTCCTCCTTCCTCCTTCCTCCTTCATCCGTCCTCCTTCCTCTTTCCTCCTCCTCCTCCTCCTCCTGGTGGCTGGCGGTTCGGCCGGAGGCCCTCCGGGAAAGCAGAGCACCAGAACGCCAAGGCCGAGGTGCTGCCGGGCCCAGGCGCTGGATGAGACACGGCACGGCGGGGGCCCGATCACTGGGTGAAAGGACGCCCCGGGTGTCGAGGAGGAGGATCGAAGAGGTTCGAGGAGGCTCGAGGAAAGGGGAGGGGGCTCGAGGGTCGAGGGTCCAGCCTTGGTGCGCGTTGCTGTGGCCTCGGGCAGCCTGGGGGCTTCGCGGAGCCTGTGCGTAGACAGCCGGGAGAGCCCCAGAGGCCTCCCGAAGACCTCTCTGGAGGGAGGGAGGGAGGGAGGTGGGGCGGGATGCAGGGGGGTAGAGGCAGAACCACCACGTACCCCTGCGCCCTGCCCGCCGCCGCGCCCACACCGAGCAGGTCACGAGCGCGCCGGCCGCCGAGACCTCCCCCGATGGGGTTCTTCCAGTCCGCGGCGCAAGAGCTTCCGAGGCCTTCCTCAATGTTTCGACCAGGAACCGTTTTGTTTTTTGATGGCCCCGTGGCCCTGCGCTCTGCCCGCCGCTGCGCTAGGGGGCAGACAAACCTGCCTCGCTTTTGACCGCCCTCGCTTCCAAGAGATACTAACCGATGCCAAGCTACGGCCTGTACTGGTCAGGCCGCTTGACGGGGAGGCGCGTGGTATGACTTGGTTTTGCCCGGAAGCGAAAGCGAGGTAGGTCATTCACGCTCTGATTCGCTCCGACCGCGTAAATCGAGGGCGCGCCGACAGCCCAGACTTCCTCCTATATGGTTGGCCAAGAAAGTCACATTCCCACTCCCCAAATGACGGAATCACCGAAGACTCGAAGATCGCCCAAAGATCTCCGGGCATGGTTTGCGTTCGTCGTTGCCCCCCTGGTACAACCCTACCCCGAAACATCCCTCCCCGAAGTCTCGAGGAGCCTGCTTTTTGTTTTGGCCCTCGCGTTTTCGCGGGATTGGGCGTCGTTTCTGCGCAAGCGAATCGTTATTCCAATCCGCGGGCTCGTAGGATTTACCGTCACGCAGGGCATGTGGCTAGGCGTTGTAGGAGGGAAACAGAGTTTCTAATCATTAGCCGGGTTCTTCAATGGAACCGGCATGGGTTTGCTATCCAGAATCTCCGCCGTGGTTCTGGGTGGGCGCTCCGACCATCCAGGTTTTCCTGCCAGGTTTTCAAATTGGCACTGGGAGTCGCAGCTGACTCGATTTTTCTTTGCCGAACGAGGGGTATATTGGTTTGAAGAGGCGCAAGACCGCCAACGATGGAGGGCAGCTGAGCTGGTCTTCCTGCAGCGATGCTTAAGTGGATTGTTTCGCACTGCTGTTGGTGTCGGGCCTCCGGGCCGCTCATGACACAGTACATACATACGGCTCCCGAGACATTCCCTGGTTTTTCGCCCAGGATCCGTTTTTGATTGTCCCATGGCCCGGAAGCGGCCCCCGAGGGCCAAAACCGAGGACGAACGCCTGGGCTAAAGCAGCTTGTGCTGATTCTCGAGCGCCCCCCACCCGAGAACGCGAGGCGGGATGCCGGGGGAGCACAGGCACACCTTGGGCCGGGCGACCGCGGCATGCAGGCTGTGCGCGGCGGGTCGGGAGCTCGATTCTTTGGAATCCGGAAACGGTGCGGTGACAGACCGTGCGGTGACCTCGAAACCCTCCAAGCCCCCCGCTCCCGCCCGAGACTTCCTCGCATTTTTTTCAGGAATCGCGCTCTCGCTTGGGACTTCCTTACAACTTATGCAGGAATCGCTCTCCCGGCGCTCTGGAGTCGCGCTCTCGCTGGAGACTTGCTTGCAACTTCCTGTAGAATGGACTTGCGTTGGAATTTCTTGCAATTTGCCCAAGCGCCGCGCTCCCGACACCCAGGCACCCAGGAGTCGCGCCCGTTGTGGCCCCATGTGCATGCCATTCGTGGCCCCGCTGTCGCCATTTGTGTCCCCCTCACTGTCCTACGTGGCCCAGTTGCTACCCTCAGTGGCCCTATAGTTGCCTTCTGTGGCCCCGCATTATCTGCACTTCGTGGCCCCCTCTCGTTCGCGCTCTTCGTGGCCCCATACGCATTCCCTTCGTGCCCCCGCTGTCGCCCTTCGTGGCCTACTTCGTGCCCTTCGTGGCCCTGCTGTCGTGCCGCCGTCGCCGCCGCCTCCGCCGCCACCGCCGCCGCCCCGCCGAGGCCCCAGTCGCCCGAGACGTCCCCGGAGAACACGACCCGAGCCCCAAAACCGTGCGGCGACCCCGAAGCCCCACCGACTCGCCGCCTCGCCGCACGGTGTGGTCACCGCCCCGTTTGGGGGCCCCCGAGATGCCTTCGGTCCGAACAGCCCCGACCGGTGGGGTGGGGACGCGTATTGCCGGAGGCCTGCGGACACAACCGTGCGCGGCGGCCGCTCCCTCACTCCGGCTCGCCCGGCAGCTTCGGCTTCTCCTCGGCCTGCAGGGCGCCCCGCACTTCGCAGCCGCCATTTTCTTCACGACGTCGACCCCCAGAGGTCTGCATGTCCCTCCCTCCCCCCCCCCGGACGGGTCCTTCCAGAGTCGCTCCTCGACGGGTCCCCGGGCCCTGCGAGGGCCCCCAGAAGCCGACGATGGTCAACACCCATCCATCGCGACCTTTTCACGACGAGAGGGGTCTCCTTGCGAGGGCCCCCAGAAGCCGACGATGGCCAACACCCATCCAGCGCGGCCTTTTCACGACGGGAGGGGCCTTCTCTCGGAGGCGTCCGAAGCGGGGGCGTCCATCGTGACGGGTCTCCGGGCCTCGCGAGGGCCCCTTCGAAGCCGACGATGGCCAACACCCATCCAGCGCGGCCTTTGCACGACGGGAAGGGCCTTCCCTCGGAGGGCGTCCGAAACAGGGGGGCGTCCAAGAGGGGGGGTCCACACATCGAGGCCCGAGGCATGCGCGCAGGCCGCGGGGTGGGCATGGAACGCGCCGAAAGAAGAACGGGGGAGGAGGAGAAGGCGGAGGAGGAGGAGGAGGAGGAGGCGGGGGAGGAGGAGGAGGAGGAGGAGGTAGAATAGGAGGAGGAGGAGGAGGAGGAGGAGGAGGAGGAGGAGGAGGAGGAGGAGGAGGAGGAGGAGGAGGAGGAGGAGGTGGAATTGGAGGAGGGGGCACGACTCCGGCGAGATGTCCCGGCCCCCGCCGTGCGATCCCCCCCCTTACCCAGAGATCTGATGTATCGACTTTTCCCGTGCGGGGCACCCAGAAGCCCCGGCCCTTTCCTGGGGACCTGCTCCGCGTCCCGAGCTGTTCTTCGGACGGTCTCGGGGCCTGGCGAGGGACCCCGGGCCGAAATCTACGAGAAACCTCCGCGTTGGATGTTTCAAGGCCTGAGAGGTTTGGGCAGTCAGATCATCGCGTTCCACTGCTCGCATAAAAACTATTCGCACATGGCCTGGATCCGCCGCGGGGGATCTACGATACAATAAAATGGGGCGAACACGTGTTTTTTCTTTTTCCCAACCATCCTGTGGTGTTGGGTCCTCGTTTTGAAGAGACGGTGGTCAGCGTCTCCTCTCCTCCTCTCCTCCTCCTCCTCCTCCCCCTCATCCCTGCGTTTCACCCACCGCTTCGTGGCCCCATAGGGAGCTCCACCGAAGGCCCCACTGGCAGGGTTCGCGTGGCGGCCTCGGGCCATTTCGGCACACCCCTCACGAAGATCGTGGCCCCATAGGGAGCTCCACCGAAGGCTCCAGTGGCAGGGTTCGCATGGCGGCCTCGGGCCATTTCGGCACACCCCTCACGAGGGTCGTGGCCCCATGGGGCGCTCCACCCAAGGCTCCAGTGGCAGGGTTCGCATGGCGGCCTCGGGCCATTTCGGCACACCCCTCACGAGGATCGTGGCCCCATGGGGAGCTCCGCCGAAGGCTCCCAATGGCAGGGTTCGCATGGCGGCCTCGGGCCATGTCGGCACACTCCTCACAAGGATCGTGGCCACGTAGGGAGTTCCACCGAAGGCCCCAGAGGCAGGGTTCGCATGGCGGCCTCGGGCCATTTCGGCACACCCCTCGCGAGGATCGTGGCCCCATAAGGAGTTCCACCGAAGGCCCCCAATGGCAAGGTTCGCATGGCGGCCTCGGGCCATTTCGGCACACCCCTCTCGAGGATCGTGGCCCCGTAGGGAGCTCCACCGAAGGCCCCACTGGCAGGGTTCGCATGGCGGCCTCGGGCCATTTCGGCACACCCCTTTACGAGGATCGTGGCCCCATAGGGAGCTCCACTGACGGCGCCAGTGGCAGGGTTCGCATGGCGGCCTCGGGCCATTTCGGCACACCCCTCACGAAGATCGTGACCCCATAGGGAGCTCCACCGAAGGCGCCAGTGGCAGGGTTCGCATGGCGGCCTCGGGCCATTTCGGCACACCCCTCACAGGGATCGTGGCCCCACAGGGAGCTCCACCGAAGGCCCCCGTGGCAGGGTTCGCATGGCGGCCTCGGGCCATTTCGGCACAACCCTCACGAGGACCGTGGCCCCACTGGAGCTCCACCGAAGGCGCCAGTGGCAGGGTTCGCGTGGCGGCCCCGGGCCATTGCGGCACATCCCTCACGAGGATCGTGGCCCCATAGTTGCGCTGCTTCAACAAGCGCGCATGGGCGTCGTACTCCGCCTTGTCGACGTGCAACGCCACCTCCTCCATCATGGCTCTCAAGGCCTTCTCCTGCTTCTGCTCTTCGGTGAGAGGGACGCCGTCCTTGTCGTCGTCGGCGCCCGCGAAGACGGCCACGAACGTGTCCCTGAGCATGTCGGGTTCCGGCGGGAAGCCGTGGCCACATAGGGAGCGCAGGCGAAGATGGCATTTACAATTGCGGCATTCACAACTGCATATGGTTGGGTCCTTCGCCAGGATAATTTGTTCGGACGTCTGCGAGTAGGCAGACTGGGAGTAGAGGAAGGCGCTCGGTGAATAGTCATCGCCCCCCTCTTGGCCGCCCCAGATTCTCGTTTGCCTGCGGGGTGCTGGGGAGCGCCAGCTTCTTTGGATGCCTCCCAAATGGGGTACGGGCAGATGAGGATGGCGCCGCATCACCGATGCGTCGGCGACGCACCAGCGCCGCATTGCCGATGCATCGGCGATGTGGTGTCATCTTCCGACCCCATCTGCTCGGACCTCACTCGGGAGGCCCAAGACTTCGCCCCGGATTCTCGTCTGCCTGCGGGGTGCCGGGGAGCGCCAGCTTCTCCTGGACGCACTCTGCGGGGCCCTCCTTTGGAAGTGCAACGACGAGGGGGGGACCGGCTCAGGGGGGACCCATCGCTGATAGATCGGCGATGGGTGACAGCGCATCCGCACAGTCTTGAGGTGGGTGGGTTATCGGTCCCCCATTGGCGGTCAATGTTCGATTGGGGCTCGATGCGTCACCTCCTGAGCCTGTGGACAGGAACTTTTGGATGGCGTGTCGCTCTGCCGGCTCTGGCGCTTCGGCGCGACACGCTATCCACTTCCCAGTCCCCAGGCTTCAACGCCCCAAGCCTTTCGAAACCTCCCGCCCCGCGGAGCGGAGCGACACGCCATCCGCCTGCAGGGCATGGCGTGTCGCCGGAGTCGCCGCCGCGACATGCTGAGCAAAAGTTCCCGACCGTGGCCCTTCCCTTCCCTTAACTGGGGGAGCAAAAAGGTACGGATACAGCTACTTCCCAGGGTGCGTTCTGACCAGAACTTCGAGGCGAGTCCAGCGGTGGCGAGGGCCTCCCAGGAGGTCCAAAAATGGGAAGCCGAGGAAGGGTAGCGGGTACCCTCTCTAAGACGAAGCCAGGACGAGGATAAAATCGGGTGAGCATAAATCGGGAATCTGGGAGATCCGGCGGTCCTGGAAGATGTATCGGGCGCCACGGCCTTCTCAGAGCGTTCCGGAACGGATTTATCCTCGTCCTAGCCCCGTCCGATTCGCCTCCCCCTCCCCCGATTCGCCTCCCCAGACTCCTGCGGGCCGCCCTGCGGCGAGCTGGCTGCGCTTTCCGGGGAGGCCCGGCCGCTGCCCGCCGCGGTGGACTTGGCGGAGGCCGGGGAGGTCTCCGCGGTGGGCTTCGCGGAGGCGGACTTCGTGGAGGCGGGCTCCAGCACGGTGTCGCCGCCGAGTTTGAACCTCTCCAGGCCAAGAGAAAACCGATCCCGATCTCCAAATCGCTGATCTATGTTTTTGTTCCTGGTGGCACGTGCCGATACTGCACAGTGAAGCTCATGGCGGCCATGCGCGCCGATTCGAAATCGATAGCTCTATCCGCCAACCGCGCACTTCGGCAAGAGAGGAATCTCAGAATCGCTGCACCTCCCGTGGCCAAGAGAAAACACGATCCCGCTCCCCAACTCTAGGGAAACAAGTTTCAGGGAACAAGCAATGGCAGAAGCATAAGAGCTCGGAGATCAGCGCAGCTCGGATCGGCACTGGAGGAACGCGCTAGGCGCGGCGCGGAGGCGTCACCGGGGGGCTCCAGCGCCGATCCGACAAAACTGCGCGGACCTCTGAGCTGCAACAGTTTCACGGATGGAGGGCGTGTCGTTTTCAAAAATGTGGCTCTTGTCGTAGCGCGGCGCACATTCGTTTTGAACACTTGCGACAGCTTCACGGATGGAGGGCGGGCCGTTTGCAGACATGTGACTCCCGCCTTCGCGCCGCGTGCATTCGTTTTGACAGCTTGCAACAATTTCACGCATGGAGGGCAGGTCGATTCCAAAATGCGGCTCTCGCCTTCGCGCTGACCATATATTTTGCGAAAGGTTGCAGCAACAGTTTCACGAATGGAGGGCGTGCCGTTTCCAAAATGCGACTCTCGCTCTAGCGCCGCGCACATGTGTCTTCGATGTTTGCATTCGTTTCCAGGAATCGTATGCGTGATGCACCACGATGGGTGTTCAGGCACGAATTGGGATTGTCAAGATGCAACAGTTTCGCCGAAATCCGGTGTTGAAATCACAAGAACGGTGTCTCGGCACGGTTTAGAAATGCCAGGAACCAACAGTCACGTTGGTTCTCGGTGCTGAGGTCGCAGGAAATAAATTTCAGCACGATTGATGGTTCCCTGACGATTGGCTTCCAATGTGGCACGTCCCGCAATGAGACTCATCTACTTCTCGGACTTGTGAAGAGGGAACTTGAAGGGAGAGTGTATTGCAACATTGATGATGCGTTTTGGGCTTGCAGGGGAAATCCTTCCATATCCTCATCCTCATCCCTCCCCTCGCGTGCACGTCCTTCTGCTGCTCCTCCTGCTGTTCTGTTGTTCCTTGGAGCCACTTGTGCTCCAACGCCTCCGCGGCGGTGGGGCGCGCATTGGGATCGATGGCCATCATTTTCTTCACCTGGGCAAAGCCACAAGCAATTTTCCTCCATACTTCCCTCCAGCAAGGCGCACAATTACTCCTCCTCTTCTTCCTCCTTCTCGTTCTTCTCCTCCTCCTCGTCCTCCCCTTGCTGCTGATACGCCTCCTCCATAGACTTCTCCAGTTCCAGAACTCACGTCTATCCCTCCCACGCTCCCTCCATTCCCCCCCCCCCCGTCCTCCTTCCATCACTCTCAATGTGGCGGGTCGACAGGCCGACCGCAACCAAGGCCTCCCTCCGAAGAGATTGGGGGGAGGAAGATGAACAGGAGAAGGAGGCAAGCGGAGAAGCAAGTAGGAGGCGAAGGGATATGTTGGATGGGACGCAGGGCCAGATGGAGGAGCAGAATGATGAGGGTCAGCAGGGGAGTGAGGAGCACGAGAAGGAGGACGAGGAGGAGGGGGAGAAGGAGGAAAACGAGGAGACGGAGGAGAAAGAGGAGGTCGGCCATCATCCTTCTCGCCTTGGGCCAGACAGTGCCCGCAATCGTGGGTGGTCACCCGCGTTTCCAGTCCTCGTCGTCATCATCCTTGACGCCCTCTTCTTGCTTGCAAATCTGAAGCACAGCCCGTTGAGTCTCAATTATCCTCCTCCTGATGCTCCACCGCCTCTTCTGCTGTTGACATCAGCGGCAATGCCTCAGATCAGCTGGTAGATCTCAGTCAACTGAGAATCTGCCGCCGTAACTTCGGTACGAAGTGGAGTGCCCCAGAACCTTACGCAGCCCTGAAAAGGTACAGGGGCTGTAAAGTTCTTAGGGCCTGGGCCCCCGGTTTCCCAGGCGGTCCCGGGCGCTGCTGGGGTGTGTCGCGTGGGCGGTGACCCCGTCGAAAATGATGCGAAACACGAGAAGCGCCCCAGAGGGTCCAAGAGTGCCCCGAAACGACCCCAGAGGGCTTCCAGACTGGCTACGATGCCCTCCAGATGGCCCAAGACGGCTCCCAAACGCCCCAAGAAGCCTCTGAGACCCCTCCCCGGAGGGACCCGAGAGGCCAATTATCCCAGTGCGATCCCCTAGGAGTTGGACCCGAGAGGCCAAGCTTATCCCAGTGCGAGCTCCTAGCCTAGGAGCTAAGCTGGAGCCCTAAGCTAAAGCTAAGCTAAAGCTAAGCTAAAGCTAAGCTAGCTAGCTAAAGCTAAGCTAAAGCTAAGCTAAAGCTAAGCTAGCTAAGCTAAAGCTAAGCTAAAGCTAAGCTAAAGCTAAGCTAAAGCTAAGCTAAAGCTAAGCTAAGAAGCTAAGCTAAAGCTAAGCTAAAGCTAAGCTAAAGCTAAGCTAAAGCTAAGCTAAAGCTAAGCTAAAGCTAAGCTAAAGCTAAGCTAAAGCTAAGCTAGAGCTAAGCTAAAACTAAGCTAAAGCTGAGCGAAAGCTAAGCTAAAGCTAAGCTAAAGCTGAGCTACAGCTGAGCTACAACTAAGCTAAAGCTAAGCTAAAGCTAAGCTGGAGCTAAGCTAAAACTAAGCTAAAGCTGAGCGAAAGCTAAGCTAAAGCTAAGCTAAAGCTAAGCTTAAGCTAAGCTACAGCTAAGCTAAAGCTAAGCTAAAGCTAAGCTAAGCTAAAGCTAAAGCTAAAGCTAAAGCTAAAACTAAAGCTAAAGCTCCCAGGGGACTGGGGGAACCGCGGGGCGGGAACCGGGGGAACCGCCCGGGGCGCTTTCCATTGCCCGGTCCCTTTAAGCTAAGAGAGTAAGAACCCTCTAGGCAGAGCCTAGGTAGGGAACGTCATTACTTTTGATTGAATTATTTCAATGTTTTGGGGGCCCTCAGCTCTTCGAGATTCCCCCGCTACAACACGACCCAAAAGGCCCTCAAAAGGGCCCCCAGACAAACCAATTAGCCTGGCGAAGGACCCAACCATATGCAGTCGTGAATATCGCAAATGTGAATACCATCTTCGCCCGCGCTCCCTATGTGGCCACGGCTTCCCGCCGGAGCCCGACATGCTCAGGAGCACGTTCGTGGCCGTCTTCGCGGGCGCCGACGACGACAAGGACGGCGCCCCTCTGACCGAGGAGCAGAAGCAGGAGAGGGCTTTGAGAGCCATGAGGGGGGAGGTGGCGGTGCACGTCGACAAGGCCGAGTACGACGCCCAGGCGCGGTTGTTGAAGCAGCACAACTATGGGGCCACGATCCTCGTGAGGGGTGTGCCGCAATGGCCCGGGGCCGCCATGCAAACCCTGCCACTGGCGCCTTCGGTGGAGCCCCCATATGGGGCCACGATCCTCGTGAGGGGTGTGCCGAAACGGCCCGAGTCCGCCATGCGAGCCCTGCCGCTGGCGCCTTCGATGGAGCTCCCTATGGGGCCACGGTCCTCGTGAGGGGTGTGCCGAAACGGCCCTGGGCCGCCATGCGAACCCTGCCACTGGGGGCCCTCGGTGGAGCTCCCTATGGGGCCACGATCCTCGTGAGGGGTGTGCCGAAACGGCCCGAGGCCGCCATGCGAACCCTGCCACTGGCGCCTTCGATGGAGCTCCCTATGGGGCCACGATCCTTGTGAGGGGTGTGCCGACATGGCCCGAGGCCGCCATGCGAACACTGCCGCTATGACACTCGGTGGAGCTCCCTATGGGGCCGCGATCCTCGTGAGGGGTGTGCCGAAACGGCCCGGGGCCGCCATGCGAACCCTGCCACTTGCGCCTTTGTTGGAGCTCTCTCTGGGGCCACGATCCTCGTGAAGGGGTGTGCCGAAATGGCCCGAGGCCGCCATGCGAACCCTGCCACTGGCGCCTTCGGTGGAGCTCCCTATGGTGCCACAATCCTCGTGAAGGGTGTGCCGAAATGGCTCGAGGCCGCCATGCGAACCCTGCCACTGGGGGCCTTCGGTGGAGTTCCCTGTGGGGCCACGGTCCTCGTGAGGGGTGTGCCGAAACGGCCCGAGGCCGCCATGCGAACCCTGCCACTGGGGCCTTCGGTGGAGCTCCTTATGGGGCCACGATCCTCGTGAGGGGTGTGCCGAAATGGCCCGAGGCCGCCATGCGAACCCTGCCACTGGCGCATTTGGTGGAGCCCCCTTATGGGGCCACGATCCTTGTGAGGGGTGTGCCGAAATGGCTTGATGTCGCCATGTAAACTTTGCAACTGGCGCCTTCGATGGAGCTCCCCATGGGGCCACGATCCTCGTGAATGGTGTGCCGAAATGGCCCGAGGCCGCCATGCGAACCCTGCCGCTGGGGGCCTTCGGTGGAGCTCCCTATGGGGCCACGATCCTCGTGAGGGGTGTGCCGAAATGGCCCGAGGCCGCCATGCGAACCCTGCCACTTGCGCCTTCGGTGGGGCCCCCTATGGGGCCAGGATCCTCGTGAGGGGTATGCCGACATGGCCCGAGGCCGCCATGCGAACCCTGCCACTTGCGCCTTCGGTGGGGCCCCCCTATGGGGCCACGATCGGTGATACTGATGACGCTGCTGCTGATGATGATGATGATGATGACGCTGATGATGACGATGATGATGATGGTGATGATGATGGCGATGACGAGGACGATGATGACGATGACGATGACGATGATGATGATGATGATGATGATGATGGTGATGATGATGATGATGATGATTCTCTTGTGGCGATAACTCTCGTTATCCAATCCTGCGGCTGACTGGCATGGCACCGAGCTCCGACAGACTGGAGCGTGCGTGCGTCTGCGAACTCCCCACTCAGCCGACCTAGCTACGGACAAACGCGATGATGTCCCTCCTGGGAGATGCCGAGGAGCAGAGGGTCAACCATGAAGGCATCCACGGCATCATGCGTGCTCCCGCAACTCCGTAAGTCATCGCGTCCGCAAGCGCCTCATCCCCCGCTGGAATGCCCACGGTAGTGCCGCCAGAAACAGACTCGCCCCCGCCGGCGCTGGTGAACTCCAGACTTCAGGTGGTGCGGAGGCCAAGGCGGCCGTAGCTCCCATTATCCCCACTGATCCTATGGCAAGATTGCGCACGGCTTCGATCGCCAAGTACTTCAGATAGCTGTAAGTCATGAAATCCCGTGGCACGAGCTGGTAACCGACAACGACTCCGCAGGTGAGGATGAGGGTAGTGAGGAAGAACACGGAAGTAAGAAAAATGACCACGCCCTGAGAAGTCCGATCATCTTTACGAAGTGCAGCTGTTCGGGCGGAAACCTCTGGGCAAGGGTCAGCAAACATGGGACCAACATCAGAATCACTGTCGGAAGCTTCGTGATGAACGCCGATATCTCCTCAGGCCATCTTCTGCACTAGCTGGAACAGAAGGCGTGCCCGTTCTTCTTTGGCTCGTGGTACCTTGGTCGCGGGGCCGCCCATGCGCTTGATGCCATCGCCCAGGCGCTGCACCACGGCCCTCTGCGACCACGTGCTCCCGATCTCCTTGGTGAGCTCCTCCAGCGTGCCCTTGGTGAGCTTCACCTTGTGGTCCAGCTCCGCGCAGATGAGGTGGCGCTGGAGCGGGGTGGGCACCTCGGGCGCGGTGCTCACGGGGGGGGCCGTGCCCGCGGGTGAGGCCCCCAGGCTCCCACTGGCGGGCGCCGTCAGCGGAGGCGGGGGCGGGGACTCCGCCGCGGGGGCCGTGCTCGTGACAGCACTCGCCATGACCGCCTGCAGGCCTGGTGCCAGAGCCTCCGCTAGGATGCGCCCCTGCCTCGCAAACTCCTCGTCCCTCTTCTCGGCCTCCTTGGTCCTCACGTACTCGCGGCACGACGGGTCCTTCTTCCACATGATGAGCTCCGCCAGCTTCAACTGCTTGTCCGAGTCGTAGGGCGATGGTGATGTAGAAGACGACGACCTCGGCCTCTTATCGTCCTTCTTGCTCTTCTTGTGCTTGCGACGGCTCCTATGGTGTCCGCCATCTCTGGAGTCTGGGTGTTGGTCAGGTTTTACCCACAGCCACCGATACTGATCTCCTCCAGGTCCGTTCCGTTGATCGAAGCCCTGGCCACGGCCACCACCTCCTTTGCTGCCGCCTCCCATCGCCCCAAGGGAAGGCAGGAGCAGCTTGCCCCAGGAGCGCAGTGCCCGTCTCGCGAGCCGCACGGCTGGGGACGGAGGCAGGGAATGAAGTAATGCACGCACAACCTCGAAGGGATACGACAACTTGATAAGCTCGATAGACAACTCCATGATGCAAACATACAAGGCCCCCGTCGGTAACTCCAGAGTCACCCCCCTCGCAATTTTGCCCAGGAAGACTCCCCGAAGGCGTGTAAAAGGCACGGGTAGATGGTCCAAGTAGGGCAAGAACGCTGATGAATGAGATGATGACGAGCCTGCCAACCATTGCCGATTCAGATTTTTCAGCGTCCACTGAATGCGCTGGTGGCCCAGGTGGATCCCAAGGTCAAGCCAGGTCACGCTTCTGGAGCTGGCGCTGCTTAAGAAAACGATGCTGATGGGCTCCCTGAAAGTCGCTCGCAGACAACGAACCATGCACGTCGGACACAAACGATACGAAAACGACAAGATATCGTCCACGTACCTCACCCAGGCGAAAACAGATAGAACATCAGGTCCAGGAAAACACCATCCCTCGGAGTCGAGTTCGCGGGGGTCCTCCAGAACGCTGGCCTCTTCATCGCCCAACTGAACTGCTACCGCTGCTGAACTCATAACTCCTCCTATACATAAACCCAGCATCTCGACAACGACCTCCCCTACGAATGCTAAACTTATCATGGTCGAGGCTTTCAGGGCGTAGCCAAGCTGAGATAAGGACAGGACCCACCAGGCGCGATTCCACCGGGAGGGACCGATACGGGTGACGCATTTGCGCCCCCGTTGCACCATCACCGAATCAGCTGTCCACCGTTCCTGAAATCTCCTGGCCGTTCCCCCCCCATGCACTCATGACCGACTCACCCTTGCATGCCTCGAAAGCCTGATCTACGTCTACAGCTGCACACGATAGGCCATCCAACTTGGCCCCGCAGCACTCACAAGGCCACCCGCAGCTCCCCTCGGTAGTGACGGCACATTTGGGGGGAGTGAGCTGGCCCAGGTTCCCCCTCAGCGCGGGGGCGACGTCGCCCATGCTGGAGACTTCCCTGGAGCGGCCTGTGCCAGCCACGACTGCACGCACGGCGCGCCCCATGGTCCTCCAGCCCTTCGCGAACGGGGTGCCCGCCATGTCCACGACCCGACGGACGCAGGAGTGGCCCGCCTTGGTGCAGAGGTGGCCGCCCTGCGGGCGCCAGCACTTGTTCTCGACGAAGGCGAAGACCTGCGGGATGCGGGGGGGCACCTGCCGAACTCGCCGTCGGAGACAGTCTGGGAGACCAAGGATGGCGCGTGCCTCCGCCCATGCGAGACACGCGGATGGGCACATCTCTGGTCGAAAGCGCCACGCCTCTGTATCCTTAGCCATGCCGAGCAGGAGGTGCGCGGCGTACTCTTCAGTCTTGGTGCTCCATGCTCGGGTGCGAAGTCGATCATCAGGAAGAAAAGTAGTCGATGAACTCAAAGATATCGCCATGCGTGTCTCTTCCTGGAGCCAAGCCTTGGGTGCTGCAGGACAGACTTGGCGGGATAGTAGGTTATCCATTGCTGCTCGACATCGTCGTTGGACTCTAGGATGAAGACGCTGTTGCGAACACCAATGATACATAGCTTCCAGGGCTGTTCTCTTGATCCGTCGTGCTGTCGGCCACCGCTTCAACCTCCATGGAGCATCATAAGCAACCAACGAAGGAAGTTGGGCCCATCGCCCTAGATCCGGCACGTCCGAATCAGATACCCAAGCCTTTGGTAAATCTCGAAGAACTCGTTTTCCAGTCAAGCGCTGAGCCCATGTCTGGCCCTTCTGATAGCATGTCTTAATGTGTTTCTGGAGCCGCGACCTTGCTGGTGCTACCCGCATTTCCTGCAGGGATGTCCATGCAAGCTTCTTGACCACATTCTTATGTTTCCGCAGAAAAAATCGGTAATAACATCGGACGCACTTGTAAAGGTGGGAGCCGTAATCGTCGAAGATGCCACTCAATGTTACGTCGAGCTGCGAGTTGTCGGCCCATGCCCTTCACGTACTTTGTCAAAGAACCCCCAGCACGACATAGAACGGATGCGGCTTGGGCTCGACCCCACTCTGGTGGGAACTCAAGCCGTGGTTTGGCTGAGGCGAAGAAAGCTAGGAACAGATTGGTCCACTGCGGTTGTAGGATTGATAGTGGGCCATGCTCGCCTGACGTAAGTAAAATATGCAATTGTACTCGTTGATACAAAGTCCTCCAAGGACCCCAGCTGTCAGAAATACAATTCTCCTTCTCCTCATGCTTGAGCTTCTTAGCAAAGGCATTCTGCACTGGGTGTGCGAGCCAGGCTGATGACACCGACGCTGACGCACGAAACCGCTTGTGGGGTCGTCGTCGTCGGACAGGTGGCTTGAGGCGAAGAGGATCCGCTTGTTGCGTCATGGCACGCAGCTGCGCCACATCGAGACCATTGCATGGTGGGTCCAGCATGCCAATGAGGCTAGACTCCATGGCCAGGGCCCGCACCTCAGACTCGAAGTGGTACGCTGGTAGGTAAGCCACTGAGCCCAGCGACTCCCGCAGCAAGCGATACCGCGCGATCTTCCCATCCCGTGTAGCTGGTAGTCGAAGCGCTCGGAGATGCTCCATCGCGCGGGCCGCGACGCCTGAGGGAATCCCCGAGCGACGTTGGCCGTTACACTTGCCAAAATAAAAACCGGAGTGCGCAAACAGGACATATATGTAAGTGACGCTCCTGGGCTCAAGGATGTCCGCGTGGACGCCCATGATGTAGTCCGTGCTCTTCTGCTGGGCTGCGGCCTGCACGAGTGGTGGTAGTGCAGGCCAGACCCGTCGAGCCCAGGACATCGGTCGGCACCGTAAGTGAGCTTTGTGAAGAAAGGCCATCCCGAGAGTCGACCACACCACTGCTAGGTTCTCCCCCAGGCCCGAAGTATTGCGGCCTGCTACCTGCTGAGGGCCCGCGATCTGGTCTGCCAATTCAGCGACGGCAAGCGACAACGACGGGATATCATTCTGTTGCAATCTGCCAATTGCCCATCCAGATACCTCAGCAGCAGCTCCACGTCCTGGATACAGAAGAGCTGCTCGAATGTGTTCAACTTGTTCCTGCGGCCACAGACCATGGTGGGAGGGACGCGGCCACGGTAGCCTCACTGGCATCTGGTACTCCGCCACCGAAATATGTAGTGAGCCCTGCACGACCGTGGAACTGTATTCTGCCACGTGCAGGAAGACGATGATTCTCTTGTGGCGATAACTCTCGTTATCCAATCCTGCGGCTGACTGGCATGGCACCGAGCTGCGACAGACTGGAGCGTGCGTGCGTCTGCGAACTCCCCACTCAGCCAACCTAGCTACGGACAAACGCGATGATGATGATGATGATGATGGTGGTGATGATGATGATGATGCTGGTGGTGATGATGATGATGGTGATGACGATGATGATGGTGGTGATGCTGATTATGTTTATTTGTAATTTTTATTATCTGGATGGTGATAATGATGATGGTGATGATGATGATGATGCTGATGATTATGACGATGATGCTGGCGATGATGATGACGATGAAGCGAGGAGGAGGGAGGGGGCAGCGGGAGGAGGAAGGAACGCGGGGCGCTGTCTCTTCAAAACGATGACCCAACACCACAGGATGACTGGGGAAAAAGGGCTCCAAGGTAACCCCAGAGGCGCCCAGGATGGCCCAAGAGGGTCCAAAGACAGCCCGAAGAAAGGCCCGAGACGAGGAACAAGAACGGAAAACTCTTCCGCCCCAAGACGCCAACGGGATGCCCACAGGAGGCGCCAAGAGGCCCCCCAGAGGCCTCAAGAGACCCCAATAAACCCTCAAGACGCCCCAAGAGGCCCTAAAGCGGTTCCTACGTGGCCTCCGAACGACCCTCAAGAGACCCCCGAGAAGCCCCCCGCGACATCTCAACGAACATCCCAGAGGCCCAAAGGCCTATGACCCACAACTCAGGCACGGTGGCGGGATGGGCAGAAGGCCATCAGATACAAGCCATACATCACGTCAGTGGGACGAATTCGTCCAAATCGAGTCTCCTCCTCCT
Source organism: Prorocentrum cordatum (assembly GCA_963575745.1). NCBI lineage: Eukaryota > Dinophyceae > Prorocentrales > Prorocentraceae > Prorocentrum > Prorocentrum cordatum. Next base: position 391,763 of record CAUYUJ010007003.1, read on the forward strand.
CATCTTCCTCCTCGCTCTGCTGCTGCTGCTCCTCCGCCACCTGGTCGTCCTCTTCATCCTCCTGCCCGCTCGCGGGTCCACCTGATCTCTGGAGGTGGGGACTCCCATCCCTCTCACGGTCAAATAAGGAAGACGTCACAGGAGGGACGGGGGAGGAGGGAGGAGGGGGGAAGCGGGGAGTGGGGCGGAGATGGCGCGATGGCTGTTGAGCGTGGTCGGTTTGGAGCCCCAGCTCGCCAGGTCTTGAGCCTCTGGCGACTTGTCGAGCGGAGCTCGCGTGAAGTCGACCTTCTCCTCGGAGCAGCTTGGAATGAACCCACATACCCCTCGTTCTCCTCCTTCTCCTGCCACCTCCTCCTCCTCCTCCTCCTCCTCCTCCTCCTCCATCTTATCCCTTTGAACCTCCTTCGTACCCTTCTCGTCATCAGTTCCTCCGTTTCCGCCTGCTCCACCTGCTCCCCCTCGTTCTTGTCCTGGCCTCGTCATTGTCTTTCTACTCATCCTTCTCGCCTTCGCCATTCTCGCCCTCCTACTCCTAAACCTCCTCTTCCTCGTCATCATAATTCTCCTCCTCCTCCTCATCCTCCTCTTCCCTAATTGTCCTCGTGATGCACGTTCCCTCGTCATTGTTCTCCTCCTCACTCCTCATCCTCATACTTCTCCTCGTCCTCCCCCTCCTCCTCATCGTTCGCGTTACCGTTCTCATGCCATGCTCCGCTTCCATGACGCTTGGAGGTGCTGCCTTGGGACGGTCCATGGTTTGGCACCCTGGCACCCTGGCTTACATACTTCAAAACAGTGTTTCCTACTGGCCAGTCCACCTCATCAGCGGGGGAGAGCACGCAGGAACAAAGGAATACTTGTAATCCGCTGGCCACCAAGCTGCGAAATGTGGGTGCTCCTGATCCCTGCAACACTTCCAATTCCAACGCTACCGTCATGGACTTTCTAAATTCTACGCTCAATGGTGTAATGGACGAAATCCGCGCGAGAAACCCGACGGAAAAACACATGCCCCTAAAACCAGAATTTTATAAGGGTGCCCTGGGAACCGTGAAATAAGACACAGTCGCGCTCTCGAGGCCACACATGCAGGTAACCCACAACGCATGTGCACGATCAAAGCCCCAAACCTTGGCACATTACATCAGGTTCGCGCTCCCGAAAGCACAGCCCCTTGCACATTACAATAGATCCGCGTCCCCGAGGCAACATCATGTTGTGCATGGCCATGCGCTTGCGTTCCCAAGGCAACAACCTCTGGTACATCAAACGAGTCTGCGTACCCTGGGCCACATTCCCTTGCAACTTACGTGATGCTCCCGCTTCCGAAATTACACACACATCTATATATATATATATATGCATATGTATATATATATATATGTTGCCACATGTGTGCGTCCCCGAGGCCACGATCACTTGAAGATCATGCCATCTTCGCGCGCGCGAGGCTATTACAATGCGTAAGTTACGCCAAGTTGACGCTCCCAAGGCTACGAACCCACCCCGCGGAGGCTGCCCAGAAGCGCCACCCCTCTCCAGACTCCCAGAGCAGAACAACTCGCATTTCGTGTCAGGGAGTATGTGTTCGGGGCGGGGGTCTGTGATGCCACTGAGAAGTCGGCTCTGGCCCCGAGGCTGAGAATCCTCAAACATAGCGGGGAGCAGGCGCTCCCGAGGCCGCGAACCCCTTGCAAATTACAAACCAAGCGCGCTCCCGAGGCCACCACCCGTCATTGATTATCACAGGCGCGCGCAACCAGCCAGCCAGCAAGCAGCCCAAATCAGTTCTGCCAACCAGAAACATGAATTATCCCAGTGCGACCCTACCTAGGAGTTGGAACCCCTAGGAAAGCAGCATTAGTAGTAACAGTAACGCTAAGCTAAAGCTAAGCTAAAGCTAAGCTAAAGCTAAGCTAAAGCTAAGCTAAAGCTAAGCTAAAGCTAAGCTAAGCCAAGCTAAGCTAAGCTAAGCTAAGCTAAAGCTAAGCTAAAGCTAAGCTAAAGCTAAGCTAAAGCTAAGCTAAATCTAAGCTAAAGCTGAGCAGCAGCTAAGCTAGCTAAGCTAAGCTACAGCTAAGCTAAAGCTAAGCTAAAGCTAAGCTAAATCTAAGCTAAAGCTAAGCTAAAGCTAAGCTAAAGCTAAGCTAAGCTAAAGCTAAGCTAAAGCTAAGCTACAGGTAAGCTCAAGCTAAGCTAAAGCTAAGCTAAAACTAAGCTAATGCTAAGCTAAACGCTAAACGAAAAGCTAAGCGAAACGCTAAGCTAAAGCTAAGCTACAGCTAAGCTAAGCTAAGCTACAGCTAAGAGCTCAAGCTAAGCTAAAGCTAAGCTAAAGCTAAGCTAAACGCTAAACGAAAAGCTAAGCGAAACGCTAAGCTAAAGCTAAGCTACAGCTAAGTTAAAGCTAAGCTAAAGCTAAGCTAAAGCTAAAGCTAAAGCTAAAGCTCCCAGGGGACTGGGGGGAACCGCTCCCAGGGGACGGGGGGAACCGCCCGGGGCGTGTTCCACTGCCCGGCCCCTTTAAGCTAAGAGAGTAAGAACCCTTCTAGGCAGAGCCTAGGTAGGGAACAAAGAGATAATCAATCGAAGTGCCAGCCAGACAACTGGCAAGAACACCAGCCGACCTTCCGACCGAGCGCGGCCGCGGCACAAATCCGAGGGGCGCCCGGGCGGCAGCGCCGCACTGGGCGCCGCATGCGCACGCAGAAGCCGGGCGCGGGCGAGCAACCCAGGGCGCAGCCTCCAAACATATGCGGCCGGCGGCTTTTGCTTGGACGCCCGAAATGGGTACGGAAAGAATGGGCACAGTGCCCAACAACAAATGTTGTCTCGCGCCAACAGCGGCCGCTGTGGGGCAGGCGGCCTGCTGCCTCGAATGGACACAGGCCGCGGCAGCGCGGACAGCGAGTCCTGTTCAAAGTGAAGAGGAACTGCTGTTGGGCATTGTGCCAATTCTTTCGGTACCCATCTCGTTCGCGCAGATTTTGGATGGCGTGTCGCTTGGCCGGCTCTGGCCCCCCCGCGCTCCGGCGGACGGGCTGTCCACGTCGCGGCCCCGGCGTCCACGTCCCGAGCTCTCTCCGAGCCTCCCGCCCGGCGGCTTCTCGGGCGGAAGAGCTCCACAGACATACAATCGAGGCGTTGACCTAAGGAACCCTAAAGGAGGAACGAAGCCCCTTGTTGTTCCAAGTGAGTCTACGAAGTCCGAAGGAACACTAGGGGGGCTCGCCGCCAAAGAGGTAGCAGAACGCATGCAAACCTGGGGAACGACCGAGCCCCTTTTGAAAAGAACGTGTTCCTTATTCAAGCCGCTCACTGTACACCAGGGGCAGCCCGGAAGTTCGTCAGCCCCATACTCCAGCACCTCGCAAGGGAAGACGCATCATGCCCACGATTAGGATCATGATCCGCCCCAGTGCAGACTACTCGTCGGAATTGCACTGTTCATGCACTCAGCCTCCTTTCTGCTGCGATGTTGCACAGGCAGAGTGGCGGGGTTGGTTTGCCGCAGGCAGCTGTATATCATGCTACCGGTTGCGATGACATGCTAAGCTGTGTTATGACGTGCTGCCCTATGCTCTGCAACGCCATGCCATATCATGGTATTGAATGAACTGCTACGCTATACACCGATGTAACGACATGATGTGCCATTGCATGCCATACCATGCTACACGACGCCAGCGAATGCAGTGTTATTCCGTGGTGTGCTGGGCTGCTAGTCTGTGGAAAGCTATGCAATGCTATGCCGTGATGCACTCTGCATTGCATAGTGTCGCGTATGTAAGGCTTCAACGGGAGCGTATCCCTAGTGTTGAGTCGGGCCGGCGTCATGCAGTATGTTAGAAAAGCCCCTGCCAAGGTGTCACAAACAAGAGATGCTGACGGTGCTGCGGCCTGCGAGCGGGCGGGTGCGTACACGAAAGGGTGGTGATTGTGACCCTAATCATTGGCATGCACATGGTCGTGTCATGCGTGCTGACGGTGACGGTGGTGATGGCAGATTTCATTGTACTCGCAAGGACCAGTTGCGAGCGATGATGGGCATGAACACCTGACAGTGGGGATCACGAGCATCCTATTGTTATGATGGTGTTCGTGAGGACGACCACGATGATCACGGTGACAGTTTCTTTAGTATGCTGCGCACACATGCTGCGCGTCCAGGTCATAAAGCTGCACGGCGTTTCTTCTCAACGCTGGGCATGGTATGGATATACCATGGAGCGCGAAAGAGAATCTCCCCATGACCCACCTGGCCCTGGGGTCTAATGCTGCACAATCCGCTGCCATGCCTGCGGGGAGGGGGGTCGGAGTTTGAAAAATTCTCCCCTCCCCTTCCCGTCGCACTGGCCCACTTGGATCGCCCCCCCTCTCTGAATCCTGCCCGCGCCATTTTTTCTGCCAAAAATAACTGTAAGATGGCCCAGTACATCCCCAAGATGATTGCCAGATGCCCCCATTTCATCCCAAGACAGCCCCCCTAAATACTTCGAGAAATTGAAACAAACCTGCGAGATATGTGAAAGGAATCCTCCAGCGAAGCTCTGGGAGGCACGCAAACATACGAACACACACACACACACACGCTCTCCGCGTCTCCTTTACGACACCGGCCTCACACACTTCGTGGCCCCGTAGGGAGCTCCACCGAAGGCCTCAATGGCAAGTCCATTTCGGCACACCACTCACACGCGCCGTGCCCTCGTAAGGAGCTTCACCTGGGGCCCCACTGGGACTTGCATGCGGCCCCCCCCGCCCATGTCGGCACACCCCTCAAACCCACCTACGGCCCCAATCGGTAAGTTCGCATGCAATCACCACGCCCATTTCGACGCATCCCTCACACGGGTCATGGAGCTCCACCGACGGCCCCCGTTGGCAAGGCAAATTCGCAGGCGGTCCCCCCGCCCATTTCGGCACACCGCCCACACGGCCCGTGGCGCCACGAAGAGCTCCACCTGCGACCCCACTGGGCGCGTCCACATGCGGTTCATCCACCCATCTCGCCATGAAATTGACTAAGGTGTTCCTGGTTCGCAGGGGACCGATTTGCTGGGATCGGCACTGCGTTTCCCCGTCTGGGCAGTTGATTGGAAGACCCCGATAAGGGGGCCCTAGGAGTCCCGTACGAATCCGAACCGAAGCACGCAAGACGCCTCCAGGACACCCGCGAGAACCACTGCAACAACGACGCAAAGTTGCAATCGCGATACGCTGCAACTCTACTGCGCTGCCTCGCAATCGGCCCCGAGATGGTGACAGCTAGCCAATTCGCAAGAGCTCTGACCAACCATCCTGCATGGATTCCGACGCCGCGCTGGCACAGTTGCAGAGTTCGCAGCAGGCGGCTAGATACAGCACGTACGTACAATAAGAACCCTTGCCATAAGACATCTGGGGACACATTGGCGTCGGTCTTTGAGCTTTCCGAAATGCTCGCGCGCTTCCGTGGGGTCCCGTGGCCATCGGGGATGTGAAACTTCACTGTTGCCCCTGCTGGGGGGGGCTGATTTCTTATGTGATGTGTTTATTACCGTAGGAGCTGAAGCCATAGAAGAAACTTCTACCGTTAAATCAGAAAACAACCATTGGCTAGAAACGGCTCAACCGTTATACCAGCATGCGACGCACTGGTTTGCGCAAATTCCGTCACAATTGTACGTCTTGTCGATGAGCGCTGGATCGTCTGATACTGCAACTTCGTAATTGATATCCTCAGGGCAGAACCGTTTGGACTCCTCGAGCTCCTCGATAGAGCGACCCAGCACAAACGGATACTGCTCCACAACCCTAGCCATACCGCCAGACTCGATGTCGACAGCCAGGTTGGTTCCAAGCCAATTGATCACTGAGGTCATGTGCTCATTGCTGGGGATCGAAGGCCGACCCAAATGCTGCATGTATAGACCCGTGGCAACTTTCGATACCGCAACGTTAGCGGTCAAGTCGTCCATCTTCAACTCGGTCCGTATAAAGGCAACCGCCCGCTCAAAGTCGGCTAATAGTTCCTCCTGTGATATGCCTGATCTGGCAGCCAATTTGGGATCATCTTTGATCTGGTTTCGCATGTCGAACTCTTTCATTAGCACTAACTTGCCAAGCTTTTTTATCATGGCGCTCTTCGTGCTGAAATCCTTCTTTGAACGATCCGAGAGGCCATGGCGGGCAACAACGCTTCGACGGTTTGTACGGAGGCACCCAGCACCGCAGACCAATGCCGCAAACACAACCAGCCTCTCTGGTCCAGTAGCGATGTTTTTGGCGTTCGAGCTCAATCCAGCAACACTGACAAAGCGTCGAGTGGCACGCGGAGTCCCTGCAACACCAGCAGGGATGAAGAGATGGTCGTTGCTGGAGGCATGCAGGCACAGCACGAGCGCCGCGAGCAGACTTCCAAGCACCAACTCTGAGGGAAGCTGCCCCATGGCGCTGCTTGCCGAGGCAACTCGAGCCTAGACAGGATGATTACCGATGGTAGTACGATGTTCGGAATGATCTGATGAACCTGATAATCAAAACGTGTGATCGCAGGTATAAAAATGATGCCCGTGCAGGTTATGACGGTCAGTATGATGACCTTGATGGTTGTTTTTGTTGATACTTTCGTGCTGTTAACAATGTAGGAGCGATCGCGAAGATAATGATTGCCATGATTATGATGAGCAGGACGACTATCATTCTGATATGTGATGGTGGTGTCGCTTGTGATGATGGGGGACACTGCCCCCAAACTGATCATCCGATTGTGTATAGAGGTGGACAGAAGAATGGCCATGCTGCCCGTGATGATCATACGTGTTAGGTCCGCTAGGCACCGTCAGACCGGTCACGCACATGACCACGACCATGAGAACGGTGGTGACCATGATGACGATGGTCATGGCCATGATCAGAACGATGCCCACGATGACCCAGACTGTCATTTCGACCATGATGACCACGACGATGGCCAAGATCATCGTCAGCACGGCCAGGACCTCTCTGCTTAGCATGACACGTCGGCGGCCCAGGCGACACGCCCTGCCTTGCAAGCTGCAGGCACGACGCTCCGCCGCGCGGGGTGGGAGGCCGGGAGAAGCTCGGGACGTTGACGCCTGGGGGCTAGAACGCTCAGCGTGTCACGCCGAGGCGTGATGGGCCAGAACCAGCGGCGCGACACGCGGAAGCAGAAGTTCCGGACCCTGCCATGGTCATGCGAATGATCGACAACATCGTGGCCACCAGCCCACGAAAAGCAAGGGTCCAGCACACGGGACGCAGGAGGACATGCTGGTACTATGCGTCCTCCCCAGAGGCGTGCGTCCGACCCAGACGTGTAGCACAACATCTGGTAACATGTCGTTTCCCGAGCGGTATGACCAGAAAACGCCGGCCATCAGGCATGCACTGTAGTATTTCCAAGGGCTCCCAGCTTCGCGCTTCGCGCTGCGCGAAGCGCGAAGCGCGAATAACTTCGCGCTCTCGCGCCGCCCTCCCAGAAGGAGAATAGGAGGACGAGGAGGAGGGGGAGAAGGAACGAGGACCGCGAAGCGCGAAGCGCGAATAACTTCGCGCCCTCGAGGGAGCCCTTGTATTTCATGGCCCGCGCGTCGCCCCTGGGGTCAGACGCGCACGCAGTAGCACGCAATAGTCATACGTTCGGGTGATGCCGGGCACAGGCCGCGGGCGGGACCAGACAACCGACAACCGCACGTCGCGGGCACGCAGCCCAGCCTGGCTCGCCCCCCGCCCCCCCCCCCCCTCACCGCGAACAGAGGCCCTCGGGCCTCTCCATGGGGGGATCGGGCGTTGCTCAGTGGGGGAGGGAGGTTGGGGGGGAGGTGGGAGGGATACCTGTTGGGCCCCTTTCCTGACAACTTTCGTGCCCCTTCGGGACCCCTTGAGAGCCCCTTTTCTGAACCCCTGGCCCCCTTCATTTCTCGCCCCTCCCCCCACCCACCTTGAGCAACCACCCGCGGGAGGAGCAGGAGCGGGGCGGGGGGATTGATCTGGCCTTCCGTCCTTCATGAGACGATCCCGTATGCGCTTCATCGCGGGGCTGCCGACCCAATTCTCGCCAGGCAGGTCGTCGAAGATGTCCGGCCTGGACGGGAACCTTCAGGGACAGGTGGCGCCACCATCATCAGCATCGTCAGCACCATCATCACTGTCGTCATGGGCTGGGAGCGGGCATGACGACGAGAACAATGACGACGAGGTCGGCGTTGAGGCCGAGGATGAATGAATACG